>JARLTB010000366.1:0-600000 GCA_030141615.1 Unio pictorum
GATCTAATTCCTTTTCTGATGCAATTTTTAAAGCTTCTTCTCTTGATAAAATCCCTAATTGCACCCCATTTTCATCAACTACCCTCAACTCAAGGGTTGTTATTTGTTTATTAATTTTTAAAATTTTATTTTTTATATTTAAACTCCATAAATTTTAAGATAATAATGATTTTATAATAAATGTTCATGATTTTTTTCTTTTAAATAAAGTATAAAATCAGAGATTTTTTTTTCTTGTCCAGACCATATATTTACTCTTGATCGGATTGTGATTGTATCTTCTTTTAATTCATTATCCCCTATAATAATAATGTAGGGAATTTTTTCTGTTTCAGCTTCTCTAATTTTATAACTTAATTTTTCATCTTTTAAGTTTATCTCTGTTCTTATTTCACTAGAAATTAATTGTTTCAATATACTTTTTGCATAAGGAACATGGTTTTTATGAATTGGGATAATCTTAACTTGAATTGGACTTAACCATAACGGAAAATTCCCTGCATAATGTTCAATCAAGATCGCAATAAATCTTTCCATAGATCCTAAAATAGCTCGATGAATAGAAATCACATGTGATTTTTGATTATTTTTATCCCTATAATAAAGTTCTAATTTCTTTGCTAAAGAGAAATCAAGTTGCACAGTTCCACATTGCCAAGATCGATTTAAACAATCTTTAATATTAAATTCAATTTTAGGTCCATAAAATGCTCCTTCACCCTCTTTGATTGAATACGATAAATTAAAATCATCTAGAGATTCTTTTAGAATAGAGATGGAATTTTGCCAATCTTCTTCAGTTCCAGTATATTTTTTAGGTCTGGTTGCTAAAAATATATCATATTTTTCAAATCCCAATGTTTTATAAACTAATAATATACACTCGATAATTTGACTGATTTCCTGCTTTAAATTCTCTTCACTACAAAAAATATGTGCATCATCCTGAGTAAAGGCACGGACTCGAAAAAGCCCTTGAACTACACCAGATAACTCATTTCTATGCACTAACCCAAATTCCGATATTCTGATTGGAAGATCTTTATAAGAATAAAGATTATTTTTATAAATCAAAGCATGCCCTGGACAATTCATAGGCTTAATAGCATAATTTTTATTTTCATGGTCTTTTTGTATAAAAAACATATATTCTTTAAAGTTTTCATAATGACCACTTTTTTCCCATAAATTTTGATTTAAAATAATCGGTGTTTTAACTTCCTTATATCCATAATCTTGATTTATTCTACGAAGAAGATTTTCTAAAGAATGATAAAGATTTAATCCTTTTTCATACCAAAAGGGCATTCCAGTAGCCTCATTATGAAAATTGAATAATCCAAGATTTTTTCCAATAACTCGATGATCCCTTTTTTTTGCCTCTTCTAGATTGATTAAATATTCTTTTAAAGAATCTTCCTGAGCAAAAGAAACACCATAGATTCTTTGAAGCATAGGATTTGCTGAATCGTTTTTCCAATAAGCACCTGCAATACTTAATAATTTGAAGTGTTTTAAGTAACCAGTATGTGGAATATGAGGTCCTCGACATAAATCTGTAAATTCACCTTGTGAGTAGATTGAAACTGCTGGTATATTTTTGCTATGAATATCATTTAAGATATCTACTTTATAAGTGGCTTGTTTTTCTTTAAATATTTCTAATGCCTCTTGAGTTGTAAGATCTCTTCTAGAAAATGGGTAGCAAGATTTTGTAATAGATCGCATTTCCTTTTCGATTTCACTTAAATTATCTTCAGAAATAGGACCTGCAATTTCAATATCATAGAAGAAACCATTCTCAATAGCAGGTCCGATACCATACTTAGATCCTGGATATAATCTAGATATAGCTTGGCATAAAATATGTGCTGAACTATGTCTTAAAATAAATTCACCTTCTTGACTTTCTATATTAATCCACTCAACTATATAATCTTCTTCTTGAAGGATATAACTCAAATCGACATTTTTTTCATTATTTAGCTTAGCAACAATAATTTTGCTTTGTATATCCTTAGGAAACTGCTCTAGAAAAAAGCATAAATTCTTTCTTTCTAGAGGAAAAGATTTAATATCATTATTAAATCGAAATTCAACTTTTTTCATAAACTGATTTATTATGCTCTAAGCTATCTTGTTTATATAATTTTATTTTTTCCCATATATACAATATAGGGCTTGCAATAAAAATAGAACTATAAGTTCCAACTATAATTCCAATTAGTAAAATAAAAGATAAATTACTTAAACTCTCACCACCTAAGATCAAAACAGGGATGACAACAAGTAAAGTTGTAAAAGAAGTGATTAAAGTTCTATTAAGAGATTGGACAATACTTTTATTAATAATATCTCCATAATGTTTGATAGATAATGCTTTTTCATCCAAGTGATTTTCTCGAATTCGATCAAAAACGATAATTGTATCATTAAGTGAATAACCAATAATAGTTAAAATAGCGATAATAGCTGAAGTGTCTAGATCTTTTTTCAAAATAAGAATAATAGATAACATAACAAAAACATCGTGTAATAAAGTGATAATAGAGATGATACCAAATTTAAATTCGAATCGAAAACCTATATACGATAGAAGTAGAACTAATACTAAAATAAAAATTAAAAAGGATTGATGCTTAATTAATTGTCCCTGCATAGGTTCATAAATATTTTCTTCTAAAGATTCTATCTCCTTGTATACAGCTTTTAATGGCTCGATAATCCAAATAATATTTAAAGCTTGAGCCAATCCGATTTGAAATGCGTCATTATTACTATTTTCTTCTACTTTAAATAAATCGCCTAAAATTTGATTTATCTCTAACCTATTTTCCACATTAGGATTAACAAGTAATTCTAATCCAGTCGATTCAATATACTTTAGAGTAAAATCTTTTTCGGTAATCTTGGGATACTTTTCCGATAACTTACTTAAACAATATTTTAAGAATTCACTAGCTAAACTATCCCCCTTAATTTTATTTTCATTTATAACAAATTTTAAAAGAAATCTTTTTTTATCTCCTAAAGAAATAATGTGGGTTTCTGGATTTAAAATTGATTTAAGCTCAGCTATTGTTGTTTCTTGATGAAGATCTACTTTTGTTTGAATTCCTCCAGAAAAATCAATACTATAGTTAAACCCTTTGTTGTAAAAATAACTAAATACACCAAAAAGCATGATTGAAAAAGAAAATATGAAAGCATAATTTCTAAATTCGATAAATCCAATAATCCTTACGAAGCTCTTCTTAATTCTATGAGGCATATAAATAATTTCTCCTATAACTTAAATAATAAATTTATCGATCTTTACCTTTTGTAGAAGGAAATCGAATATTAATTTTGTAACAAAAAGTGAAGTAAACATACTTGCTATAATCCCCCACATTAATGTGAAACCGAAACCTTGTATCAATCCTGATCCTACATTTGAAAGAATAAAAGCTGCTAAAATAGTTGTAATATTAGAATCGAATATTGCATTAAAAGCTTTTTTATAGGCATTATCTACGGATTGTATTAATGGATGATGATGTGCCTTTTCTTCCTTTAAACGCTCAAATATAATAACATTTGCATCGATAGCCATTCCTATGGTTAAGATAATCCCACATATTCCAGGTAGAGTTAAAGTGAAGCCAAAAGCTGAGAGAATTGCAAGTAAAATAAATAAGTTTAAAAATAAACCTATGATGGAAATAAGTCCAGCTATTTTATAATAGAAAAGCATAAAAATAATAACTGTTGATAATCCAACAATGATGGATAATACTCCCTTATGAATATTTTCTGCACCTAAACTTGGTCCAATTCTATTGATATTGATAATATTTAATCTAGTAGGCAAAGATCCAGCTTTTAAAATATTTAATAAATCTCGAGCTTCTTTTGTAGGGTTACTAGAAAGATTAGATAAAGTAATTCTACCCTCTTTTATGATTTTAGCAGTAATACTTGGTGAACTTTTTATTTTTCCATCCAGTAAAATAGCAAGCTCTTTACCTATATTATTTTCAGTTACATTAGCAAAATGTACTACAGAGCTTTGATCTTTAATAGAAAAAAGGACAAATGGCTGATTAGTATTTTGTTCATATCCGATATTTAGATTTTCTAAATCCTTCCCTTCCATTTCTATTTTATTTTTTAAGATTAAAAATCCACTAGTTTTACTTTTTCCAAATTCGCTTATAAATTCGACTGGATATAAACTTGATCCATTAGGATTGTTAGATAAAGAGATTTGACTTTTTAATAGCGTTTCAGCAATTTCTGGTTTAAAATAGAAGAAATAATCTTTTTTTTGTACATATTTTGGATCGATATATCTCTGAAAATCTCTTTCTTGATTGTATAAAAATGAAGGTAACTTATTCATATATTCATTATCTACGATTTGGAAAGTTAACTCACCAGCCTTAGTAATATTTTCAATAGTTTCCTCAATATCCTTTTTCTCACTTCCTGGAAGCTCTAGGAAAATGCTTGATCCTAAAGATTTTGTTATCTTAACTTCAGATATACCAAATTGATTAACCCGATTTCTAATAACTAATATAGCCTGATCGATGGCTTCAGAAAGGCTTTTTTTGATTTCTAATTCATAAGCTTCGATGATCTTATCTTTTGTTGTATTGTCTGCTTTTACCTTATCTTCATTTAGCTGAACTTTTTTATAATCAATACTTCCGTTATCTAAAATAATATCTTTGATAGAATTTTCATCTACGAGGTTATAGTTAGCATAACGATGCTGAATTTTTCTTACCAAATTATATTTATCGATACCAATAGTTAAATGAGTTCCACCAGCAAGATCTAATCCTAAATTAATGATAGATTTTTTAATTTTCTTTAAATTTTGGATTTTACTAAAGTGATTTTCAATATCCTGAATTTTTACTATAATATCTTTTAATTTAGCTATATCAACTTCACTCTGATTTTTCCCAAAAATTTTCCTAATTAAAGCGGAGAAAACTCTTTCATTATTTATATTGGGTAAGGTTCTTTCTTCATCTAATTCTTTTCTTGGGCGTATATTTAATACAAAACCATTTCCATCATCTGTTTTAATTCTATGGTATTGGGCTGGGATCATTTTTTGCAATGCTTCCATACTGATTTTTAATTCATCTTCTTTATTTACGATTTTTTCATTTTCATTTGATAGATAAAAATCTTTTTCTTCAGCTGGTATAATAAAATACCAGTAAATTGTTGGATAAAGTAGATAAAAACTTAACAATGATATGAATAGAACAAGAGAAAACCTATAACCCTTATACATATAAACTCCTTTAAACCTTTTTTAACTTGCTTTCAAATTTTTATTTTAAAACAGCTGTAATACACCACTTTTGGAATTCGACTTTAATATCCTTATCAATTTTACCTATAAAAGTATCTTCTTTCATTTGAACGATTTCGATTTTCATTCCACCGGAGCTAATGACATAGTCGCCTTTTTGCAAACTATCTATCTGCTTTTTCAACTGATTTTGCCTTTTTTGCTGAGGGCGAATAGTCAAAAAGTAGAATATTAAAAAAATTCCAATCATTAAAAAGATAGGTATAAACAGACTTGGCGTTTCCTGAGTATTAGTACTAACTTCAGCAAATAAAAAATTAGTGGATAATTGCACACTATACATAACAAAGCTTATCATAGAAATTTCCTTTTCTAAAAAAATTATTCAAGTAAAAAAGTGTAATAACTTTTTACTATAAATTAAAAAAATTATTTCCTTTTAAAGGAAAAATTTTGTCTTCTTATTTTTTTTTGTATCTTTCTTCTTAGAACTTCTAATTTTCTTTTTTTTCTTACACTAGGCTTCTCATAAAAAGTCCGCCTTTTTAATTCTCTACTGATTCCATCTCGGTCACATTTTTTCCTAAACCTACGAATAGCATTTTCTATAGATTCAGTTGTACCTACATCAATTTTTGTCATCTAAAATAATCTCACCTTTCCTAACTTCCATATAAAAAACAATTCTATTTTAGGAAGCTTATATTTTTTTTATATATATTATAGTAAACATTTTTTATTTTAAAATAAATTAAAATATCCAGGTTTTTTTATAGATTTTTATAAAAAAGAGCCATTTTTAATGCTGTTTTGCTAAAATACCTTGATTTTTCCCCTTTTGCTCTCATAAAAGCTTGATTTATAGTATCTGTTGTTAAAATTCCATAAATCACTGGAATTTTTGCTTCCATATTGAATTTTGAGATTGCTTGAATAATTTCGGAAGATAAATAATCGAAATTTTTTGTTTCCCCTCTTATTAAACTTCCCAAGCATAATATTGTATGAAATTCGCTTTTATCTATTAATTTTGAAATGGTATAAATAGATTCAAAAACTCCCGGTACTGTATAAACTGTGATATTATTTATATTCACCTTTAAATTTTTAAATTCATTAATAACAGAATTTAAAAAAAGATAGCTAATCTCTTCATAAAAAAGACTTAATACAATAGCAAATTTTAATTCTGATTTTAATTTTTCTTCTTTTTCTATAGAAAAAAAATTCAAATCTTTTAAATTGGAATATTTAGTATGATTCATTAGGCTTATATCTCATTATTTGATAATTTGTTGCATCTAAAATAAATAGATGATCTTTGAAAGTCTTGATTTCAATGGGTGAAGAATTTTTATGACTTCCTAAGTCAATTTCTTCCATATATATACCATTTTTTGAATATTTTAAAAGATAAGGAGAATGATAATCAATGATATAAATATAATCTTTTAAATAGGAGATACCCTTTGCATATTCAGCAATAATATTTTCATTTTTATTCCTCTTTATTTCAAAGAATTTTAAAAGATTTCCATGTAAACCATAAATAAATACTTCATTTCTTGATAATATTAAAAATTCTCCCTGTGAGGTTAATGTAAAATCTTGTATATCTAAAATATGATTCTGAGAATTTTTGATAAAAAAGTAATTTTGGATAATTCCTTCTGGATTTATTTGAATCATTTTAGAGTTTGCTTTATCTAATAAGAAAATTGTATCGTTCAAAACTTGAATTTCTAAAATATTTGTATTATATCCAATAGTTTCAAAATCAATACTATTAAATATTTCTCCATTTCTTTTAAAGAGTATTTTTTTATTTAAACTATCAATTTGAATAGTTTCATTTTTTAAGTGGGCTACTTTATTTATAATTTGATCTGTATGAATTTGAATATCTAATATTTCATCATTATTAATGGTATTTTGTTTTTCTTCTAAAGCTTCATTTTTTTGATTTTGATCTTTTTGTTTTTTTTGATCCTCTTTTTTTTGATCTTGATTTTCTTTCTCTTTAGTTCCAATGGAGACTGCAATAGAAAAATTTTGATGTGTATTATCTTTTAAAATATTTTCACCCTGACATAGATAATGTAATTTTTCATTTTCGAAATAAAAAGAATAGCATTTTTGGATATTTTGAATATCCGAATTTTGATGATAAATCTTACTTAAACTCGAGATAGAAAAAACTTCATTATCTTCCTTTACAGCATCTAAAATTCTTATTTCACTAGGATAGTTATAAGCAACTAGGTGGATATTTTGATCATTAGGTATAAAATAGTAATCTGCTTTTTGTATTTTATCTATCTTTTTAAAAGATTGTTTTTTGATTAATTTACCATTGCTTTTTAAAATTAGATATTCTTCGTTTTCAAGATCTATAACATAAAATGATTCATTTTTTATATAAAGCTGTTTAGGTTCTTTTAATAGCCCATCTTTAATTTTAAAGACTTGTTCCAATCTATTTGAAGGATAAATTTCTTGGATAAGAAATTCATTCTCATATTTTTTATTTAAAACATAAACTTTTTCGTCTTTATCGATTGTAAGATCAGTGATATTGTTTTTAAATACCTCATTTTTATACCATTTAATTAAAATATTTTTTGAATTTTGTATTTTATCTAAAAAGAAAACTTCAAAATGTTCAGTTAGAATTAATAACCCATCTTTATAAACATATATTTTCTTAGGGAAAATCAATGGATTCAGTTTCTTATATGAAATTCTATGAATTAATTGTAGCTCAGTATTCAAAATTAAAATAGCTTTTTGTCCATTATCTAGAATATAAACGAAATGATTTTTTGCTATATCAAAACTAATAGGATTAATAAGATTGTCAAAAGTAATAATTTTAGGATTTCTACTATATTCACCATTAGAATCGAGCAGATTAAATTTTTGTAATTGTTTAAATTGTGGATCTAAAGTATAGATATTCATCTTTGCATCCATTTTGATATCTATAATTTCATTAATATGGTGTTTTGATCTGATTTTATCATCATAAAGAATCAAAGAATTTTCTTCGTCATACTTAATAGCTTTATCATTTTTATTTACTTGTAGTATTCTTTTTTTTGAAATATCCAAATTATCTAATAAAAGTTTTTTAATCGAATTTATAGGGATGATAATACCATTCAATACTTGGATATAGAATCCAATAATTTTCCCAAAACTATTTTGTACAGTTTGATTCTTTAAAGATTTATCATAAGGAATATTGGCAATAAAACACTCAAATAAATAAGTAGGATCACAAATAGATCGCTTAAACAAGATCTGCCCTTTTTTTTCACCAATATGAATAGTATCTCCAATGTAGATAGTATCTGAATCGCCTATATAATTATCATAAATTTGTAAAAAGCTTGTATTTGTATTGTTCTTAGGAGTTAAAATAGTCAATGATTGTTTAGGATAGGAGATAATTTTAAAAAATTCTTGATAAATAGAATTGGAAATCCAAACATTAAACTTATTTAAATCTTTAGTTTCCTGATAAGAAGTAATAAATTGCGAATAGAGCAAAAATCCAAAAGATTCAGATACATTAGTTTTAAACTTATGTGTCAATTGTATATTCTTCGAAAAAACTTTTTTTAATTCTATCTTGAAAAAAATAAGTATAGAAAAAATAATGATTACATTTATACTTAATAATTTAATTTTGCTCATATTTAATTTTAATGATATTGCTTTTTGAAATTCTCTAGTACTTTTTTAATACTTTCTTAATAAAGAAAATATTAATTACACAATAAGGAATATATTATAAAAAAATAAATTATAAAATATTATGTAAAGTAGTCATGTATAGTATAAAACAAATTTTAATTTTTAACCTATTTATTTTATTTTTAAATGCTAACCTTTTAGATCAAAAAGCAATATATTCAAAATCGGAAAAAGATGAAGAATTTATTGGTAAGAGAAAGCTTGATTTTCAAAAAAGAATATCTGCTGAAGAACGTTATGAAAATTTACTTTGTTCTTTTATAGCAGCTAAAAAAGATCAGGATTTATTTAAAAATGATATTTTCTATATAGAAAATGGCTATTATGATTATGGCTTTTTTTTTTTATTTGAAAATAAAAAATGTGGGGTAATTGATTCCTCTTATTGGGTTTTCGTTTATCCTAAATGGTACTTATGGAAAGATGAAGCTTAACTTTAGTAATAGTAATGATTATAAAAAAATAGTATTGATTTCTATATCGCAAATTCCGATGTGCTTAATTAAGTTAATTTTATCATAAATTTAAATTAAGGAATATGCATGTTAGTTTTTTTAGTATGCATTATTTAGGATATTTTATAATAAATAGTTTATATTTTACATTTGGAGGTTTAAATGGCAGGTTTCAAGTATTCATTTATAAGATCTTTCCTTTTTGTTTATTCTCTTTTTATCTTAAATTTTAGTATTTTAAGTGCTAATGAAAATAATGTTACTTTTAAAGAAAAATTATTAGAATCAACTGATGAAGAGGATAAGGCTTTAGTTGAAGATGTTTTATTAAATTATCATGATTTATTAGAGAAATATGCTCAAAATATAAATTATGACTTAGATACCATTTATAATATATATGTAGAACTCAATGACCCATTTGCAAAAATTGCTACTTTAGCTTCTTTGCGTAATCAGGATATTAAAGATCCTAGGGTTATAGAAGTTATATATTATGCTCTATTAGAAGGAATTTATTCTTATCGAGAAAAAGATAGAGATGAAAATATAGCTTACTATTGGAAAGTTCGAGCTTTTGCTACTCGTCTTGTTATTGAGAAGGTATCTAGCTTTGATAAAATTTCTGCTAAGCGGTTAATTCATGCTTTGACGCTGTTGATTAATTATGATAATGAAAATAGATCTAGAAGCTTAGCGTTAATTTCGTTAGCCGAATTGATCAAAGGGACACAATCTCTTTTTACTCCTGAAGAATACAATAGTTACTTCTCTAATATAGAAGGTATATATTTTCGTTTTTTAAATGAAATTGAATATAGTTTTCATAAATTTAATACTAAAAAATATTATTTTCATTGGGCATTAGTGAAATCTTTTGGTATTTTAGGAAGTAAAAAATCTGTTCTTCAGCTTCTTAAATTGTTTAATAACTTCAATTATAAAATCAAATATGAAATTATTAGAACAATTAAAAAAATATCATCCAATGATCAAAAAAAATCTTAGAAAATTAGCTATAATTTCAGATGTTTTTAATATGGTTTAAGAGTAATTCTCTTAAATCATATTTTTTGTATTTCATTTTAAGCATTTTTTATCTCCTTTTTTATTTTTTCCTTACTTTAAAATTTAGTTTTTTCAGATGTTTTTTTAAGTATATTTAATAGTGAGGTGTAATATAATATTACTCTTCAAAAAGTTTAACTTAAAAGGAGATTTTTAAATGAAGTCTTTTCTAAAAAAACGATTAAATGCATTGGATCTTAAAAATCATGTGGATACAATATTTGATAATATTTACGATAGCCTGAATTGGATAAAAAGAGACACCAGTTTAGATCCTTCAATTGAAATTAAAGAGTTAAAGAAGCATCTTGTGATTAAGATTGAAATACCTGGACTTAAAAAGGAAGATTTGAATATACATGTAGATGAGCAAATATTAATTATCGAAGGTGAAAAAAAGCAGGAAGTCAAAGAAGAAGATGATGAATTTTATCATTATTCTGAGCTAGTTTATGGAAGTTTTAAAAGAACAGTCCAATTGCCTAAAGTAGTTGATATAGATCATGTTAAGGCCTCCTTTAAAGATGGTCTTTTAACGATACGTCTGAAAAAGTCTGAAGAAACAAAGAATCGAAAAATTGATATTGAATAAAATAAAAAAATAAATTATAAAAATATATTGCCCCCATTATAGATTTATAATGGGGGCTAGGGCTAAAAAATATGAAAATAAATACAGAAACTTTTTCTTTTGAATCTATAGGCTATTTATCCTATTTTCAAAAAAAGAATAATTATAATCAACTTTTTATATCTAATCAGGAGGTATTGAAATTGAATTTTCCTATTTCCGAAATTTTGTTTACAAATGATGGTAAGGGTGGATGTTGCAATAAAAAACCAGTTGAAGATGATAGTAAATATAAAAAATCTAATGATAAAGATAGCTGTTGTGATGATGAGGCTGATAGTGAAGATAAGGGTTGTTGTGATACCAATGGTTGTCAAGGTGGCTGTTGTTGTAGCTAAATCTTCTTATATTTTCTATAAGAAGATGTTTTTTTTGATTTTTTTAATATAAAAAATTTAATAAAGAAATAAAATTAGTGAGTTTTATTTATTAACTAGTTTTATTTTCTATGTTTTCAATATTGTTATTTTTTCTATAAGGGGGTTATTGAGGATGAAATCTTTTAAATTTAAAAGTGATACTAAGAAGGTTCTAAATTTAGTAATTAATTCTTTGTATTCGAATAAAGATATTTTTTTACGTGAGTTAATATCTAATGCTTCAGATGCCATTGATAAGATGCGTTTAGAGGGTATTAAAAATTCTGGACTATTAGAAGAAAATAATGAGTGGAAAATTAAATTAAAAGTAGATAAAGAAAATAAGGTTTTAAAGATAATTGATAATGGGATTGGGATGAATGAGGAAGATCTTCAAAATCACTTGGGGACTATTGCTGAGTCTGGAACTCAAGCTTATTTAGAGCTTTTAGATAAGAAGATAGATAAGGATAATCTAATTGGGAAGTTTGGAGTAGGGTTTTATTCAGCATTTATTATATCTAAAGAAGTACATGTTCGATCTCGTTCATTTAAGAGTGATAAAGCATTTTTATGGAAATCTAATGGATATGATGAATTTTTAATTGATGAAATCGAAAAATCAGATAGAGGTACTGAAATTATCTTATTCCTTAAAGAGGATTGTCTAGATTATTTAGAAGAATATAAATTAAGAGATTTAATTAAAAAATATTCAGATTATATTGAATTCCCAATTGTTATGGATGTAGAAAAAACTGAATGGGATAAAGATAAAGATGGTAATCCTATTAAAAAAGGAACTAAACTCGAAGAAGAGGTATTAAATCAATTAAAGGCGATTTGGTTAAGAAATAAATCAGAAATTACTCAAGAGGATTATAACGAATTTTATAAGCATATTAGTCAAGACTTTTCAAATCCTTTAACGCATTTGCATTATAAGATTGAAGGTTCAACAGAGTTTGTCGCTTTAATATATATTCCTTCAAAAAGACCTTATCATTATATGTTTAAGGATCAAATCAAAAATAATATTCATTTATATGTAAAAAGAGTCTTTATTTTAAAAGAGTCTGATTTAATTTTACCAAGTTATCTTCAATTTATTAGTGGGGTTGTTGATTCTTCAGATTTATCTCTAAATGTTTCTCGTGAAATTTTACAGGAAGATCATGTTTTAAAAATCATTTCTAAAAATTTAGAAAGTAAAATATTAAATGAATTAAAAAGAATAAAAGAGCAAGATTTTAAAAGCTATAAAGAATTTTATCAAAATTTTGGCTCCTTTCTAAAGGAAGGTATATTATCTAATTCAGAAAATAAAGAAAAATTAATTGATTTATTGATCTATGAAGCAGATGAGGATACTACTCTAGATATGATTGATTTAAAAACATATCATTCTAAAATGGCTGAAAATCAAAAAGAAATTTATTATATTTGTGGTGAAACTATTCAGGAAATCAAAAACTCTAATTATTTGGAAGTAATTAAAGAAAAAGGTTATAATGTCCTTTATTCTATTGATCCTATTGATGAATTTGTTTTTCAAAATATAGTAAAATATAAAAATATCCCTCTTAAGTCTATCACAAAGGAAAATCTGGATTTATCCAAGGCAGAAGATCATAAAGAAATAGAAGATAATTATAAAGATTTTCTTAAATATCTTGAAGAAACATTGGGTGATAAGGTAAAAAAAGTGATTATTTCTAATCGGCTTATTAATTCCCCAGTCTGTCTTGTTGTTGATGATCATGCAATGGGTCAATATGCTCAACGATTTATGAAAAATTATAATAAAGATTTCATAGGAGATCAAAAAAGAATTTTAGAGATTAATCCTAAGCATATTTTAATTCAAAAATTAGAAAAGATGCATACTGAAAAAAAATTCGAAGATATAAAAGAAATAGTAAATATTTTATATGATCAAGCGTTAGTTGGTGAAGGATCGAAAGTTAGTAATCCTAAGGAATTTATGAAAAATATTTCTAATTTACTTGTAAAAGTATTAGCTTGAAGATCTTACTATAAATTATGAGTAGTTTATTTGGAAGATTTTTTAAAATAATGAGTTGGGGGGAGTCTCATGGCAAGGCAATGGGTGTTGTTATTGATGGCTGTCCATCAAAAATTCATTTGACTCAGGAAGATATTCAAAAAGATTTAGATCGTCGTCGTCCTAATCAATCAAGTATAACTTCAGCTAGAATGGAAGAAGATAGGGTTGAGATTTTATCGGGTGTCTTTGAAGAGTATACTTTGGGGACACCTATTTCATTGATTATATGGAATAAAGATCAAAAAAGTAAGGATTATGATAATCTAAAAGGTATTTTTCGCCCTGGTCATGCTGATTATTCTTATTTTGAAAAATATGGATATTATGATCATAGAGGTGGTGGGCGAAGTTCAGCTCGAGAGACGGTATCTAGAGTTGCAGCTGGTGCAGTAGCAAAAAAAATTTTAGAACATTTAGGTATTAAAGTATATGCTTATACACTATCCATTGGAGAGATAAAAGCAAAAGAGATTGTTTTTTCGAATATAGAAAAGAACGAGATCAGAGTCCCAGATGAAAATGTTTTAAAAGAAATGAAAGATAAGATTCTAGAGGCGAAAGAAAATGGGACATCTTTAGGAGGTGTGGTTGAAGCCTGTATTTTAAATATGCCGAAGGGGCTGGGGGATCCTGTTTTTGATAAATTAGATGCGAAGCTATCACAAGCTATTATGAGTATCGGAGCTGTGAAAGGGATCGAATTTGGAGCAGGATTTGAACATCAATTTATGAAAGGTCATAAATCTAATGACAAGTGGATAAAAGATAATAATGATATCAAGACAGAAACCAATTATTCAGGTGGGATTTTAGGTGGGATCTCAACTGGAATGCCAGTTGTTTTAAGAGCTGTTGTAAAAGCTCCTTCTTCGATAGCAATGGAACAAAAAACAATGGATTATCTCGGAGAAGAAAAACTTATACAAATAAAAGGACGTCATGATCCTTGTATTTTACCTCGAATTGTTCCAATAGTGGAAGCAATGATTTATTTAGTTTTATGTGATTTCTATTTAAGTCAGAAAATTTATAAATTGAATTAGATTTCTATTTTATAAGTCTAATATTCTAAAAATAGTATTTTAAGAATAATTTGTGTCTTTTTATTAAAAAACATCCAAAATTTCAATTTTTAATTAATACTCTTCCGAAAAGTATAGAGATCTAATTATGGAAATTATGGAGAAAATTTATGCTGATAAAAAAAAGGAAGCTAAAGCGTCTTTTTTCTGGTGAAGATCAGGGTAATTTAAAAATTTATATTGACGAAATAAACCAATTTAAAATACTAGGGAAAAAAGAAGAACAAGAATTAGCCAAAAAGATGGCTGCAGGGAATCTGGAGGCTAGAAATCAATTAATTCTTTGTAATTTAAGGTTTGTTATTAGTATTGCTAAAAGATATATTAATAAAGGAGTCCCATTTTTAGATTTGATCAATGAGGGGAATATGGGGCTTATTCTAGCTTGTGATAAATTTGATTATAAAAAAGGGTATAGATTCATTTCTTATGCAGTATGGTGGATAAAACAATATATTACTAAATCTTTTGCTGAGCAGCTTGGATTGATCAGATTACCAATGAATAAAGCTTTGCAATATTTTAAAATCCGATTATTAATGGAAGGGAAATTGAAAGATAAGCTCAATCATTCAATTTTGGATGAAAATATAGAAAAGAATATGTATTTGCAAATAGAGAAAGACTTTTCTTTAAAAGAGAAAGATATTCATGCTATCATGAATGCTATGTTTAAATATAAATCTTTAAATGAACCTATGCAGAGAAATGATAGGAAATCTATTTTTTTTGAAGATTTATTAATAGATACAAAGAATAAATTGCCCGAAGTTGAAATGGTAGAAAAGGATACCAAAGAGGAAATACATCAGTATTTATCTTTTTTATCTAAAAAGGAAAGAGAAATTATTTCTTATCGATATGGATTGAAAAGTTATCAAATATTATCATTAGGTAAAATAGGTACGATTTTTAATGTAAGCAAGGAAAGGATTCGTCAGATTGAAAAAATAGCGATAAAAAAACTATATGTAATGATGAAAGAAAGTGAAAGGAATAAAAAAAATGAGAATTTTATAAAAACCCTTGACTAAGGAATATCTTTCTAGTAGATTTAGAGTTAAATGAACTATATAAAATAAGATTTTATGGTTAAAACAATGGGTCCATAGCTCAGACGGTTAGAGCGTCGAACTCATAATTCGGGGGTCCCAGGTTCAAGTCCTGGTGGACCCAAAAAAATAGTTTTTATGAAAAGTTCTCTTGAATTCAAAAATCAAATTGAATATTTAATATCTCTTCAAGAGGTGTATACAAAGATTTATCATCTTGAAAATGAGAAGGATACTCTACAAAATAATTTAGATCAAAGGATAAAGTCTGTAGAGTTAATTTCTAAAAAGATGCAAAAGGTATCTTCTGAAATAGAGCTTTTAAAATTAAAAGAAAAAGATCTTAATTTGGAGATTCTAAGGGAAAATGATCTTTTATATGCTATTGATGAAAGAGAAAAATCTGTTAAAACTCAAAAGGAATATGTTTCTATTAAAAATGAAAGGGTATTAGTTCAAAAAAAATTAAATGATAGTCAAGAAGAATTGAAAAATACATTGGAAACTTTATTATCTTTAGAAGAGGTTTATGAGAATCTAAAGAATCAAAAAGCAAAAGATCAAAAGGCGTATAAGGTAAAAGTTAGCGAATATAATACTCAGATAGAATTATTAGATAAAGAAATAGGAGCACAAAAGCTATCGAAAAAAGATCTAATTGATAATGTAGATATCTACCTTTTAAGTCGTTTTGAATTTATATCAAAATATAAAGGCGGAGTTGCTATATCTTATATTGTTGATGGAATATGTGAAGGGTGTAATATTAAAGTTGCTCCAATGACAATTTTTGAAGTGATGAAAAATAGCTATTTTGTTTTTTGTTCAAGTTGTTCTAGAATTTTATATCTCCCAGTAAAGCCTAAAAAATAGAGAGCTATTTTAATGATAAAACCTCGAAAGGAAGAGAGTAAAAAAAAGTCTAATCCAGATTTTTTTGATATTTGCAAGAAATATAATTATTGTGATTTCAAATTAAAGCATTTAAAAGAAGCTGAGAAAATATATCAGCTTCATACTACAAAAAATGGAAATCTAAAATTCGTTGCTAGTAATTATGAAAGAAAAGATCATCGCTTTAAAAATAATGTCTTTACAATAGATGGTGAAGATGCCAAAGATTTAGATGATGCAGTTTCTATATCTAAAACAAAAAATTCTTATATTTTATTTGTCTATATAGCAGATGTAGCTCATTATATAAAAGAAGGTTCTATATTGGATATAGAAGCAAGAAAGCGTGGGAATAGTGTTTATTTACTCGATAATGTTATTCCTATGTTTCCAAAGTTGATTTCAAATCAGCTTTGTTCTTTAAATGAAAATAAAGATAGGCTAACTATTTGTGTCGAAATGGAGATTAGTTTTTCTGGTAAGCTTATCCAATCAAAAATTTATCATTCGTTAATTAACATTAGTAGATGTTTAACCTATAAACAAGTTCAGAATATACTAGATGAAGGATTGGAAAATATAGATCAAGAAGAGTTGAATTCCCTTTTTGATATGAAAAATTTAGCAGAAAATCTATATAAAAGAAGAATTCAAAGCGGATCTATTGATTTTAACTTGATCGAAATCAAATTTCAATTAGATAAAAAGTCTCGTCCATTAAGAGTTTATAAAGAAGAGAAATATTTTTCTCATCGAATTATAGAAGAATTTATGCTAATAACAAATTGTGTAATTACAACATATCTTGATGAAAATAAAGTGGACCTAATCTATCGTATTCATGAATCGCCAGATATTTCCTCATTAGTCTTATTAAAACATTATCTTGAAAAAGTTGGTTATAAAAGTAAGAATAAAAGTTTTTCTAGTTCAAAAGATTTTCAAAGGGTATTAAAGGAATTCAAAGGAGATAGCAAAGAAGAATTTTTTAATATGCTCCTATTAAGATCAATGAAAAAGGCTATTTATGCGGTCAATAATTTAGGGCATTTTGGATTATCATTTAAAAAATATACGCATTTTACTTCACCAATACGTCGGTATTCGGATTTTGTGATTCATCATTTATTGAAAAAAGTAATTATTAAGAATAATAAGCCAATAAAATCGGTAAAAAAACGAGATTTCTTTTTTAGTTTAGCTAATCATATTTCCTTTAAGGAAAGACAATCTATTGAGGCAGAAAGAGAAATCATTAAACGAAAATCTGCTTGGTATATGCAAGATAAGGTAGGAGAAATATTTAGTGCTTCGATAAAAGGTTTTACTGAGTATGGAATTTATGTTGGATTACCATCTGGAATTGAGGGTCTTGTCAAAAAGGCAGATCTAGAAGATAAATTTGTTTATGATGAAGAAAATTATTGCTATCGCAGTAAAAATTTACATTATGAAATTGGTCAAAATATAAGGGTTAAATTAATTAGTGTAGATTGTCAAAGATTTTTTATTAATTTTACCATATATGCGAATAATTAAATTTTTTTTTCTAGGACTTTTTCTTTTTTTTTTTATAGGCTGTACTTTAAATATATTAGAAAAAGAAGAAATAGAAACGGCAGAACTTTTTTTGGATAGAGCTAGAGAATATTATTTAGATTCAGAATATAAAAAAGCTATTGAGTTCTATAAAGTAATTCTAGATAAATTTCCTAATGACTATTATGAAAGTGCTTGGGCAACTTATGAAACAGGAATATGTTATTATTTACTTAAAGAATATCAAATTGCTAGAGAGTATTTTGTTACAGTTATTCAAAAGTATACAGCCCCAAAAGCAGTTCGTGTTTTAGCACTAAATTTGATTAGAAAAATTGATTATGGAAATCCAAAAAAGCGTTCATTTTACTAAAAAAATTATTTAATTAATTCTTGTAAAATTGAGTCTTCACTTTTTTCAAAATTTTCATATTTTTTTTGTTTTTTATAGGGATTAGGATCATTTTTAATAATAGGATCGTTAGTAAAACGAATGATATTTTGAGAAATACGATTTTGTTGGTCAACAGCAGCGATTTCATAATCTTTTTCATAATTTTCTTCTTTAATATAAATCAAAGCAATCATGGTGATACCATGTTCAGGTTGATTCATTGCACGGATAACAAGTCCAGTATTGTTTTTAAAAGGCTCTTTTGAAAAAGATATTTTTTTGAAAAATTGGCTTTTATGAATATCACGGATAAGAAAATATTTAATATAATCAAATCGGCTAAAATATTTAATCTTGATAATTTTATAAGAATTTGAATTATAAACAGATAATTTGGTTAGATTCGGTTTCATACGTTTGAGATAATCCTTTTCACTAAAGTCAATCTCAATAGGATTGTTTTCAAAAGATTTTGCATGATTTGCATATTTATCACTAAAAGTTCTTAGATTAATAACAACTCCCTTTTTAATAAAAATGATACCATAGTTTTCACCTGGAGCTTTGTATCCATATTCAACTTGTAAAGATAATCGAACTCGAAAAGCTTCTTTGAAAATATAATTTTTTTCTGGATTTGAATCTACAAGAAATAAAAGCCGTGTATTATCGATCATTTTATTACCAATAATTCTTTTTTCTTTTTGATTAATTTTAAATTCTTTTTTAGAACGCAATCCATAAACTTTATTACCATAAAGTTGAATAGCGTTACCATAATACATATTGGTTAGCATGATAGAATTAATTTTTGGTTTTTTTCGAATGATAAGATCTACATAATCACCAGTTGCCCCAAATTCCCAATAGATATCTTTTTTTGTATCGATTTTTAAGCTAGTATCTACACTTTTAGAGAGGCTATTATAGTTATCATGGACTTTAAAATCTGATATTAAATCAAGATTTTGATTTGGATCAATTAAAATTTGATCAGAGACTTTTGATTGATCTCTTTCTTGTGAGTTTTTTGGAAGCTCATTTTCTTCATCATAGTTATAAGGTTTTTCATTGATATTGTTTTCATTTTGATTTTCAGATGGATTCGTATAATCATCTTCAGAAACTTGGATTTGATTGATATTTTTATCTCCATTTTCTCCTTCGTCAATATTATAGCTGTTATCTGCATGATTTGAATAAGGATAAGGGATTAATTTCTCCTGGGAAGAAAATAGAATAGTTGCTAAAATAATGATATGAATCAAAATATATTTTTTAAAAAGATAAGAATTCATAAACTTCCTCTTATAATGGAGATATTCTTTTATTAATTACTAATTTTTCGGATCTAATCTTTAAAAATGTTTCCTTATAAGAATTACTTAAAAAAAAAAAATTTTATTTTTTGTTTTTTATTTTTTTTTAAAAATAGGAAAGCTATTTTGAACTCAATAAACAAGGTTTTTATATTCTTCAGAGATTTGTGATTACAAAATAGAATAAAATTTTGTATATTAAATTACGAAAGAGAAAAATTTTCATGTAGCTTTTTTTGATCAAATTTGATTGAATTAAGAAAAAGAATCTATGAAAAAAGGGAAAATTATTTTTAAGTGAGTCTTATCCATAAAACTGCTATTATTGAAAAAAATGTTTGGCTTGATGATAAAGTAGAAATTGGAGCTTTTTCAATTTTGAAAGAAGGTTGTATAGTTGGTTATGGTACAAAAATTTTTAATCATGTAGAAATTGGTGGAGCAGTAGTCATTGGTAAAAATAATAATATTCATAAAGGGGTTTTTATTGGGCAGGTTCCTCAATTTAGAGATCTCCCATCAAACAATTTTTTGTATCCAATAGAAATTGGAGATGATAATAAAATTTATGAATATGTAACTATTCATTTGGGAGTAGAAAGAAAAACAAAAATTGGGAATAGGAATATAATTATGGGGCAAAGCCATCTAGCACATGATGTTATATTGGAAGATGATATTTGTCTTGCTAATCAGACATTGGTAGGTGGGTTTTGTGAGATAGAAAGTCATGCTTTTATTTCTGCACATATTTCTCTTCACCCATATGTTCGAATTGGATTTGGTTCTATGGTCGGTGCTTCTTTATTTATAAAAAAAGATATTCCTCCTTATGGATTGATAGGGAATCGATTTTTATCAGGAGTTAATAAAATTAAGTTGTTAAGGCTTAATTTTGACTACAAAATTATCGATTTTATAAGAAGTGTCTTAAAAATTTTATTTTCTAAAAATTTTCAATTTAATGAAAAAATGAATAAAGTACAGGATATATTGGAAGAAATTGAGATTGAAAAATCTAATCAGTCTTCAATAAAAAAGAATATTATAGAGCAATTTATTGTATTTATAAATAAAACAAAACGAGGATTTGTCTCGTTTAAAAATTAGTTATAGAGGAATATTTTTGAAAAAATTAAATTATCTACCAATTTTTATTTTTATATTGTTATCTGTTTTTTATAATCAAAAGGATATTTATGCTGAAGAAAAAGATAAAGTTAAAGATCTTATTTGGGATATTGAAAAAAAAGAATTAAATAATAAAATAAAAAATAATCAAATTGATTCTATCATTACGTTAAGCTCTAAATATGTTAAACAGGGTGAATTTATTTATATTGATGTCAAAAGTTCAAAGGATATTTTAGATTGTATAGGGTTTTTGGGAGAGAGGAAAATAAATTTTTATAGACGTAATGAATTAAATCACTTTAGAGGATTTTTAGCTTTTGAAATTGATCATGTACTTGGAGAGCAGGAAATTTTAATTACCGTATTTTTTAGAAAAAAAATAGTAAAAACTTTTAAGGAAAAAATTAAAATTCTAAGAAAAATCGTCAAATATATTCCTATTTCAAAGTATATAAAGAAAAAGATTTTAAAAAGTTATAAATACAAAGGCAAAATAATAAAAAAATGGGTAACCGTTAAAAAAAAAGTACGTCGTTATATCAATCCTCCAATTCTAACTGATTCCGGAAAAAATCTTCGAGATGATGATGTCAATCAAAAAATTAGAGATCAAATTTCAAATATTAATGATATACAGCAATCTATTATTGACTTAGGAATAGGCGAAGAGGCTTATGATGATAAAAATGAAGATCATAGAAATATCGTCAATATAAATTTTTCAAAAAATGATAATTCACTTTTTTTACAGAAAATTCAGGATCTAGAGTTTGATAATATTCAAAAAATTATAGAAGCACAAAAAAATACTGATGAAAAAAGTATCTTGGAAGAAGAAATTTTAAGAAATGTCAAAATAAAAAATATCTATAAAATATGGGATCCTATTGATTATACACAAGGGCCGTTTATCTTTCCCTTAAAAGTTCAGGAAGGGAGAAAGAGGGTAAGTTCTGATTTTGGAGTTTATCGTCGATTTAGATATAAGGGAAGATTAATTCAGCGTTATCATAGAGGTTTAGATATTGCAGCAAAAAAAGGTACCCCAATTTATGCTACTAATAGTGCTAAGGTTGTTTTATCTGGCCATTTTGGACATGCTGGAATAGTCGTTATTTTATCTCATGGTCTTGGTATTTATTCTTGTTATTTTCATTTATCTGAAACTCAAGTAAAAGAAAATTATTTTGTAAATAAAGGTCAGTTGATTGGCTATGTTGGAAATACAGGGATATCAACAGGGCCTCATCTACATTGGCAAATTATGATTAATGATATTAGTACCAATATATTAAATTTCAGAAATTATTCCTTAAAAGAATTTTCTTTAATAAAGAATACGAAGTGATAAAGGAAGATATTAGTATTTTTTCTTTTAAAAATGGGATTTTCTCTTTTTTTTTATATGTCATTCCAAAATCAGCTAAGAATGATTTGAAAATAAAAGAAGGAAAGATTTTTTGTTATATAAAAGCAAAGCCAATAGATCAACTTGGAAATAAGAATATCATAGAATTCTTATCAGATATTTTATATCTTCAAAAGAAGCAGGTGGTGATTAAATCAGGATTAAGATCTAAAATGAAAAAAATTCAAATTTTAGATGTAGTTGAAGAAAATATAAAAAAGAGGATTTTAGAATATTTAAATAATGAAGATTTATAGAGCAATTATTGGTGGTATTGGTTTTTCTGAATTAGAAGATTTTGAGCTTTTAGATACATTTTCAGTAGAAACTCCTTATGGATATCCCTCAAATCCGATTCAGATTGGAAAATATAAAGGCCATATTATAGCTTTTTTATCGCGTTATTCAAAAAATAGAATTCAAAATATTCCAAATCGAGCCAATATTTATGCATTAAAATTACTAGATATTCAACAAATTATATCTTTAGATATGGTAGGTATTCTTTCGAAAAAGATTCATTTAATGGATGTTATTTTACCATATCAAGTAGTGGATATGACAAGATCAAAAAAAGAAGATCAAAGTTTTTTCGAAGATTTACCTATTCTAATAAATTTTTCAAATCCTATTTGTCAAAATCTATATAATTTTCTTTTTTTTATATTAAAAAGTAAATTTGGGCAAAATTTTCATCATAAGAAAGTATATTATGGTGTTGATGGTTTATTTTTTTCAACAATTGCAGAAAGTTTATTGTATCAATCATGGGGGGCAGATATTATTGGTATAGATATTGTTACTGAGATGAAGCTTGCAAAACAAGTTGAAATTTGTTATATCTTTTTTGCTTTTGCGAGTGATTATGATGCATGTTTTTTGCATAAGAGGATTTCTTCTAACGAAATTTTTCAGATCATTAAAAAAAATTTAGAGCAGTTTTATCAAATTTTATTTTTTCTTTTAAAAGAGTGGGAAGATTTGGAATTATCTTGTTCTTGTCAAAATGGAATGAAAAATATTTTGTCTAAAAAAGTTCAAAAATTACCAGAATCTATTCAAAGGAATATAAAAAAAATTCATGAAAAGTATTTTATTTAGCGTTATTTTTATTTTTTTATATCAAATTGTTTATTCACAAGTGGATATGGAGAAAGAACCTGTGAAAGATGCTGTGATAAACAAAAAAGAAAGCATAGAGGATAAGAAGCAAAAAGTAGAGGATAAGAAGCAAAAGGTAGAAGGTAAAAAGCAACTAGAGAATGATAATCATTTATTAATGGATAACCTTAAGAATGAGAAAGATAGTCTCTTTTTTTCAAAAGATCTATTAGAAGGAATTCATGAAGATGAAGAATATATTGAAAATGACTTCAGAAAGTTTGAAATCACCTTCTTTTTATCTACTCCGATATTTGCTATATATAATTTAATTTTAAATCAGTTTATTATTGCAGTGTCTTTTATTAAAGATCATAATGAACATAATGATGTTTTTGATTTTACTGATTTACAATGGGGTTATATTCTTTCTACAAGTATTTTATCTGGTTTAGTTATTGGTTTAGATAAATATTTTGAATATAAGACTAAAAAACAAAAAAAATTGACTATTCATGATATTCAAACTGAAAAAAAGGAAGTTATTTCTCTTAAGCCTAAGCTAAATGTTTCTATTTTCAATATTAGATTTTAAATGGAGTATTTTATTTATATATAAAAATGGGATCATTAAATGATAAAAAAATATTTCAATGCTTTTAATATTTTGGTTATTTTGATTATTTTAGCTTTAGATCAAATAACAAAACTGCTGATCATTAAAAATTTTGAGCTTGGTGAAATCAAGCCAATTATAAGTAATTTTCTCGTTTTACAATTTATTGAAAATTATGGAATGGCTTTTGGAATAGGGACAAATATATTCCCTCTTGCTTATCAAAAATACTTATTTATTTTGTTTATGCTCATTGCTATTGCTGTTGTGATTTACTTTTATTCTAAAATCGAAAAAAATGCTTATATGGAAAAATTGGCATTTGGTTTTATTTTAGGTGGAGCTTTTGGTAATCTTTTTGATAAAGTTTTTGGATATATCATCTTTTATCAAAAATTCGATTTGTTTTATGGTAGAGTAGTTGATTTTATTCAATTTAAATTTGCTAATTATACTGGTCCAACATTCAATTTAGCAGATATTTTTATTTCTACTGGTATTATTTTACTTTTCTTTTCATCATATAAAAATCATAAAAAATAAATACTATTTTATAAGATGGAATATTTTACTTTTTAGATTCTTGAAACCATTTTAAATAAGCATAAATGAATTGATCTAAATTTTTTCCATTCATCACAGATTCAATATCGCCAACTTCTAAGCCAGTCCTATGGTCTTTAATTAAATTGTAAGGATGAAAAATATACGATCGAGTTTGATGTCCCCAGGATATGTCTTTTTTAATAGAATGAAATTTGCTCATTTTTTTTTCTTTTTCTTTTTCATAAAAATCATGTAATTTTGATTTGAGCATATTCATCGCCATCGCTTTATTTTTATGTTGAGATCGTTCATTTTGACAGTGAACAACAATCCCTGTTGGAATATGTGTAATTCTTACCGCTGAATCTGTTGTATTCACATGTTGCCCACCGGCACCTTGAGATCTAAATGTATCTATTCTTAAATCTTTATGATTAATTTCAATATCTATATCATCATGAATTTCTGGTAAAACAAATATGGAAGCAAATGATGTGTGTCTTCTATTACTACTATCAAATGGGGAAAGTCGGATTAATCGATGCACACCTATTTCGCTTTTTAATTTACCATAAGCATAATCACCTTCGATAAAAAAGTCAGCACTTTTTATTCCAATACCCTCTGTATAGATTTCATGCAACAACTGACAGGACATATTATGAATTTTAAACCAACGGAAATACATTTTCATGAGTATCGAAGCCCAATCACAAGATTCTATTCCACCAGCACCAGTATGAACAGAAAAAAAGACATTATTTTTATCGTAAAGGCCTCCCAACAAAATATTAAAATCTAATTTTTCTATTGTATTTTCAATAGGGAGTAAAAAAGATTTTTCGATTTCCAAAAGTAGATTTTCATCTTTTTCAGATTTTGCTAATTCAAATAACTCTTTAATTTCCTTGATAGCATTGTAAATACTAGTCCAATCATTAACATCTTTTTTTAAAAGATTTAATCTTTTTAAAGTAGACTTACTTTTTTCTTTTTCATCCCAAAAGGTAGGACTGGTTAATTGAATTTCAAGAAGTTGAATTTCTTTTATCTTTTCTTGGATTTTAAAGTAACCCCCTATAATCTAAGATTTTTTGATCCAGCTCTTGAATTTTTTCCTGGACTAGTTTATTCATTATAATACTTCCATTTTAAATTCTTATTTCTTATTATTTACTAAGTATAAATGTAATGAAAATATTTTACTTGTAATAAAATTATTAAGAGTATTTTTCCTATGAATATTCAAAGAAAACCCTATTGGTTAAAAAAGAAAGTTTTTTATACTCCTCAAAAACAGAAGCTTGCCAACTTATTTAATCAATATAATATTAAAACTATATGCGAAGAGGGGAGATGTCCAAATAGAAGCGAATGTTATGATCAAAAGACTGCAACATTCTTAATTATGGGGGATATTTGTACTAGAAGCTGTCGATTTTGTTCAGTAAAATCTGCATCGACTAAAATGGTCAAGGAAAAACTATTGTTGCCTCCAGATCCAAAAGAGGCAATACGAATTGCTAACATAGCAAAAGAAATGGCTTTGGATTTCATTGTTATTACATCGGTAGATCGAGATGATCTTGAGGATTATGGTGTCCGTTATTTTTTAAGAACTATGCGTGCTTTAAGATATGTAAATCCAGAAATCAAAATTGAGCTTCTTACTCCAGATTTTAATGGAGATATTCGTTTAATCAGTCAAATCGTGAATGAAAAACCTGAAATATATAATCATAATATGGAAACTGTTGAGCGATTAAGTAAAAAAATTCGAAGAAAGTCTGACTATTTTGTTTCTTTATCTGTTTTAGAAAAAATAAAAAAAATTAATCCAAATGCGATCACTAAAACTGGGATTATGGTCGGATTAGGGGAAAAAAAATCTGAAATTAAAGAGCTATTTCAGCAGCTCGTTCAGGTCAAATGTGATATTCTAACTATTGGTCAATATTTACAGCCTACTTTAAAAAATATATCTGTTAGTGAATTCATCACTCCCGATCAATTTGAAGATTATAAAAAAGAAGCTCTAGAAATGGGTATTCCTATTGTATATTCTGGTCCATTTATTAGAAGCTCCTATAAATCAGCTGAAGGTTATCAAGCTATTATCACAAAACGAAAGTTGGATACTATTTCTCAATAAATCTATCAATTTTAGCATTTATTGCATTTAATCGTATTTCTATATTTTCATAACCTCGATCAATTTGCTCAATATGGTCAATACGACTTGTTCCTTTAGCACAAAGTGCTGCGATAAGTATTGCAATTCCAGCACGAATATCTGGACTTGTTAGATTTTGAGCATAAAGTTTTCTTTTTCCATTGATAACAACTCGATGTGGATCACAAAGTGTAATACCAGCACCCATCTTAATCAGCTTATCTACAAAAAATAGGCGACTTTCAAACATCTTTTCAAAAATTAATACAGATCCATGACATTGTGTTGCAGTAACAACGATCATACTAATCATATCAGCTGGGAAATTTGGCCAAGGGCCATCATCAATTTTTAAGATTGCATTTGAATAATCTAGGAATTTTGAGTTGATTTTCATCTTTTGATTTTTTTCAATAATTAAATCATTTTCTGAAAAAATTGGTTCAATACCAAATTTTTTAAAAATATGTAATATCATTATTAGATCTTTACGAATAACATTTTTGATTTGAATTTCACTAGAAGTCAATGCAGCAAGAGCAATAATACTCCCAATTTCTAGATAATCTGGATGGATATGATGTTCATAATATTCATTAGAAAAAAAAAGTTCCTCTTTTCCTTGAATGGATAGGAAATTTGTTCCTATTCCTTTGATATCAGCTCCTATATAATTTAAAAAATGACATAATTGTTGAATATGAGGTTCACTAGCCGAATTTAAGATAGTAGTTTCACCCTTTGCTAAGACAGCAATCATAATCATATTGGCTGTACCAGTGACTGAGCTTTCTTCAAGAAGAATATTTTGGCCAATAATCTTTTCAGGGCTTTTAAAAATATAATATTTATTCTTTTGATCTTTTTGGATGGATACTCCAAAAGATTTTAATCCAAAAAGATGTGTATTAATAGAACGAATACCAATATTATCTCCACCAGTTTCTGGAAATTTAAACTTTTGCACTCGATGAATTAATGATCCAATAAGCATCAAAGATCCTCTTAAAGTTTGGATTTTTTTAAAATGCATATTATCAATGTTAATCTCTTTTGCTTGAAATTCGAAACTATTAGTTCCAATCTTTTCGACAGTAACTCCTAGACTTTTTAAAATATCTATCATATTCAAAACATCTAAAATTAAAGGTATATTATAGATTTTGATTTTTTGAGTTGTTAATAATACTGAAGCTAGGATGGCTAAAGCTTCGTTTTTATTTCCTTGAGGATAAAAATTCCCATATAGTTTTCTTTTTCCTTCAACTAGAAAATAAGAATTCATAAAATTTGACTGTTCTTTTTATATTTTTATAATTAAATAAATAATTTAATATATTTATTTATATAAAATAATGAGTAAAATTTAAATAGGGAAAGAGTATTAACGTTTTTTTTTTATTTAATAGGTAAAGTAGAAAATATGAGAAATAATAAAGATAATCATTATTTTGAGCTTCTTGCTCCTGCGGGAAATCCTGAAAAATTAAAGGTTGCCCTATCTTATGGTGCTGATGCCGTTTATTTAGGGGGATATTTATTTGGTTTAAGAAGTGCTGCAGGAAATTTTTCTATAAAAGATATAGAAGAAGCAGTTTCTTATGCACATAAACTAAATAAAAGGGTGTTTTTAACTTTAAATACGTTCCCAAAGAGTCAAGAGTTAGATCCTATTGCTGATTACCTAAATATAATTAAAAATATTGAATTAGATGCTTTGATTATTGCTGATCCTGGAGTATTTTCTCTTGCAAAAGAGTTAACAAATATACCAATACATATTTCTACACAATCTTCAGTAACGAATCATCATACAGCACATTTATGGAAAGATCAGGGTGCAAAAAGGATTGTCTTAGCTCGTGAATTGACTATTCAAGAAGCAAAAGAAATTAGGGAAAAAGTTGATATTGAACTTGAAATGTTTATTCATGGCTCAATGTGTATGTCTTATTCAGGAAAATGTACAATCTCAAATTATACAGTTTTTCGTGATGCAAATCGTGGTGGATGTGTTAATTCTTGCCGTTGGGATTATTCCTTATATACAGAAAATAAGGATCCTTTGAAGAGTACTGCTAGAGAATTGGAAGAAAATCCTATTTCTAGCTATATCATGAATTCAAAAGATTTACAAGGTATACTTCAGATTCCTGAAATGATTAAATCTGGTATTTCCTCATTTAAAATAGAAGGTAGAATGAAAAGCTTCTTATATATTGCTTCTACAGTTAGTACTTACCGTCAAGTTATTGATACCTATTTAGAAAAGGGTTATTTACCAATGGATAGACAAAAAAAATGGTTCGATCAGATTTATTCTGTTCCAAATAGAAGTTTTACTACTGGCTTTTTAGAAGGTCAAGCTAAAAAAGATTCTGTTTTATATGATAATGAAAAACCAGAAAATATTGGTAAATATATCGGAATTGTTTTGGATAGTTTAGAAGATCATATTCTTATTGATCTTAAAAATACTATTTCTAAAGGGGACAATATAAAAATTTTGAATTTTGATGGGGAGCCATCTTTTCTAGAAGTTAAATTTATACAGTCTATTGATCAAGAATATCTTGAAAAAGCAAATGCGAATAATATTGTTTTTTTAAATAAGGATTTTCCAATTTATAAGGATCAAGTTTTATATTTAGATCCAAAATTATAAAAATTCAAATCCTGCATAAAAAAAAATATTATATGGATGAATAGTTTTTATTTCACGAAAAACATAATGAAGATTATTGACTGTATAAGAAAATCTAGTTTCCAAAAAGAAGTAGGAATCCTTTGTCATTTTAAAACGCCATCCGATTCCTGATAGGAGATCGAAAGCTAACTTTTTTAAATTTTCTTCAGTATTAAAAAGGGGATTTTGTTTATCTTCAACTTTAGAATCGAAAATAACACTTATACCGAGGCCGAGCTTGGCCAAAAATCCAATTTCTGTTTGAAACCTTGCCAATATTGGAATAGAAAAAACATGCATTTTAGCAGTGTAAGTATCGGATACAGCTCCTTTTTGATAATAAATAGTTTCAAATTGTATTCTTGCAAAATCAACATGGGAAAAATTAAAGAATAACCCCCCAGAGACAAAGTGATTCTTATGTAACTGATCTTCAATATTTAATTTATTACTGAAAACTGATCCTAAACTATATCCTGCGAAAAATCCGAATTGATGTTTAAATTTAATAGCTCCGCTAGAATCTTTATCATTCTCTATTTCAGCCTTAGAATAATTTGGCTGGAATAAACTGAATAGGAAAAATAGGGCGATAAAAAAATACATTTTACTATTACAATAAATTATAATATTGAAAAATATTATTGAAATTAATATCAATTTTAATAATTTTTTCTTTCAATAGGTATTTCAACCAATTTATAGATAAATTTTGCTCATTATCTCTATAAACTTGATCAAAGTATTTTTTATCATTTAAATTACCAGTAGATTTTTCGTCAACCTTTTTTATAAAGAAAATATAGTTATGAGCTTTATCCTTTTCCTTATCTTCCAAATTATTAGGTTCAAATTCTATAGCTTCAGATTGTTCACCATTTTTTAGAGATAAAGCTGTTTTAAAAAATGATACGTTTAGACCTTTTCCCTGTTGTCCTCTAAAAATTAATGAATTTATTTTCTTATCCGCCTGATTTGTCTCATCAAGCTCAACAGATGAAGAATTTAAATTAAAGAATTTTGTTTTTCCATAATTTAGATAAGCTAAATCTTTTTTATATTTATTCAATAATTCTTTATAAGACTCCCCTTTATTATTTTTTTTTATAAAATCTTTTATAGCTGAGATTCTTTCCTTAAGAGAGTCTTTAAATTTAGGATATTTATTAATGAAATAATTATCTAAAAAAGTGGAAGTTCTATTCTTAATATCTTTTTCTATATCTTGATAAGTTTCAGATTTTTTAATAATTTTATAAACTGCATAAGGATTAGTTTCATTAAAAACAATGAAATTTTCTAAAACATCTGTGATTGAATTTTCTGAATATTGAACTAATTTTTTAAATAAATCTTGAATTTTAGGCTTAGAAGAATCAAAATAAATTCTTTCTTCCTTAAGATTAAATTTTGAATCGGATAAAAAATTCTTTGCATCAGATCTCACATGAGCCGCTTTCTCTTTAGATGAAAATTCTATATACTTAACGTCAATATATTGTACTGCTGTTTCAGTATAATAATTTTTAATAGCTTCAAAATCTAAGTCTTGAACAGTATTTTTAAGAAAATTAACATGCTCTAAATGAGAATAAAAAAGATATTCTACCTTGATTTCTTGAGTATCAAATGAAAACTCGCTTTTGACTTCGGAATTCAACGTAAGATTACCAAAGCTAAAACTTGCATCTAATAAAGATATTAAGTATCTCTCTTTTAAGTTTTTAACACCCCATTTGTAAAAATGATTCCAATCTAGAGAATATCGTTCTTTTAAATAATCTGAAAATGAAAGCTGAAGATAAAATTTTTCTTCTTGTGTTAAAACTTGATCTTTTTGTTTAGCCTTATTGAAAAGTTGTTGATATTGTTTTGCTAAATACTCTTTATAGGTCTTTTCCACTAGGGATTTTAAATCGTCTGAATTAATTTTTAAATCTAGTTGATTAGCCAATTCAAGATGGGCTACTAATCCAAGAATTCTTGTAATCCATGAATAAAATACCATTTGAATAGAATTCAAACTCTTAGGATCTTCCAGCGATAAAATAGTCTTTATTAAAAATTGATATTCCCATTTTCGATCTAATTTTTCACTATCACTTGGAATAAGAATTTTTAAGATATTTGCAATAGACTGCTGTGAATTAAAACCAATATCATCACTTATTGGAAATTCTTTAAAAAAAACTTCTTGATCGTTAACTTGAATATAATGATTATCTCTTTTAAAAAATAAGTCCCCAAGTTGAAGAGAGGCAGGCAAAAAAAGTAAAAATGAAAATCCAAATATCAGAATATAAGCAAAAACTCTAAAAGATCTGCTCTTACCTAACTGACTTCTTGAAAGCATAATAAACCTCTTATTACTTTATAAACTAAAAGTTATAATAAAAATATAATGAATAAAATTTATTTTTTTTACCTAGCCCTTTTTTCTTTTTAAAAGAGAAAAAAAATAAAATAGCTCTTTATCTGAAAAAACTACTAATCCAAAAATATAAATTAAAATACTAAAAAAAACCAAGTTAGGGGTATAAATTATGTTGCTACTTAAAAAATATAATAAGATAGATTTCAAGTGAGTATTTATTATATATAAAATTATACCCATAAAAATGGTACTAACAATCGGCTTATAAATTCTTTTTATAAACTGATAAATCCATTCTTTATGAAAATCTTTTTTAAAAAATAAAATTTGGAATAAAAAACCAAGTTGGATAAAGGAACTTAAAGTTATACTCAAAGCAATAGAATGGAAAGATATTTTAAGAATATGCATAAAAAATTCGATAAAAATGAAAGTAAAAATAAAACTAATCACACTAGCTTGAATTAGGTATTTCCGATTACCATGGCTTTGTAAAATACGAATAATAAGAATATTTAAGCTACTAGATATCAAACTTGGCGAAAAAAACACCAGGCATTTTGCAATATTTAAAATAATCTCTTGATATTCTATAGAAATGGGCTTTTTACTAAAAATTTGAATTAGATCTTGATAAAAAAATTGGCTGATTTCCTTACTTAAAATTATCATAATAATACAAAAAGGAAACATAAATCGAAGGGTGATAGAGCTCCCAAAAAGGAATATTTCAATCCATTCAATATTTTTTTGCGTTTTTATTTCTGATAATCGAGATAGGCTAATTGTAGATATTCCTGTTAAAAAGATAGATAAAGGGATTTGAAATAAAAAAAAAGCTTGACTTAGTGCTGTATTTGCTCCTCTAATTGAATCTGAATAGACGTTAGATAAGATATGCCCCAGTTTTGGGATAGCCATAACCATAGAGAAAGATACAAATGAAGCGAGAAAGTATTTGATATCTTTAGACATTTTAAATGGGATAATTTTTTTAAAGGAGAAATGAAATTTAAAATCCTCTATTTCTAATTTTTTAAAACTAATCATTTGAAGTATTAATTGGATTAAACTTCCTAATAATAGCCCAAATGCAAGAGAATAGATCCCCAGTTGCTCCTGGCTTATATATATAAAAATTAAAAAAATAATATTAAAAAAAATCGGTCCTAAATATGGAGTATTATAATGATGATATGAATTTAAAATCCCCATAAAGATAGAAGAGATACTAAGAATAGGTAAATATAGAATAAGGATTTGAAAAAGATATTGAGCTATTTTACTAGCTTCTGGATATAATGGATGATTGTGATAAAATGGAAAAATAAAATATGAAAATAATATAGCAACCAATATAAAAATAATATTTAAAAAAAAGGTCAGATTTAAAATATCATAAATAAACTGGATAGCTTTTTTAGGGTTCTCTTTTCTTAAACAGGAAAAGACAGTAATAAAAGCTGAAGAAAGAGCTCCTTCAGCGAGTAATTCTCTTAATGAGTTTGGAATACGAGAAGCCCCAATAAAAGCGTCTAATTCGATGATCCTATCATTAAAGAGATAGAAAATATATTGCTGTTTAACAAGCCCTAATATCTTAGAGATAAAAATCAAAAAACTAATAAATAGAGCTGATTTTAAAAAGAATTGTAATGTAAAATGTTTCATTTATCTATAATATTTTTGGGACACGAAGATAATGATTTTCCATAACTGGGAATTGATTAAAGAGCCTTTCTAGATCTTCTTTTGAGGGTTTACGTACTTCATCTTTACGAAATCTATTCTTCAAATTCAGAACATTATTGATTTTTTTCCAGTTCTCTTTTTTTATTTCCGGATAGCTTCTTAATTGAGAAAGAAAATCTTTAAAAAAAATATCTAAATTTTCTTTTACAATTTTAAATTCTTCATCTGTTAAATTTAGATAAATTTGGCTTTCAATGATTTCTTTGTTCATGACTCTTTTTCCCTTTAATTTTTTAATGTGTTTTTTTTATGAAAAAAGCTTATAAATAAACCGATATAACCTGCTATACATAAGAAGAATCCGCCCTTGACTTGATCAGAATTTAAGTATAAAATAATTCCTAAGATTGAGAAATAAGCTAAAAAGTGTAATCCATAAAGGAGATATTTTTCTGTAAGATATTCTGATAATGTTTTAGCTTCCAATTTTGCTTTAAAAAAACGATAAGTTAAAATCAGATTTATACTAATAATAAATATGCCTATAACTTTAATAAAAATATTCTGAAAAGGCTTAAAGTAATAAGTTATATAGATAAACATATTGATAAAAAATGGGAAATAAGATTCAGAAAAAATAGTAATAGTATAAGAGTTAATAAACTTGCTTTTCTTTTTTCTATAGTGAAAATAAATCATATGTAAAAGGAGATAGATTAAAGTAAAATAAGGATATAAAAGAGGGATAAAAGCCAATTGAGAGGAGTGTTCAGTAATTAAAGTATAAATATTGGAATGTTGGAAAATAGAAGCTGGAATATATGTTAAATTAAGTTTTTTAAAATAAGCATATGGATAGAATAGAGAAAGAATGATCAGAATACTCGAAAATAAAATAAGAATGCGATAAAAATTTTTTGATTTCATAATAACACTTACTTATATAAATATAAGTAAATAAAGTTAAAATTTTTTTGAAGTTTATATTCTATATCCATATATGAAAAATAGAAACAAAGGTACCTTTGGTGAAAATTTAGCGATCTCTTTTTTAAAAAAAAAAAATTATGAAATATTAAAAAAAAATTATTATAGTCCATTTGGAGAAATTGATTTAATTGCTAAAAAAGGAGAATTAATTGCTTTTATTGAGGTAAAACTCAGAACAAATAGTAATTATGGTCATATCTCACAACAAATTAGTTCTATAAAAAAAGATAGAATGATTAAAACTGCCGATTATTTCTTAAATAGCTATATAGGCTTCTATCAACTTTGTCGATTTGATTATATCATGATTCTTGTCAATCAGAAAAAAATAGTGAGCTTTCACCATATGACTGATGCTTTTGATGTGGAGTATTAAAAAAATTGGATGTGCTATGTAAAGGTATGCTATAAGTAAATATAAATTTTAGAATAGCTGAAAAGTTATATGTAACTAAATTGTAAACACTTTTTAAAAAGGATTTTATTAAAGTGCAAAATAATAAAGAAGGTGATCTTTTAGAAAAAGGATTTTCTAAAATTGTAGAGTTAAAAATAAAAATACGTGATGAAAAATATATTCGTCATGCAACAGAAAGAATTGCCGCTCAGCTTTGTGAGGGAATATTTAAAAGGCGCTAGATTTATATATTTTAAGGGAAATTGTTGAATGTTTTTTTATTGAAAGGATTTTTTGATATATGAAAAATAAAAAATTAAACCAAATTTATTTTAAAAAAAATATAGGTGATTTCCCTCCAAATATTAATATTTTAGAAAATACCTATGAAAAAGTTTTTGATCTTCGTTATGGTACAAATCCTCATCAAAAATCTTGTTATTATCGTCCTATAAATCAAGATTATTGTCCTATGGGTAAACTAGAAATTTTAAAGCATGGTAAAGAAGCTTTATCTCAAACTAATCTAGAAGATATTCATTATGCTATTCGAATATTAAAATATTTAAAAAAGCCTGCCGTTGTCATTATGAAGCATAGTAACCCATGTGGTGTTGCAATGGAATTAACTATTACTGAAGAATTATATTCCATTTTCAAAAAAGCTTATCAATCCGATCCTAGGGCAGCTTTCGGTGGTGTTATTGTTATTAATCGAAAACTTGATCCAAAAACCGCAACCGAAATTATGAAATCCATTTTTGAAATTGTTGTCGCTTTAGATTATGAAGTAAAAGCTTTAGAAATATTAAAAGATCATACTTCATTCCAAAAAAATAAGCAAATGAGAATTATAAAAATCCCATCTATCGAAAATATTCCAAAATATCAAGAAGATCCACACAATGCCTTTGAAATTAAAACATTTGAAGATGGATCTTTAATATTAACCGAATTCTTTCTCTCAAAAATTAAATCTTATAAAGATTTGATCCCAGCAAAATGTACCGATTGTGGAATATCCTCAAATGTAAATTTAACAGAAGCAAGTCTAAGAGATCTTCTCTTTTCTTGGTATGTTAATCTTTCTGTTCGATCCAATGCTGTAGTTATTGTTAAAAATTATCAGACTATCGCTATCGGTACTGGTGAACAGGATCGTATAGGTGCTATCGAAAAGGCTTTGTTAAAAGCAAAAGAAAAATATAAAGGAAGTGAAGTACTTAAAGGTAGTGTTTTAGCATCTGATGGCTTTATCCCTTTCGAAGATTCTATTGAGACCATTTCTAAATATGGAATTTCTGCTATTATCCAACCCGGAGGAAGTATCCGAGATTGTGAAATAATACAATTAGCAAATAGCCATAAAATTGCTATGGTATTCACAGAAGAACGAGCATTTTCACATCATTAAATTTCTTTTATCTTCTACGACCAAAGCTTCGCATTTTGAATTTAGATCCCCATCCTTTAGAAGATGATCTGCTAGTCCAACTCGATGATGAAGATGATTTAGGGGCAGTAGTTCCCTTCCAAGAGCCTTTATTACTAGTATTAGCTCCCCAAGATGGTTTAGATTTTGTAACTGGGCTTTTAAAACTTTGAATATCTTGGTATCTCGATATTGGAGTCGAATAAGAATGACTAGATATAAGCCAATTTCCGATTATGGATCCTGCTATTCCATAAAAAAATGGAGAAACAGAAGAATAGTGAGAATAAGGGCCATAACCTGTTGCGATGACCTGTCCTTGATTATTAGCATCTACTTTTCTTTCTAAAGAAATTATTTTTTCCTCTTTATCCATCAACCCATTTAGGGGTTCTTTATCTATATAAAGATGAACAAATTGAGAATTAGTACTTTTATTTTCTATATTAATAGAAACAATTTCACTTCCCTGATAAATTGCATTAACTTTTTCTTCAAAATCTGCTGGATCTTTTGCACTTACTAATGCTTCTTGAAGTTTTTTGATATCTAAATCACTATTTTTTGCTTGTCCATAATCTCCTTCAACCCACATATTTTGTTGATTAACCACATTATGGTTGGGTTTTTTAGAAAAACTAGCTGTTAGATAAAGTGCAGCTACCAATATTATTGAAAAGATAACGACAAATCTTATATTTTTTTTTTCATTTGGGTTCATAATTTTCCTCCTTAAAAATTATAATAAATAAAAATTTAAAAACAATTTTATTATGTAGAATTAAAGTTAAAGAATATGGTTAAATATTGAAATCTGGATGTTCCTCATAAAAGAATATATAATCAATTTTTTGGAGTGTACTGAAAACATCTTGATATAAAACTTGATAAAATTCTGGAGCAGTGATAATCATTTGCCAAGAATTGAAATCTTTAAGCAAAGTATTAGAAATACTATTTTTCCATTCAATAAGATTATCGAATTCTCCATCATATAATCCCCATAAGAATCGGATTCGAAAAGGAGAAAGATGATTTTTTTTCATCATTTTAACTCTTATTTCAATAGGATAATCTTCATACTGCTCTATATATCCCTCAATTTCAGTTATTAAATTTTCTACATAATTTATACCCTCTTCCGTTAGGATATAGCTTTGACTTTTAGATTCAATTTCAATTAAATTTTCAATAAAGAGATAGTCCAATATAGGTTCAATATGTTTATTCATTCCTTCAAGAGGAATAGAGAAAATAGAGGAGATATTTCTATGATTATCTTCATTTTCCTCTAATATACTGATTTTTTTAAGAATATATAAGCTAGAATAATAAATTATTTGCTCATTAATCTTTCTATTAATATTTTGATCCAAATTCTGATTATAATAAAATGGGTAAATATTTTCTGTCATAATCTTAACTTAACGTAAAAAGATATCCTTTTAATTAATTTTACTTTTTTAAGTATACGTATAACTTAAAAATAATTTTCATTTCATAAAGAGTAAAGCTAAAAAAATATATAGGTATTGATTATAATATTCGATAATTTTGTTAATTTTTTAACTTTAAAGAAAAATATTGGGATCATAGAATTGATTTTTTAACTGAATTCCTTAATTATAGATTATAGAAAATCTATCTATTTCAATAGGATAGAAGCATTCTAATTTCTTAATTGAAGTATTAAAAAATCAAAATGTATAATAAAATATGTATATGAATTAGTCTTTATAAACCGACAACTATTGTAATAAGCTTATAAGTATCTTTCAACATATTTATAGGATTTTACTAATTCATTGTTTTTGATAAGGAAATTATTTATAAAGGAAATTTATAAAAGTTTTTTATCAAAAATAATTAAAAAATGCTTAATTTTAATTTTATTAATTAATTATTAAGAAAAAAATTATGAGGAGAACAGGATATGAAAAAAATTAATTCTTTGATTAACCTTTTTTTCATAGTCGCTCTTTTAGCATCTTCATTTCCAGTTATCTCTTATGCACAAGTGGAAGAGGAAGGCTATAAGGAAGAGTTGAGTTATGGACAAAAAGATCATTTTTTTTTAAAGAAAAAATTATCGAATGGCCTATCTGAAGTTACCCAAAGTCGACAGGAACAACCATGGAGACAATCAACTTGGACGGAAAGAATCCACTATTTTATTTCTCAATTAAGAAAAGGCGATAGTGATATATTCTTGTATGTTACCTATGCACTGTTAGATGGATATGGTAATCCATATACACATAAAAGTGTTTCAGGTTATCCAACTGAAGTAGATAGTCATCATAGTAAGGGCGTTTTATGGGTTCTCTTAGATGAGGCAGTGAAAAAAAATATCTCAGTTAAAGAAGTTTTAACTCAGGGAAGTGAAAAAATTAGAGCTAATATTATCAAATCGACATTAAAAGGTCTTTTAAATAAAGATCCTAGAGTTCGATTAGTTGCAATTAATTTGCTCAGACGTTTAGGACCTGATGTTCAAATGTATAAGGCTGTTAAAAATGCGTTACTTTTAGAAACAATCACAACAGAGCGTTCTAAATTAAGACCTAAAGATATTGATATTCCATCTATTGAAAGTCCAAGATTGGGTTATGATGTACAAGCTAATAAAAATGGTACAGTTTATTCAATCGCAGATCGATTTAATGGGTATCATCCTAGTATAACAAAAGCTGAGTATTTAAATGCTACTGGTAAGGGGGCTTACTTGACTGAAGGACTATATAAGAAAAACGAGAGAAATGATTATGAAGTTGATTTCTATCGTTATGATCATATACGTCATAATTATCAAGTTAGAAAAGTTTGGACAAAATCACCTTTACTTAGATATGGAGCTGATCAGCAAATTAGCGGTTTTGAGCTTAAATATGGTTTATCTGAAAAAGAAGATATCCAAAAATATGTTTATGCTTATCTAGATTATCAAAATCCATATACCGGACAAATTCGAGATAGTATTTATTATTCTTACCATAGTGTTTGGGAAGAATTGCAAAAATTATATCTTTTTGTAACTCGTGTTTTATGGAGTGATCGAATCAAAAAAGGTGATGTTAGTTTATTAGGTAAATTAAGTAAGGATTCTTTTAGATCTCTTGCAGATCAAATTGATGGAGAGTCTTTAGAAAATGTACCAATGAAATCTCCAAGCTTTAAAATTTTCTCAGAAGATCAAATCAAAGCAGTTATTATTGGGTTATTGAATAATAAGGTTGTAAGTACTAGAGAAGAATGTCTAATTTTCTTAAAACGTATTTATGTGACAAAAAATTTATCCAGTAATATAAAAAAAGAAATCAAAACAGCTATCCAAGCTGCACGAAGAAGAGCACTGATCATTGATGTTGAAAGAGGAAGACATTTACAATCTGAGTTACTGTTATTTAAAAGTCCTAAATTAGTTCCAGCTGTTGCTAATACTAATGAGGAAAATAACGTTAACAGTAAGGTCACTATAATTGATGAAAAAATTCAAGATGTTGTAAGTAATAATCAACAGGAAGAAAAATTACAATAATTTTTCTTTGATATTTTTTCATTTTTATGTTCTTTTTTTATGAAAAAAGAATAGTTAAATATTTTATGTTAAAAATAGGAGAATAAAATTAAAATGAAAGGAAAATATATATTCTTTTTTATTTTAAGTTTTTCTTTGTTTCTATCGCCTATCAAAGCTTTTGTTCAAAGTTTAGGTGAAGAATACGATCGAAGAGAAGCTGTAATTGATCCTTTTGAACAAGAGGATAAAGAATTAGCAGATAAAAAAATTCATGAAATTATTAGTCGTATTAGAAGCGGTGATAAAACTGTTTTAAGACTAATCGTTTATGAAACATTAGAAAAAGTTCATGATAAAATCTCACAAGAAGAAAAACAAACAGGTAAAACTTATTTTGAAATCTTCGGTGGGCAAAATTCATTATCAGCAGTTATAGGTGGTTTTGATAATCAAGATCCAAAAATTCGACTAAAACTAATTGGTTATTTAGGTCATTGGGTTGAGGAAATAGGAAAAAATATTGATTATATCGAAGAAGCTGTTGATAAAAGATTGCAAAGTAATATCGAAACGAGAAAAGAAGTTCAATATGCTTTTAGAATCTTAAAACTGAAAATCACTAGAAAAAAAGTTATTACTGATATCAAAAGTGGTAACCAAAAATCACTTGTTAGAATATCTCCAGAAGAATTCTTACCTTTGGTTTATTATGAGCCTAGAATTCGAACCATTTATTTAGGTTCTTCTTCAGCAGTAAAAATCAGAAGTATTGTTCTTGATGAAGGTATTGAGCCTGAAACTGGAAATTTAGTTGGTCCATCTAAAGGACGTCATCCTGGTTTAGATCTAGAAAAAATCTGTTACCAAGGTGTTAAAACTTATAGCTATCAAAGTGAAGTAGCTCAATGGCAAGAAGCTAATGCAGCAGCGACTTTAAATATACAATCTAAAGGCGGTGACAAAGATTATGCTAAAGTAGCTACAGTTGAATCTAGAGCTAATTTAGATTGGGATTGTGTAAAAGCAATTTATACTGGTATTGATAATAAGAGTCAGTTTGTTAGAGAGCATTCTGCTAGAATTTTCTTGAACTACATTCGAGGTTATACAGGTGATAATAACTATGATGGAAGTACAAAAGAAAAAACTAGGATTGTTGCTGAAGAGCTTGTAAAAATTAGTCAAGAGCCATATTTTGTGCGTATTGCTCAAGTTGCATGGGATAATGCTAAATGGTCTGAATTTTATTATAATGATCATGTAGTATCCGATAGCAATCTTCCAGAATTGATTAAAAATCGATTCTATCTAGAATATGAATATTCTGAAGGTCAAAAATCAGCTTCTGGTTCTTTTAAACCTCCAGTTTCTTCTAGATATTTCACAAAAGATGCTACTAGCTATCCTGAATGGGGTACTGAATTAACTGGTGGCTATAGAAATGATATCAAGGAAATTTTACGTGTTCTTGGTCAATCTTACTATTTAGATCCTGAATATGTACCTCAAGAAGCAGTATCTCAATATTATCAAAGCCGTGTTTCTACATTATTTAATGATGAAGGAAATTCTGCTAGACCTAATTTTCCAGATAGTTCTGATCTAATAGAAGGTGAAAGTAAAGCTCCAGTTAATTATTCTGCGAAAGCTTCTGCTTCCTCTAGCTCCTCAAAAGAAGGAGAAACTAAGGAAGAGAAAGAAGATAATGCAGAAACAACAACAACATCATCATCAGATGAAAGTGAAGAAATCGGAGATACTACTACTACCAAGTAGTATTATTCCTTCTTTATAAGAGAAAATAAGGAGAAGTAGTATATTTCTCCTTTTATCTCTTTTTTTTGGGGGATGGTGGCTTATCTTATGAAGATCTTAAGTGATTTTAGTGATTACTTCTTTTTAAATTCCGAGTTTAAAACTTTTTTTTTATCGGATATTATACATTTTATCAAGGAACCCTTAGCCGATTTGGATTTTTTATTGGATAATATTATTTCTACATCTAATTCAGATTTGAAAATTATGGCTAGTGATGAGTTTTTAAAATCTGGTAAAAAATTAAGAGCCATGCTTATTTTTTTTATTAGTGAAGTTTGGAAACAAAAAAAAAAAAATATAATAGTATTGTCAAATTAGCACTTGCTATTGAGCTAATACATATGGCTACATTAATACATGATGATATTAATGATTCTTCAGCCTATAGACGTGGTATTAAAACATATCATTTAAAATGGGGCTCTCTAAATGCCGTTCTTTTTGGAGATTTTCTTTTTACTAAAGCAATTAGTGTATTATCTGATTTAGATAATTTGGTTGTTATAAAAAATTTAGTAAAAACAGTGGAAGGTATTTGTAAAGGGGAAATTTTTCAAAATTTCTCAAAAGATAAGATTGATTTATCTATATACGAATATTTAAAAATTATTTATAATAAAACAGCGTTGTTATTTGGAGAAACATCAAGAATATCTTTATATTTTTTAGATAAAGATATTAGTATAATTCGATGTTTTTATCATTTTGGTCTCAATATAGGGATGGCTTTCCAAATTTTTGACGATTATTTAGATTTTTTAGGATTAGAAAATAATTTTGGGAAGCCAGTTCTACAGGATTATTCCGATGGAAAATTTACATTGCCTATTATTTATCTTTTTAAAGGGAATAGTATTGAAGAGAATAAGAATTTAAAAAAGCAATTAGATCAATATAAGATCAATAAAGATTATGAAAAGATTAAAAATATTTTAACAGAAAAGAAATGTTTTGAAAATACCTTAAATCTTGCGAATAAATATATAGAGAAAGCAAAAGGAAAGATAAAGAATATAAAAGATCAAAATCAGGAGCTGTATAAAAATTTAATGATACTACTTGATTTTATTCTTAAAAGAAAGTTTTAAAAATATTTTTTATTTTTCTTTAAATACATAAATTCCATCCCAATTTTTACCTGGAGGATTAGTTAAATATTCATGACATCGATTTGTTAGAAGTTGAACTGGAAAGTCGCTTGGATTAAGGTGATTCGCAATGTTTAATATTTGTAAAGCTAATTGGAATTTTTGTTTTAAATATAGGTTTAAAGCTTTTTCATAAATACTAATGAAGTGTAGATGATCAGAAGGGACATATTCATAAAGGTTAACAATTTCATAGATAAATATCCCTATATTTTTTCCTTTAACGGCAACATAATCTAACTTTCGGGTGACAATTTGATGGTAAACTTGATTATAGGTAGTCTCACTACAAATAATTTTTGTGTTATAAAATTTATTCAATCCTTCTAAACGACTTGCAAGATTCACAGAATCACCAATAACAGTATAATTAAGCCTAGATTTAGAGCCAATATTTCCAACAATCACCTCACCAGTATGAATACCAATTCTAGTATTAAATTGAATATTTTCCTTTTTAAATTTTTTCTCTCTATTTAAAATTTCAATACATTTTTGAACTTCAATAGCAGTTTTACAGCTTAAAAAAGCATGATTAATAATACTTTGAGGGGCACCCCAAAATGAAACAACAGCGTCTCCAATATATTTATCTAAGGTACCTTCATTTTTTTGAATGATTTGATTTACACTTTCAAGATAGGCACTTAAAAAATAGACAAGTTTTTCAGGAGAAAGTTTTTCACTAATTGTTGTAAAATTAGTGATATCAGAGAAATAAATGGTTAATATTTCTCGTTTTCCCCCTAAAGTCGCTTCTTTAGATTTTAATAAAAGAAACCGGACTACTTCAGCTGGAATATATTTTCTAAAAGAGCGTAAACTTAAAATCATACTATTAAAAGAATCATTTAATTGTTTAAATTCATAAATAATACTTTCTACAGAATATCTGGTTTTACTTAGTTTCAAATTACCAATTAGCTTTGTCCTTTTTGCTAAAGTCTCTAAAGTAAAGGATATATTAGAAGAGATATATAATCCGATCAAGAAACCTAAAATGACAATGAATATGGAAAAGTAAATAAGAATATAAGTATTAGCTCGAATATGTTGATATAAATCTTCTTTAGCATAGATGATACCTAATACCCAACTTAAATTGAAATTTTCATGAAAAGTTGAAATAACACCTAGATAAGTTTCGTTTTTATAATTGAAATTAAACGGATATTGCTTAACATTATTGATATCTATATTTTGGTCTACTAAGTTTTTATGAAGTATTAAAAAAGTTTGCCTATAAAAATCGCTATCTATATTAAATATAGATTTCATAGAATAGCTTTTAGATAATTCACCTTTATTTGTTTCAACTTTTAAAAGATTATAAATTTCTCTTTTTGTTTGAATCTTATCAAAAAAAGAAACCTTATTTAAAAAGGAAAAACTAATATTTTCTGGTGAATATAAAACAATTTGGTTTGTTTCCTTATTATAAATAAATACATGCATATGATTCTGATTCATTTTTATTTTGCTTAAATATTCATAAAGCAAACTAAGAAGTTCAATATTGACAGATAAAACACCAGAAATTTGTCCTTTAGAATTTCTTAAAACTTTTGATGCGGATATAGAAATTTCATTATTTGAATAAGCAGTTTTTGAAATTTCCCAATGTATTTTTTTCTTTTCACTAGTATTAGTTATTTTTTTTTTTTTTGTATTTAATAATATATTAGCATTATACAATTCTTTTTCTTTCTTAATAGTATTATTAAACCAATATTCATTGTGTTCAAAAGAAGCTTCTTTACTAATCCTAATACTATTTGTAAAATTAAATTTTTTAGGGTCATAATAGTGATAGTTGAGATTTTCGTGATCCCAAAAAGATATTCTTAAATTTTGCCATAAAATGGAATAATAGGTTGAAAAAGTCTCATCAGGCATTTTTTTGAAGCTGACAAGCTCGTCCTTCAAATTCTTATAGTGAATCATAGAAATGGATTTACTATTCAAAAAAGCAAATTTTGCAACCTGCCTTATATACTCAAATTGATAAATTTTTGACTTAATTAACCTAAAAAGTGTATTTTTTGAAATAGAATTCCCTCTTAAAGAACTATCTTCAAAATAGGATAGGATATTTTGAATCTGCTGATTATACTCCGTTGAATTATTGGAAGAATTCAATTCTTTAATAGTATCCGTTATAAAAAGTTCATGGGTGATCATATTGACACTATTTAAAATCTCTAAATATTCTTCAGTATCTTTTTGTATACCTTGAGTATTTTGAATGATAATATTGTCCATCAAATTGCTAATAGAATCTTTTCCAATTAAGTAAAAAGCACCGATGATAAGTGAAGATGTAATAATAATAATAATAGCAATGAGGGAGCTTAAAATTTTTCCAATAGTTATATCAAAAAAATATCTTTTAAAAATAATGGAACTCCTAATTTAAGGTAAAAGAATCTATTTTTTAGATTTTAAGTCTTAAAATATATAATAAAATATTAAAGAAAAATAACTAAAATATTAAATATAAAAAATACCAGAATGCGTGAAATTTCACTTTATTTAAATAAATATTTAATTTAAAAAGAGGCTGATTTTATTATATTCTTTTTTCAATAAGTTTTCCGATAAAATAAAATAGACTATTTCATAAGTAAATTAATTATTCTTATCTTTAAAATATAGGGATTTGCATGTTTTTAAGTTTTGATACAATTTATAAAGAACTTTTAGCAATACCAGCTTTTAAGGCTCTCGATTTACATATTCTTTCAAAAATTTTTCCTTATCTATATCAAAAAGAATACTCTACTGGTAGTCATATTTATTATGTTGGGGATCAAGCAGATAATCTCTATATTCTTATTGATGGTAAAATCCGTTTGGATTCACATAATAAAGTCATTACCTATTTCAATAAGGATATTAATAAAAATAACTGGATTATTGGAAAGCCAGTTTATGATGAATTTGATAAGGGCCTTTTTGGTGAAGAAGTTATATTAGATAATTCCTCTTATAGTTCTAATGCTTATGTTTCTAAAGATGCTAAAGTTATCGTTTTACCTAAAGAAATCTTCAAAAGATGGCTTCTAGAAGAAAAAGCTTTTATTAATCTACTTATGGCTTCTCTAATGAAGCATTATAACTTAGATAAAGAAATTAGTCATTATGAAGATGATCATGAAGAAAATCCTCAGCACCATATAAAGCAAAAAGAAAAAAAAGTTAAGAGTAAACCTATTGATGAAAAACAATCTGGAAAGTTGGATATTCCTCATCTTATTTCTTGGTTTTTACTCATTATTGTCCCATTGGTCATATATAATTTTTCTAGCTATATGAACTTGGATTGGAGAAGTAAAAATTTCTTCATTATCTTATCCATTACAGTCTTGATGTGGATTTTAAGGTTAGTTCCTGATTTTGTTGCAAATATATTTGCTATGATGGCTATTGTTATTTTAGATATTGTACCAGCCCATGTTGCGTTTTCTGGTTTCACTAGTGGAAGTTTTCATATGGCTATGAGTGTTTTTGGTATGGCTATTATTTTCCTCAATTCCGGATTAAGTTATCGAGTAGTTTTATATATCTTAAAAATTTTACCAAATTCTCAGGTTTTTTATTCCTTCTTCATTTTCCTATTTTGTTTTTTAATTGTCCCAATTTTTCCTTCAGCTAATGGGAGAATCATTTTAATGTCTCCTTTAATGTTGGATATCCTTCAATCTTTAGGGTACAAGAAAAAATTGGGTGCTTCTAACTTAATTGCTACTATGGTTTTCAATGCACTCACTTTACTTTCTGCTGTATTTTTAAGTAGTAAATTGATACATTTTGTTATTTATGGTCTTCTTTCTCGACAAACTGCTGAGTTTTTTGGCTGGGGAAATTGGTTCCTAGCTTCATTAGCTTATCTTGTAGTTGTAGGTGCTATATTTTTTATATTATTACTGCTAATATTTGGAAATAAGGAACAATCAAGTTTATCAAAATCTCAAGTAGGATATCAATTAAAGATTCTTGGTTCAATAACTCATAACGAGCTTGGAGCTTTATTTTCTATAGTGTTTTTTATTGTTGGTATTTTAACTTCTTCTTTACATAAGATATCCATTTCTTGGATTGGGCTGATTGTCTTATTTGTCTTACTTACTTTGAATTTTTTAAGTAAAAAAAACTTTCAAATGAAAATAGATTGGTCATTTTTGATCTATCTTGCTACTTTGTTAGGTATTGTAAAAGTGATGAATTTTTTAGATTTCAACAAATATATCATCCTTCTATTTGATATTTTCCCTTTCAATTATATTACTTTCTTTTTAGAGCATTATTTCATTTTATATATTCTATCAATGGCTGTTTTTGTATCTTTATTGAGATTATTTATCCCATCGAATGCTGTTGCTGTACTTTTAGTTTCTATTTTTATTCCTATTGCTGAAAAATATGGGATAAATGATTGGATTATTGCTTTTATTATCATTGTATTAAGTGATTCCTGGATTTTTTCTTATCAATGTACTTATTATTCAGTATTTTTGGATTCAACTGAATCATTCGGTTTTTATGATAAAAAAATAGTTACATTTTTCTCAGGCTTCCTAATGTCGGTGATTAAAATCATTGGATTAGTTGTTTCTACTTATTATTGGAGATATATAGGAATTTTATAAAAATGCTAGAAGTAAAAAAACATATTTTAAATAAAGCTATAGTGATTATATTTCTTATACTAGTTTGTTTATACCTATTAATTGCGAATATAAGTAGACCAAGGATACTTATTGTTCACAGTTATGATAAAGGATATACTTGGGTAAGTGATATCGATAAGGGGATTGATAAATATTTAAATAATTATTACTACTTGAAGCGTTGGTATTATATGGATACTAAAAGACATCCTTCAGAGGAATTTGTTAAGAAAGAGGGATATAGGGTTATGCAAGTTATTGAAGAATGGAAACCAGATATTTTGATTTTAGTTGATGATAATGCACAAAAATATATTGGAGTTAATTATATTAATCATCCAACAATTAAAGTGCTATATACTGGTGTAAATGCGAAGCTTTCTAAATATGGTTATGATAATGCAAAAAATGTTAGAGGGATCTTAGAAAGGATTCCGTTTTATGCATTTAAAGAAATATTACTTCAAATATTACCTGAAAATAAAAGAAAAGTGATGCATATGTCAGATAGCTCAGAGACGTCAATAAGTGTACATAATGAATTAGATGAATTTGATTGGAGACCTTTAGAATTTATTAAAACAGTTATGGTAGATACTTATCCTGAATGGAAAAAATACGTTTTAGAAGTCAAAAATGTGGCTGATGTTCTACTTGTGACTCATTATCATACTGTAGCTAAGGTGAAAAAGAATATGGATATAATTCCAGCAAAAGAGGTTTTGAGATGGACGTTAGATAATGTTGGGGTACCAAATATAGGAGGCTGGGGTTTTTTTGTTGAGGATGGAGGGATGCTCTCTATTGCAGTTTCGCCATTTGAGCAAGGGGAATTTGTTGCAAAGGTTGCCATACAAATTTTGGAAGATAAAGTCAGTATTAAAAATATACGTTCTGAAACGAATCATTTTTATTTGCTTTATATTAATAGGAAAGAGTTTAAAAAGTACAATATTCCGCTACCTTCGATTTATGAATCTTTTGCTAGAGCGACGAATACTTATTATGAATAATCTGAGGATAGGATTTTTTTAGGATTTGATAAAGATTTTTAGAAATATGTTTTTGATTGTTATGAATAATGAGATGAGCTCTTTGAGCTTGTTTTGAATAGGTTGTATATTTTCGAAAGATTTTTGAGATAAGTTTTAAAAGCTGAATCTGATTTTTGTGAGTAGAGATAGAGGTTTTGAATTGGATAATAGCGTGATTTTTTTTAAAAATATCAATAAAGCCTTGAAATTTGAATGTATAGGGACCGACGATAGTGATTTTTGCTTGAAAAAGAGGTTCGAAGATATTATGACCTCCAATATTTTTTTGAAAGCTACCACCTAAAATTATAATATGACCTAAAGGATAGATTTCATTTAATTGTCCAAAAAAACTAGCGAGAGATATCGATTGTTGGAACATACCTTTTTTTAATTGCTCGAGAGTTTTAAAAACTACTGTTTTTTCCTTATTTTTTTGTATAAAATGTGATATTTTAGAAATTTCTTTTATATGTCTTGGAACAATAATAAGGAATAAATTAGGGATTTTCTTTTTTAAAAGAAAAAACATACGAAGTATATCAAAATGCTCTTTTGAGTGCGAGCTTCCTAGTATTAAGACTTTCTTTTCTTTAGAAAGACTCAAAGAATAGGGTATAGATTTTCTTTGTATGAGCCATTTTAGATTATTAGAAATAAAGATTTTTTTTTCTGGAATATGAAAAGCTAAAAGTAAATTTTTTTGTTCTTCTGATTGCATCAAAAAAAAATCAATTTTTTGAAATATGTTTGAAAAAAAGATCCTTAAGTATAAATATTTTTTAGATAACTGACCACTAATTAAAATAATTGTGATGTTATTCTTTTTTGCTTCTAGAATTAAATTGGGCCAAATCTCAGCTTCAATTAGGAATATATAATCAAATTGATAAGTTTTTAAAAATTTTTGAATAATTAAAATAAAGTCAAATGGGAATAAAAGGATCGACGAATCTAAAACGATTTTTTTAGCTTGAATTTTTCCAGTATCAGTTGAAGTACTTAAAAATATTTCGAAATCCTCTACTTTAAGAAATGGTAGTAGTATCTTAGAAATTTCTATTTCCCCAGCAGATACACCATGAATAAGAATTCTAGATTTTGTCTTTTTTTTTGTATGTTCACAAATAAAAATTTTATCTAAAATATCTGTTAAATTGCGATCTTGTTTGAAAATTTTTCTAAAAAAATAGAAAGAGAAAATAAGAAGAAAAATAGGAAGATAGATAAGATTATATATAAAATAGATAAAAATAAAAATAAAATACTTCATTGCTATCTCAACTTAGATAATAAAACTCAAAAAAATATAAATATCATTACAATCAGATTTTTTTTAATGATTTATCTTTAAGTTAAAAGAAAAAAAATGATATGTTAAATACTTTTATAGCTCTTTGTATAATCCTGATTATCTCTTTCATTTCAATTTATATCAACTATCAATTAGGTTTTGTCCAAAAAATAAAAAATATATTATGGGCCATAAAATGGCTTTTTGTCAGCTATAAAAAAAAATCTTATCCAGGAATATTATCTCCTTTTAATGCTTTTAATATAGCTCTTGCTGCAACTATTGGTATTGGTAATATTACTGGGGTCATTTTCGCTATTTTAGTAGGAGGTCCTGGAGCTGTTTTTTGGATATGGATTAGTGCCTTTTTAGGAATGATATTTAAATTTTCATCTACTTTTATTTGCTTTAAATATCGAATGATTCATATGGACAAAGTCTTTGGTGGTATTATGTATATATATAAATATCAGCTTAAAGCTCCCTGGTTAGGGCATATCACAGCTTTTTTGATCCTTTTTACTGCTATATATACAGGAAATTTTATTCAGGCTGGAGAAGTTATCGAAGGTTTTAAATTAGCTATTCCAGATATTTTAATAGATAACAATCATACATTAGTCAGTTTTTTCTTTTGTTTATCCATTATGTTAGTTATTACACATGGAATAAAATATGTCAGTTTGACTTGTAGTATCATTTCCCCATTTATGATTGTTTTTTATATACTTATTTGTTCTTGGATTATCATTTCACATTTTGATCAGTTTATCCCAGCATTATTGAAAATCTTCAGCTCAGCGTTTGCAATAGAGGCTTTTGGATCGGGTGTTGTAGGATATTTATGGATCATAGCTATAAAAGAAGGAATCTTAGCTGGTCTATTTTCAAGTGAATCAGCTTTTGGCTCTTCTAGCTTTGCTCATATTCTTGCGAAATCTAAAAATTCATTTAGGCAATCTATGATAGCTGTTTTAGAAGTTATTATAGATACTTTAATTATTTGTAATTTAACAGCTTTTGTTATCTTAATGACAACGGATATTCAAGCAAATATCGGAGGATCTCAAAGGCCAATACAAATGATGATAGATGCTTTTAATAGCGGATTTTTGGTTTTATTTGGAAAATATTCTGAGACCTTTTCCTCTTTCTTAATTGGGTTTATTTTAATCTTATTTTCCTATTCTACAATCATTGCTTGGGCTTATTATGGAGAACAAGCGGTCTTTTATTTTTTTCATGATCAACCTAAAAAAATGAATTGGATAGTTCAAATCTATCGTTTTGTTTATGTTATCATAAGTTTTGTAGGAACCTTGACTCAATTTAAGCTTAATGCTTTCAATAATATTTTTTATTATCTAAGCTTTTTGATCCTTATTCCTCATTTAATTAGTTTAATGATCCTTATTCCAAAGATAAAAGAGTCTAATGATTTTAAAATAGGGATGATGAAAAAGTAAAAAATAATCTTTATTTTTTATTTTAGAGGATAACCTTGAATTTTGAAAAAATGATCTTTCCAATAGCCTATTTGTCCCCGAACAATAGTGCCTAAAACTTTTCCAGTGAGAGTTTTTCCGATAAAGGGATTCCATCTTGCTTTTGTTTGGATATCTTCAGCTTTTAGGATATAAGATTCATGAGGGGAAATAATAGTAAGATCAGCGTCATAATTTTCTTTGATTTGTCCTTTATTTTGAATAGAAAATAATTGGATTGGATTTTCTACAGTTTTTCGGATAATTTGAGATAAGGAGATAGTTTTTTGATTCATTTCAGTCAAAAGAAGGCTGAGCAAAGTTTCTAGCCCAGGTATACCCGATGGATTTTCGGAATAAATGGGATTCATTTTTTCCTCGATAAGATGTGGAGCATGATCAGTAGAAATAATATCTACTTTATCTTCTAGAAAAGCTTGATACAATTCATATTGCTTTTCCTTACTTCGAATTGGTGGATTAACTTTTAGGTATGGGGATAGATTATCTTCATAATTTAAAAAAAGATGATGTGGACATACTTCCGAATAGATATTTTTATATATTTTTTTAGCTTTTTGAATGAGCTTTAATTCATCTAAACTTGTAATATGACAAAAAAGAATAGGACTTTTAATAGAAGGGATAGAAGATAAGATCTCAAGAATTTCCTCAATAGCCTGTTTTGAGATGGAAATATTTCGAATAGTATCGTGTTTTAAAAGAAATGGAAGTTTAGAATCTTTTAATTCCAGCTCGTTTTTTTGAATATTTTCGATTTTTTCTGCATGAAAAGCAATAGGGATATGGGATTTTTGAGCAAGTTCTTTGATTAAATCAGGTTGATTAAAAAGTAAATTACCTGTTGTAGGTCCAAAATATACTTTGATTCCTATAAATTTTTCTTGAGAGGATAAGATATAATGGATATTTTCATGATTACCACCAATAAAAAATCCATAATTGACGAGACTGTGTTTTTTTGCGATATTTATTTTAATTTTTAATGAATGTGAATTGGTAGTAGGAGGGTTTGTATTTGGCATTTCTAGTATAGTTGTGATACCACCTTTTAAAGCAGCTTTGGTTCCAGAAGTCCATGTTTCTTTATACGAGTAACCAGGATTTCTAAGATGGACATGCGAATCAATAATCCCTGGGATAATCCATAAATTTTTACAATTGATTTGACGAGCATTTGAATAGGGAGAAGAACTGATTCGAATAATCTTACCATTTTGGATTAAAATATTTTTTTTTTGTAGCTGTGAGTCTTGATAAATAACTCCATCATTTAAACTGATAAGGGATAGATTTTTTTTATTCATAAAGATAAGAAAAATAAAGGTTAAATTTAAGCAATTAACTTAAATTTAAATTAAATACTTTTTAAAAATATAGGGTAGATAAAAAAATAAGGATAAAATTTTTTCTATGCAGATTATAAATAAGGGAGTTATCCTCAAAGAAGAAAAGCTTATAGAGGAAAAATTAAAATTACTACCAGATAATTGGTTTTGTATTGGTGGTGATGCTAATCGATTCACTTTCAAAAATGGATTGAGTACTCAAATCGATTTTATTATCATTTGTCCTTATGGGATTTTTTTTATTGAGTCTAAAAATATTGCTATAATTGAAAAATCTTCTTCAGATGGGAATATTTACTTTTTGAATCAGAAAGGGGAAAAAGTATTTAAAAATATACAATCAAAGAGATCTAATCCAGTTGAAGAAATATTTAATATACGTTATCATTTTATAAATTGGTTTACTGAAAAGGGTCTATCTGATTTTTTTACTTTTTTTAATGATAAGAAAAATCTTAAGATTTTTTTTCATGCCTTAGTTGTGCTATCTAATGAAGATAATATTAAGTATAAGAATTGTGAATTAGATAAACTGCCATATACAACACATAAGAATAAGACATTAATTGGTGCTTCCGAGCTTAATGAAGATTATTTTAAAAATATTGTTATTCCTTTTTCTTGTAAGGAACTATCTCAAAATGAGATGGCTTTTCTTTTCAAACTTTTTTATTATCCTGAATTATCTTTAACAGATCTTTTTAATCAATTTAAAATATTTGAGAATCAACTTTTTGCAGAAAAAGAAATTTTTTTAGAAAAGATTAAATATATAGAAAAAGAGAATGAAGAATTGAATGAGAGATCCCAAAATATTCATTCGATGAATCAAATTTTGCTTGAAGATAATGAAAAATATAAGAATGAATCTAAAGAGTTAAAACTAAAGATTGAGGAATTATCGCATCAAAAAAAGGCTTTAATTCAGGATAATGAAATTTATAAGATAGATCTTCAAGAAAGAGATAAAAAATTAAAGGATCTAGAAGAATTAAAAGAAAAGATCTTAGATAAAGAGAAAGAAAATAGTATTCTAAGCAAAAAGTATGAAAAAATAAAGACTTTTGATAATAAGAATTTTATATCCGTAATACATAGAAAAAGTAAGATTTATCAAGGAGCTTTTTTTGTTTGTCTTGTTTTATTTATCCTTCAAGGAAGTTATATAGTTTATATGTTCAATCTCAAAAATGATTCTTATTTATTGAAATCAAATGATAGCTATAAAATTCTTGCTTCCATCGAAAAATTCTATTTTACTATCGAAAGTTTTTTTGATAAAAAAAAATATGATAAGATTCTAGATTTATGGCAAAAGGAGATACTAAAAAATTCTGAGTTTAATACAAATATATTTAAACAGTATAATCTAATTTTTTACTATATTGCTATTGCTTATCAGAATAAAAAATCGTATGAAAACGCAATTAAATATTATGATATATTTATAGAACTATCTAAAGATGCGGATTCTCTAGTTACAGCATATTATCATAAAGGAAGTTGCTATTTAGATTTAAAATCTAAATTGGATCAGGCTATACTTGATTTTAAAAAAGCGATAAAATTAAATAGTGGAGACAATAAGAAAAAAGAGGAATCAGGAGATTACCAACTCAATATTGTATTTCGATATAAATTAGGGAATGCTTATGCTTTAATCTCTATTGCTAAGCCAAGTGAAAAAGAGCAATATGAAAAATCTCTAGGAATAACTGATTTTTATCAAGAGGCATTATTTTACTATAAAGAAGCTTTATCATTAACTCGTTCCGATGATTTGGAAAATCAGGTCCAGCTATATTCAACTATAGCGAATATCCACTTCAAAAATGAAAAGTATTCTAATGCAATTCAAGTTTATAAACTATTAGTCAAAAAAATTAATGAAGATGAAAAATATATTAGAGAAGTGATCTCCTCAAAAAATGGCCTAGCAACATCCTATTTGATGTTAAAAAACTTTAAATTAGCTGAATCTTATTATTTGGAATCTATCCAGCTTATTGAGAATTCATCAGGAAAATTAAAAGATAAAAAATCTTATTATAAATCTGGTATTTTATTGAATTTAGGGGCTATGTATTTGAAATATTCTAAGTTAAAAAAGGCTGTTCAATATTTAGAAGAAGCTTATGAACTAGCTAAAGTGTTAAATCTTCCTAATTTGAATACATATGAAGAAAAGCTCAAGAATGCAAGAGATTTATTGAAAATAAATTTAGATAAGGATTAATTCATAGCTTTTTCACTCAAATTTGATTTAATTTTGCATTTTTATTAAAATTCTTAATTATACTTTATATAATAACGTTACTTGAGTAGAAAGCTTAGTGAATATACTTTATTTAGTTTTATTTTTTATTTGTCTATTAGGAAGTTCTGGTAATAGCCAAAATGATCTTTTAGATTCAGATTCAGATTCAGATTCAGATTCGGTAAATCAAATCAATTTTGGGTTATACAATCAAAAAACTATAAATTATAAAAAACGTTGTTGGTCTTCTAAGGATAATAAATTTCAATATTATGATTCTTTTCAAGAAGGAGAAAATTTAAAAAATTATTATTCTTTAGTTTTTCTTAGTCTAAAAGAAAATAAAGATCATCCATCCCCTTTATTTTTATATTTAATATCGAGTTATAAAGATGTAAATTATCCTGTTGGTAATTGGTCTTATTTCAATGTAAATGAAAAAATTTTCAAAAAGCAATTCTATAAGGCAGGAAAAGTCGAAAAGGAAACCATCTATATTTATGATAAAGGTTATAATCAAAAGGAAATTCATGAATATTTAGCAAATAATAATGGAGTAAAAGAGCTAAAGGCTAGTTCTTATTATTTTTATGATTTTGATAAAAAGGATAAAAATAAGAAAATACTCCGAAAAATTGATCACTATAATCAAGGTATATTTCTAGAAAGTGTTTATTTTGATTATGATCAAAATTTAAGGATAATAAAAGAATCTGTTTATGTTTTGAATTATCAATTAAAAAATTATACTCATTATATTTATAATGAAAATGGTTATAAAATCAAAGAGGAAAATTATAATCGGGAGCATAAGAAATTTTTTTATAGTCATTACCTATATGATGTATCTGGAAAGCTAATAGAAAAGCGTGACTTTTTAAAGGATAAAGATAAGTTTGAGTATCATAAGCAATATTTATATAAATACGGTAATAATTCATTACTCAAAGAAAAAAAACTAAATGAAAATGATTCAAAAAAAAAACGTTTTGTAAATGTTTATACAATTAATTATATTTACAATAAAGATGACTGTATGCTTTCAGAAAGTCGTTTTGATTCAAAAAATAAATTAGTAGAAAAAATAAATTATTAATTTTTTTTTTGAGTTATTATAATATATATTTTATGCAAATAACTTTTTTTATATAATGGATATAAAGAATTGAAAAAAATAACTTATATAGTAGATATTGAAGATATAAATAATTTAAAAGAGTATCAGAGAATTTATTCTCAAATTTTAAATCTCTTAGAGTATAAATTGGTTTATTTCATTTTAGATTTACGAAATATAAATTATATAAATCACTTATTTATTGGGTGTTTAATATTGTTATTCACAAATTTTAAAAGAAAAAAGATAAAGTTAAAAATTAATTTATCAGATCAGATAAAATCTAATATGAATAATACACCAATGGAAATTTTTTTAATAAAATTTTTTTTATAATTTATAAAGGGGCAGGATTTTTTTATGAAAAATTTTTTTTTTACTTCAGAATCAGTCACAGAAGGGCATCCAGATAAAATTTGTGATCAGATTTCAGATTTAGTTTTAGATGAGGCTTTAAAGCAGGATCCTAATTCAAAAGTAGCTTGTGAAACAATCGCTACTCAGGAGTTGATATTTGTTGCTGGTGAAATACGAACTTCTTCTTATATTGATTTAAATACTTCAGTGAGGAATCTTATTAGGGATATAGGTTATGATGATAGAGGTTTAGGTCTCTCATTCGATTCATGTTCTATTATTAGTGCTATACATAACCAATCTAGTGAGATTGCAAATAAAGTAGTGGATGGAGGTGCAGGTGATCAAGGAATTATGTTTGGTTATGCAACTTCTGAAACTCCAGAATATATGCCATCACCTATTCTATATGCTAATCGTTTGGTTTTAGGATTATCGGAATTAAGAAGAAGTTCTATAAATAAATTTTTAGGTCCGGATGGAAAATCACAAGTCACTATTGAATATAAAGATGGAAAACCTGTCTCTGTACAGTCTATCGTAATTTCTGTACAACATAAAGAGTGGGTCAAGCAAAAAGAGCTAGAGGAATTTTTAATAGAAGATTTAATTTATAAGGTCTTCGAAAAAAGTTTTAGGCATAAAGATCTCAAAATTTTTATCAATCCAGGTGGAAAATTTGTTCTCGGTGGTCCTACTGCTGATTGTGGTCTTACTGGAAGAAAAACTATAGTCGATACTTATGGAGGATTTGCACGAAATGGTGGTGGTGCCTTTTCAGGTAAAGATCCTTCTAAAGTGGATAGAAGTGCAAGTTATATGGCTCGTTATCTTGCTAAAAATGTTGTAGCTTCTGGATTATGTACAAGTTGTGAGATACAGCTCTCTTATGCTATTGGAGTTAAAGAGCCTATCTCTATTTATTTGAATAGTTTTTCAACATCTAAGGTTCCAGATGAAAAATTAGCAGAAATCCTCTTAAAAAATTTCGACTTAACACCAAGGGGAATTATTGCTCATTTGGATCTTTTGAAGCCTATTTATAAAAAAACTGCTGCTTATGGTCATTTTGGACGTGATATTTTTCGTTGGGAAAATCTGGATTCAGTAGATAAAATTCTTTCACTTGTTTAAGATAATATTAGAATGAGAATTGTTGCAATCGATTATGGGCATGTTCGTTTAGGGATCGCTTTAAGTGATCCCAGTGCTCTTATCGCAACTTCTTTAGATTATATTGATATGCGTAAAGGGCGAGTTATAGCGATTAAAAAAATTCACGATATAATAATGAAATATGAATGCAAAAAGATTATTTTAGGATTACCTATTGCATTGAGTGGTAAAGATACAAAAAAAACTGAAGAAGTAAGAAAATTTAAAGAAAAGCTAGAAAAATATATCCATATTCCTATTGAATTTTGTAATGAAGCATTGACAACATATCAAGCTAATCTTATTTTGGATAATTTGAATATTAAAGATTTGAATAAGAGGAAAATCAAAAAAGATTCTCTTTCTGCACAGGTACTATTACAAGAATATTTAAATGCTAATTATTAGTGACATTTTTCTTGATAAATGGTTTGAATGTATTTGCTAATATAGAGGGAGGTATCTGCTTTTAGCTGGATTAATTCTTTGATTAGTGTTGAACTAATATGATTATATTTAGGATTAGATAGAAAAAATAAGGTTTCGATATTATTTCCTAATATATCAAAATGTAATCTACTCATATTGGATTCATACTGAAAATCGATAATATTTCTTAGTCCTCGAATAAGGAGGTGGATTTTTTTTTTTTTAATGAGATCTACTAAAGGACCGTGAAATGAAGTGATACGAATTTTTTGTAATTTTTCCTGACTTTGAGAAAAAGCTTTTCTGAGCTCATTTTTTATAATAACTTTACGTTCACTTGGAGAAAACCATTCGTTTTTCCTATCATTTTTGATGATACCTAAATAAACAATAGGAAATATATTCAAAGATCGATTTAAGATGTCTAAATGTGCAAAGGTGAATGGATCAAAAGTTCCTGGAAAAAGAGTATTCATAAATTATTTTTTTATCATTGAAAGATTTTTATTAAACTTACTCATTAGCTTAAAACAAGGATTTAATTTTAACTTGATAGGTTGATAGTAATCGAATAAAGTTTCAAGAGTGTAGCCATTATGATTCCGAATTTTGACCTTAGAGTTATTAATACATTTATGACAAAAGTCCATTGAATTAGAGATTTTATAAATCCAATATTTACATTGGCAACATGTTTTTAAAAAAAGTTTTGTTGCTGAGATTTTTCCCTCTTCAAAATCTAAGCGATCATTAAGTGCCATAACAAATCCTAAACGAATTGATGATTATAATTGATCAATTTAAAACTTTCTATAAATAAGAAACGCATCCAATATTTAATATAATGTATTTTATAGTTTTCAAAATTAGTAGCTTCAAATATAGATAGATGTACAATTTTTTCATTAACTTCTTTAATTAAAAAATTTGGTATTAGTATTCCAAATAAATCTAAGTTGCTATTCCCATTATTAGAATAAGTAGAAATAGATGCTAAGAATTCCTCGGTTAGTTGAGATTGAATTAAATCATGAAAATCGTGATTACTCTCATTGAGATAATCTAAAAAAAGCTTTTGTTGATTTTCCATTGAGGAAAAAAACTGCTTTTTCCATTGAATATAAGGATAATAATTTTGTGCTTGAAGTAATACTTTCTTCCATTTTTTAATATCTAAATAATAAACTGCTTTTTTTTCACTATAAATTTTCAAAATTTCTTTTAAAGTAGAAAAGTTCCATAAGCTATTCTTCAAGATAAAATAATCCATCCAACGGATTTCCTGAAAAGACGAATTACTTATATCAAAAACTAATTCCTTTTGAATTTTTTTTAGCTCAAAAGCAACAAAAAATTCCTCAAAATTAAAATTATCTTTTGAAACACTACCAGGAGCTGGACAAAGAAATTCAAAAAAAAAGAAAAAAGTACAAAAAATTTTCAACATAAAAAAATTAACAAAAATTAAAAACAAAAAAGATTAATAAGTGATCAATAATCTATTGATTCGGAAAGTTTGTAATTTTCTTTATATTTTCTTTTTATTCTTTTTTCACTTTTTTTTTCTTTAGCTTTTCATCATTGTTATTTATATTATCCTGATCATGTTCTACAGAGGCATGGTCTTCAGATTTTTCTAATATAGTGCTATCTTTTTCCTTTTTTTTTGAGGGAATTTCGTTATCTTGCTTTTCGTTTAAAGATAAGTTGTTATTTAATTTTTGAATTGGCTGAATATCATAATATCTCATAACTTGATCTTCAATTTCAGTACAAATTTCTGGGCTTTCGTCTAAAAATTTCTTAGCGTTTTCTTTACCCTGTCCTAATTGTAGATCTTTATAAGAATACCAAGTTCCGCTTTTTTTTATGATGTGAATAGGAACAGCTGAATCTAATAAACACGCTGTTTTTGAGATTCCTTCAGAAAAGATAATATCAAATTCAGCACTTTTAAAAGGAGGAGCTAACTTATTTTTGATAACTTTAACTCGTACATGGTTTCCAATAATTTCCTCGTTTTTTTTCAAACTTTCAATTTTACGAATATCCATACGAATAGAAGCATAAAATTTCAAAGCATTACCACCAGTTGTTGTCTCTGGCGAACCAAACATGACACCAATTTTATTTCTTAATTGATTAATAAAAATGACACTACATTGACTTCTATTGATTATTCCAGTCAGCTTTCTTAATGCTTGAGACATTAATCTAGCTTGAAGTCCTATATGCATATCGCCCATATTCCCTTCGATTTCTGATTTTGGAACTAGAGCAGCAACGCTATCTACAATTAATAAATCGATAGCACCACTTTTTACTAATCTGTCTAAAATTTCAAGTGCTTGCTCACCATTATCTGGTTGAGAAATATATAAATTTTCTATATCAACACCTATTTTACCAGCATAGTTTGGATCAAGAGCGTGTTCAGCGTCAATAAAAGCGACAATACCACCTAATTTCTGAGTACTAGCTGCAATTTGGAGACATAAAGTTGTTTTTCCTGATGATTCCGGTCCATAAATTTCAATGATTCGACCTCTTGGAATTCCGCCAATTCCAAGAGCAATATCCAAACTTAGAGCTCCTGTTGGTATATAATCGACTTTTACTTTTTCTCTAGATCCAAGTTTCATAATTGAACCTTTTCCATATTCCTTTTCGATTTGCTGAATAGTATGATCCAGAGATTTAGCTTTATCTTTTTCTATTTCCATAAAATAAATATTCCAATTTTAAAAATTATTTTTAGTAGTAACTATATAAGATATAAAATACAAAAAAATATCATTTTAATATAAGAAATAATCATAATTGAATATTTTCCATTTGTTTGATTAAAAATCGAATATCATTTTTATCATGAATAGAGGAAAGGAAGCCGACTAGAGGGTAATTTGGATTTAGCATAATAAAATTGTTTAGGAATTTTTGATGGATATTTTTTTCAATAACTGAAAAAGGCTCATGATAATTTAAATACTGATTCAGATTCATTAATGTATGATTTATACTTTTTAAAGCAGAATATTCTTTTAATTTGGGTAATAAATAGAAATAATTTTCGTATAACTTAATCTCGAATTGAATTTTAGAATCTTGTGCCAGTTTATATTTAAAATATTCAAGCATTATTTTTATTTCATCATATGGATTTTTATGCTTAATATATCTTAAAGTTGTTATGCCAGCAATATAAGGCAATACAAAAAATGGAGAGCTTTTATAATGTTCTAAAAGATGAGAAAAATTTTTTTTAGTTAAAATACTATACAATGGAAAACCACCACCGATAGCAGATCCTAAAATAAAAAAATCGGCTTTAATGAAATAACTAGCATGATAGCCTTTTAATCCTACTCTCAAGGTCAAAAAGGTTTTATCTAAAACAGTAAGAATATTATTTTCTTTGCAAAAAATACTCAAACTATCATAAGAATTAGAAGATAAAATATCAATATCATTACTAAAACTGATTGGTGAAAAGCAGATCATTTCAATACGTTCGCTCTTGTTTTTTAGCTTTATCTTATTTAAAAAAGATAGCTTATTTTTATTTTGAATAATTTTTTCGAGATTATTTAAATCTACCGTTGGAAGGAAATAGAAAAAATCATTAAATAGATCAATTAAATGAGGATACCTTTTGATTAAATGATTATAACAAATATAAAAATTATTTCCTAGAAATAGAATTTTCCCTTTATGATTCTTCCTCTCATTTTTGATCTTTTTATTCACAATATTAATTAGGGTATTCAAAATTTCTATTTGATTTTCATAAAATTCTATATTAGACATTTGAGGATAAAGGGTAAGTAGATTTTTTTTTAATTGATGGTCCAAGCCATTAGTTTCAGGTAAAATAGAACCTTTTGATATATAATTCTTCTGATTTTTAGTAATTGTAGGATGGGTATGCCCAAAAATAAGAGATCCATTAATGAGATCGAAATCTAAATATTTGTTTTGATTAAAATCATATAGATATTGACTTTTAGAACGTTTAAATTGAGTTAAATAGCTAATTTTTTTTTCGCTTAAATTGTTGTCGCTATTATACCTATTAGTTCTTTTTGTAGCAGTGCTTTTGGTTGGCTTAGTAGTTTCAATTGGGCTAGTAGTTCTAGTTGGGTTGTTATTTCTTATACCATTTTTTTTTGGATTTAAATATGGTTTAAATTGCTTTTTTATAATTTTTTCTTTCATAAATATCTGTTCCTTTCTTAGTAACTAAAGTAAAACGAAATAATTTATCCTGCCATTCCTTAGCAGTATTAATTCCTATTCGTTTAGAAGTATAAATTTCATATTCTTCTATGTTAAAGTGTGGATTCTCAAAGAGTGAAATCAAATTACTTGAAACAAGATCGATCTGATTTAAGGTATAATTAATCCCTAGAGCTTGACATATTTTAGCTGGTCCATCCAGCCCATTTTCTAAACTGGAATTGATTTTTATATTTTTATTGGAATAGATTTTTTTTATAGTATCTAAGCCATCTATTATTATTGCTTTTCTTATTAGAACAGCTCCTGGAGATCCCTTTGGTTCAGTTACAATATTTAACATATAATGTAACCCATAAATAAAATAAATATAAAGATGTCCACCTTCTAAATACATTGGAAAATTTCTTTTTGTTAATCCAAATCTTGCATGTGAAGCTAGATCTTGCTCTCCAAGATAGGCTTCAGTTTCAGTGATTTGAATAGAGATAGTTCCATAGCTAGACTTATAAATTATGATTTTTCCTAATAAATTTCGAGCTATTATAATAGTATCCTTTATATAAAACTTTCTTTGGATTCTCTTCATCTTATTTCTTACAATTATATTTTTTATTGATTCAATTAATAAGGTTACTAAAAATTTTTATTAAAATTTTAAAATAATTGTTATTTTTACTTAAATGTATATTTATCAAAATATTTGAAAATATAATTAAATATAAGTTTTTAATTTTTTAAAGTAAAAAAATGCTTACTTACCAAAAAGTTATTATCTTCCTATAAAAAAGGAGTCTCTTTTTTTAAAGAATTTAATGAGGTTTATTTTTTATTATGATTTTATCTAGCTTACTTATTTTTTTAGGAATATTTTTTATATTAAAAAATCAATATATGTTACCATTTAAGTCGAATTTCCTGAAAAGTATTCCCTATCAATTTTTATTTCCTTATGAAAATATTATTGGAGTAGCCATATTAATCTTTTCATTTTTTTCATTCTTTTCTCAAAATTTATTTGAAGGATTTTTTGTATTTAGTGGGTTTATAGGCTCTATTCTTTTATTCCTTTCTGGATTAAATCTTTCTTTATTTTTATTCGATTATATTCTTCTATCAAAAGATTTAGAATATTCTGATCTATTAAAAAATAAAATTAAGGTATCTATTAAGAGTAGTGAATTGTCTTTAGGAATTTTAAATCTGATTTTTGGTGTCTTTATTTTCATTATAGAAATGGTAATTTAAACTTAAATTACTATTCTATATAAATAAGGATTTTTTTAAAAAAGGTGTTTAATGAATATGATTAACTTAAAATTAAGTCGAAAAGATACTGAAATTATACATTTTTTTATTCATTATCTTATATTCACTTTATGTATCTCCTATTTTGAAAATCCTCCAAAGGTATTTGAATCAATATTCTTAAATCAGTTAGTATTATATATTGGTTTTTTTAATATTGCTGTAGTTTCTTTTTATTCATTCTTTTTTTTTAAAAATATTTTTATTCCTTTATCTGCTTTCTTTCTTTTCTTCCTATTAGGCATTTTTTTATTTAAATACTCTCTTATTCTATTATTTATATTTTTACCTATCATTTTTCATATAAGAAATAATTTTTTTTTCAACACTATCAATTCAGAATATGGAATAAAATATTTTCATATTAGATTAAATGAATATTTAGCCAATCTATTTATGTGGGCTTTCTACTGGATTATGATTGTTATCATCTCTCAAGCCCTTCAATTAAAATTGACTATAAATTTCGATTATATTTTCATTGTCACTTATTTGATTTTTTGTTTCCTATATTTTTTTACATCAAAATTCCACCGACTTGCACTTATTATACTTTCTGGCCTTTTACTTAATTACTCTATGCCCCCTTATAATTTATATCTATTTTCATTTATCAGTTTTATACCTTACCTTTTTATAATGCGTAAATTCTCTTCCTATAGAGAAGCTCTTTTTTATAATTTCTTATTGGGATTTAATTCTATAATCTTTGGCTTTTATTGGCTTTATCTTGCTGTAATGAATTTTTCAGATATCCCAGAATTAATGTCTGCAGGGTTTATGCTTTTTTATGCTTTCGCCTGTTCTTATCGATATGTAATTGCTGGTATGTTAGCTTATTTCTTCCAGCGTTTTACATTAGTTAATGTAATATATATTTACCCAATTGCTTTCGGATTTGTCGAGTATTTTTTTATACATTATTTAAATGGAGATTTCTTCCCTTGGTATATTTCAAATTCACAATATAAAAATTACTATCTAACTCAAATTATAGATATTATTGGATTACCTGGTCTTACTATATATATTCTTATAGTTAATGTATTCTTATATCAATTGTGGATATATCTTTTCAAGTATCTACCTTTCTTTCAAAACAGATCTAAAAATTTTATTATCTGTAATTCAGGAAATCAAAATACCATGAAAAAGGGTATCATTTTATCTAGTATATTTTTTGTTGTTAGTATTATATCTATTTATGCTTATGGTTTCTATAGGGAACAAGAATTTTTAACCCTAGAAAAAACAGCAAAAAAGATAAATGTTGCTGTTCTACAGACAAATCTTTATGATGTACAATATGGATATCCATTAAGACGTAAATTTGAAAAATTAATTTTAAAGCTTCATCAAAAAGCAAAAAATGAAAAAAAAGTATTAGACTTAATCTTATGGCCTGAAAGTCCTGCATGGCTTCATCCCAATGGAGAGTTGTTAAAATTATTAATCCAATATCAAGAATATTTAAAATCAACAAGAATTGCATTTTCTCATAATCTCATTTCTAGTATCCCAGTAGAATTTAGTGAATTTGGTGAAAAAATCTATCATAACAAGGTAACTTTTTACTCTAAAGATGGAAAAGAGGATTTTTATAATAAATTAAAGCTATTTCCTTTTGGTGAATATGTTCCTATAGTTTATGATTATCCCTCAAAATATAGGGGAAAAATCTATTCATTCTTCAAAATTATTTTTTTTGAAAAGGGAACAGGTGCTAAAGCTATTGTATTAGATAATAGTGTAAGTGAAGATGAAAAGGTACATGTTGGACTTCCAGTATGTTATGAGGCTATAGTTTCTAATTATATCAGTGATTTTAAAAGAGATGGAGCTAATATTATCTTAAATTCTTCTAATGATTCTTGGTATGGAGTTAGTTCAGGAAGGAATATTAAAGACTATATTGCACCAACTAAAGAAGCTTATTTTCATCTTGTATTATCAAGTTTTAGAGCTATTGAGAATAGGTTGCCTCTTGTTAGAGGTGTAAATTCTGGGATTACTACTTATATTGATGTTCTTGGAAAATCTAATGATGAGACTAAAACATATCAAGAAGATGAGAAGATTTATACAGTCCCTATCATTCATTATCCAATGACTCTATTCACTAAATATGGAGAATATTATTCTATCCTATTGTTGATTTTTATGCTTTGTGTTTTTCTTTTTAGAAGGTCTTTCAAAAATTATTACTTTTAATATACTTTTTTTGATTAGATATTTAATAATTTCAATGTAGAAAGAATAATAGTATAAGAAAAGAAGCTAAATAGTGAACTGGTTAAAACTAGATTTGCTGCAAGTTGTTGATCCCCTCTTGTTTCAGATACCAAAATATAACTAAAAACAGTAATAGGAGATCCAGCTAGTAGTATGGTTGTTATCATATCTAATTGATTTGCACCAAATAGGTAAAGTAAAATACCTGCTATTAATGGAGAAACAAGAAGTTTATAAAATATAGGAGTAATAGGTCTAATAGATATAGAGGTTAGATGAATTGTGCTTCCTATAGCAAGTAAGGATAGAGGAGTAGTCAATCCTTTTAAATTACTTATAACCTCTTCAAGGATATTTGGAAGAACTTCAGGTCGAAAAAAAGAAAATATGAATCCGAGTAAACAACTAATAATCATTGGATTCTTTATCATAGGTATTAAAACTTCTTTCATTATTTTTTTCTTGGAAATATTAGAGGATGTTTGATATGGCATATATAATACAATTATAGAAATAATATTACCAACAGGTAAAGCTAATGTAAGAGCTAATGCAGCATAATGTAAAGCTTCATCACCAAGAACGATTAGAATCATAGGGATACCGAAGAAAGCTGTATTAGATCGGAAAGAAGCTTGAGACCAAACTCCAATTTGATTTATTGGGATTTTAAGTAATTTGGCTGTTATATATCCTAAGATAGCCATAATAATGACGGTTAATGGAAGAACGATAACCCCTTTTGCTTTAAAGATACTACTTGGATCTGCTTTAGACATTTCGTGTACAATAAATGTAGGGAAGCTAATGAAGAAAACAATTTTATTAATAGAACTGACAGCATTAGAGTGTATCCATCCCATTCTTCTAGCTATATAACCTATTCCAATCATGATAAATATAGGTGAAACAATAGCAAAACATTCAGTTAATATTTTAAGAAGTAGTATCATTTGATCCTAATTAATTCATATATATATAAAGGAAAGTACATAAATAATAAAAAAAAGAAAAAGATATTTTTCATAAAAAAAATAAATAAATTTTTTAATAGAAAAATAATAATATTTTAGGATATAGGAATAGTAGATTTTTTTTTGGTGATATCTGGAAGTTGATAGTTATAGATATCTTGATCTATTTTATATACAGCGATTAAGTCATTAGTATGATCGGGTTTTCCGAATTGAGACGTTAAATCATAAATAAATTGATCCTTTCCAATAATATTGACTTTGCCAGATTCAAAAGGTAATTCGACTAACTCACTCAATGTTGGTGGAGTACTAGTAAATGGAGTTATAGAAATAGCATTAGGATCAAGTTGAATATCGTGAATTTTAATCGTTTTTAAAGAATTTTTATTGGGGATTCTAACCATAATAGCATTAGGAGAATTGGCGTACATAGTAATATAGGCTTCGTTTTGAATCCCAAGCTTATTTTTCAAATCTTGAGATGTATTATTACAAGTGATTTTAGCTATTTCTTCTTTATTTTCTTCATTTTGAATATATTGATGACATTCAATTTCTTTTGTGATTCTAACTTTAAAAATAGTCCATTTTCCGATTTTTAAATCTTGGATACCTTGACCTTTCAATAACTTTCCTTGAATATTAACATAAACAGGTTTGAAAAGGTCTGATGCTGAAAGAGTATAGTGAACTTTAAAGTCTATTTCATAACTAAGGCCTCTTCTTGTAATTAGAATATGGCTTGTAAAGAAGCCTTTTTCAAAGACGGAGCTGACAGGAGATAATCCACCTATTAGACTTATTCCTAAATTAGATGTTCCATAATCGAAACCTTGTATAGTATCGAAATAAATTGAATTTAAGAGCTTAACATCTTCAGTTTCAAGTTCTTTTTTTGTTTCGTCAGATAAACTAATGCTATAACGAGAATTGACTTGTTTTATATTCTGATTTTGTTGAGAATTATTTTCGTCAACTTTGTTTTTTGATAAGTGAAATAAAAATAAAGAGAAAAAGGATACTAAAAAAAATTGAATGAAATACATTTAATTACCTCCTGGTATTTTATTATTATTGGTTTGATTTTGATCTTGATTTTGATCTTGATCTTGATTTTCGGGTTTGGGTTTGGTAATATCTTCATCAACAATACTAAAATGTAAATCTGTATCACACATATCATTATCATTATTGGCAATAGCATAGGTTAAAGGAGGAACGTCTTCATTATTAGGTAACTCAATAAAAAATGGTGTGTTATTATGTCCAATTGCAGAAAAGAAAGTGGCTTTGCCTACTGCTTTAAATAGAGTATTAATATCAAACTTAAATAAATCAGGCATATTAATAACTTGATCTACTTTATAAATTTGGGTATTTGTTTCCCAAGCTTCCATAGGTAAACTAAATAATATAGAAGCAACAAAACTAATTCGTTCTGAATTATATATAGTTTTTAAAAGCTGGATTTTAGGATCGTTATTAGAGTAATTTATAGTATAAGTAGAGCTACTTGTAAAAGGAATAAAGAGAGGCAGAATAACATTTTTTCTTGTGATGGGTTCATCGACATAATTAGCAAAGGTTTTGATAGAGGGAAAACGAATAGCAATTTGTCCGTTTTTATATTTAAAAGCAATATATAAGATACTACCTTTTTGTAGATGACTTTTTGTTTGAGCAAAATTGGATATAATCAAATTATTTTTAAGTAGTTTTATAGGGCCTTCACCATTATCAATAATATCTTCCTTATTTTGAGTTAGTTTATCTCCTATTTTAAATTCAAAATTTTCAGTTAACTCTAAACGCATGACGTTATAACCAAGAATATTTAATAAATCTTTTCTCTTAATTTCTTTAGTATTTTCATCTATAGGAGGAATAACTGTATCAGTCTTGATTTGAGTTATATTTCCTTTTAAAGTTAAGCTAGTAATAATTTGTCCTACTAAAGTTGTTTTATTGTCCTTGAGAGTACCATCTGTACTGTAAGGGTATTTAATATCATCTCCCTTTTGAGAGACAACAGAAATTTGTTTATAGGAAAATTCAGTGATTTTGTCTCCCTTATCTAGTAAAGAAAAATAGACTTTTTTTGCCCCACTATGATTTTCAGAATGAAGAAATGGAGAACAACCTCTCTTGAATCCCTGGATGATATTTGAAGAAAAGAATTTTTTATTAATAACATTTTTGATATCAGTTCCGAATAGAGGTTCCTCGATTTTATTTTCAGTAGTTTTAATTTTTTCTAAATCAGGTAGCTTAATACTATTTTTTGAAAAATCGAATTCATCTCTTCCAATAGATGAACCTATTAGAAAAAAACTAAGAAAAATTAATAAAATAGATTTGAATTTTATAGACTTTATAGATATCATTAATTTTTTATTCCTAAATTGATAGGGTTTAGCTTCATTTCCTTGAAATGACGAATTAAAACATTTTTATCTATAGATAATGGAGTTATTGTTGTAATGATTCTCATATCTTCATGAAATTGTGGTCCATCATCATTATTAGTAGCTTGAGTACCAAAAGGAGTAATATAATAATCAGATTCGTCTGAATTATTATCATTTCTACCAAAATCGTTTTTATTTAAAAAAGGATGAAAAGTTTGAAAGCGAATATTATTGTCTTTATCCTTAATAATTCGGAAAGGTAAATAAACCTTTACATCTTTATAAAATAACTTAAAGAAATTATTTCGTATTTCAGCAATAGTGGTATCTCTATATGAATGAGTTCCTTCAATAGGGCCATTACATTTACCAACACTACCTTTATCTTGAGTAACTTGTCCTAGGCTTTGATAACCTCGTACTGCAAGTATAGCTCCACCTGAATGGCATAAAGGTTTTTCAGATAAGGTTATTTCTATAATGTGATAAACATCTTGGTCTTTTTGAAATATATTGCTTGAAATATTTGTTATTTCACCTAAAACAGTTACTTTAAAAAAGGTATTTAAATATGTTTGACCTAACATAACATATTCAGCAAATAATGAGTTAGTTTCGTTTTTTTTGAGATCAAATCTAACTTCTATATATCCTGGGTGACCTACCTCGATAACGCTAAGAGGGCTTGGTATATATTTGCTAAGACTTTCTAATTCAGTTTCTGAATGGCCGATTTGGAGAAAAGGAGAAAAGGATTGGTCTTGATGATTTGGATTAAATGTAGCAGGAATAAAAGGGCTATTATAATTTTGATTAGAGTTACTTTGAATATTTTTAAAATGATCTAATTCATACTTAAATTTTTCTAATGTAAATTTTTCTATTGTTTCTTTAAAGAAATTTTTATTTTCGAAGAAAATTTGCTCACTAGTATTTCCTCTAAAGGATACTATATTTTTTTGCTTAGAGAACTTGAAAATATCATTAAAAGTATATCCTGAAAGAACAGCTTTTTCTTGACTTTCGGTAAAATTTCGATTAGTAAGTGATGAATTTTCATTATCATTAGTAGCTCCCTGAATACTTTTTTGAACTCCAGATGAAGAATTGACTTCTTTTTTTTGTTCTTCTCCTTTACACTCCTGACTATCACTATTATTGCAACTACAAATTAAACTAGCTTGAATAAGTAAGATAATTATAGCTAAGATTGGAAAAAATTTAAGATAATGGATTGAAATTTTCATTGGTACTTTCTCTATTAATTTTTATATAGAGAGTAACTCAAGGATCAAAAAAGTAGTAAAATTTTTATTACAAAATAGGGATAAAAAAACTAAATTATGGATTTAATTGTCGCTTGATAGAATTCTGAATACGCTTATTCAACAAGTTATCGAGATTTCTAGCCAAATCCCTCTGATCATGTACATTAACATCCAAATTATTTTTTGATAAATTTTGTTTGATATAAGATCTAATTGGAATATCTCTATCTAGAGTGCAATGACTGAAAGAAAAACTAATAAATAAAAGTAAAATTAAATATAACAAAAGAAAGATCCCCCCTATTTTTTCTTTCTTTAAGGAAAGCTTAATAAAATTATATAAAATGTACAAAGAAATGAAAAAGAAATCAATTTTTTGATAAAATACTTAATTTAGGGCTACAAGTATTTTGAGTAGGGTTCCAGATAAGAGATATTTTAGAATATTTTTCCTTTAATTTTGTACAGATTTCTTCAAGCTTTGGATCTTTAATATATATTAATTTACTGAATTTGATTAAACATAGAGATTTTGAATCTAGATCTTTTATTTCTCCTTTTACTATGTCACAATCTGTTTTTGAAAGATTTTCTAATGAAAATGAGGAATACCCACTTTTAGAAAAATTTTCTTCAAGAATTTTTATAGTAGATTCCTCTATATTTTGACTTTTGGAGGGATCATTTTCGCCTTGATTCTTATTACTTTCTTCTTCCTTTTTTTCAATATCTTTTTGAGAGGATGGCGGATTTTTTTTTTCATCTTTATCGCAGGATTTTGATTTAACTGATATTGAAAATAGAATAATTATAAGTAATATCTTTTTTATCATAATTTCATGCGTCTTTAAATTTTTATGAAAAGAGCTTTTTTTGTTTTTTATATTTTAACATAAATCTTTAATATTTTATTTAAGTTTAGTAACTTTTTAGTACTTATGATTAAAAAAAAATTATTGATTGTACTAATTAGCTTATTAGTCTTTAATTCATCATCTATTTCAAATGGGGATACTTCTGTTAGAAATTTAGTTGAAATTATTTTAGATGAAAATAAATTGCAGAGTATTTTTGATGAAGTTTTTGATAATATTCTTAATCGAGAATTTAATAGTATAGGTTTTAATCCTGAAATTCCTATAAAAAATATTTCTAATCAAGAGAAAATGAATTTAATTTTGAATAATTTCTTGGAAAAGATAGTTGAAGAAAGTGCTGCAAGCATTGATTTATTTGAAATCTTTTATAAAAATTTAAATTCTTCTCAAAAAAAGGAGTATTTAGAGTTTACACAAAATGATATTTTGAAAATAGATGATGATACAAATAATATTCAATATATAAACTCAGAGCAGAAACAGGAAAAGCTACTAAAAAATATAAAAGATCAAAATACTGAATGGATAAAGTTGAGTAAGGATAATATTAATCAATATTATTTCAATGCAGTTAAAGATTTAAATTTTTGTAAAGAGAATCCTAATTTTTCTGTTAAAGATGGTTTTTGTATATTGAATCCAAAATTTTATTCTGAATGTCCTGAGTTTTCAAAATTGTATACTTACAGTCAAGGAAAGTATTGCTATTTAAGTAAACAAGTTGTTGTAAAAGAAATTTCTCCAAAAATTAGCGAAGATTGCCAAAAATATTTAGGCTTAGATTTTGAACACGATCATTGTTTTATTCAACATGTTTTTATAGAAGAAAAACCTATCGAAATTCAAAATGAGAAAAATTGTTATAAATATCGATATAACAATCAATTTTCATGGAAAGATTCCAAATGTCAATATACTAATAATACCAATAATAGAACACTTAATGATTGTATAAAATTGAATACTCAGTTGGAAGATTATCATATATATTATGTAAATAGTAGTGATTGTATAACTTTTAAAGATTTTTTTTCTATTTCTAATATAAATTTTCAAAATCCCTATCATTTAACTTCTACAGAAGATTTTGAATTAAATTTTGATTTTACATCTGGGATATTAACATATATAAAAAACTTTAATAAGATTGGGTTTAGTAGGAAAAAATTGAAAACAATTCAACAAGTTAGGTTACAAATACAACAGGTTGAGAAGAGCGAAAATCAGTATATATGGGGCTTATACAATAACTCCCAAGAAAATAATGAATATACGTATTTAAAATTTATTATTTCTGAAAGTGATTTTTCTAGTTTATTTTATAATAGAATTCCTAATTTGGAATATGTTCTATATAATATTCCTGGACTAGGTAATATTTATTTGCCATTTATAAATGATATAAGGGAGCGAGCTGTTGGTTGATTACTCATAATAAAGTTTATTATAGTGCTGGTTTTAAATTTTTAAAGCGTTAAATAATTTAAATCCTACTTATAAGTGACAATGTAAAAAAATTCCAATAAGTTTTTAATATAGTCTTATTTTTTATTATTTTGAATAATTTTTATATAATCATCATAATGTAGATTTTTTTCTAGAAATAACTTTTGTAAAGCCTTTTTTATTAAAGAATGAATATAAGATACCCCAATCTTTTTATTAGATGTCTCATTGATAATATCTAACGCTTCTTGTATTTGGCCTTCTTGTAGAAACTTTTTTATTTGATGTTTTATTATAGGATCTTTTAATACTTTTTTATCTAAAGCTACTCTTACTTTTTTTTCATAGATCTTTTTAAGTTGATTAATCATATACCTTGGATCTTTGTTATTTTCATCAAATTTTATATCTAGATCAAGAAGTGCATTTCGAACTAGAGTGTCTTTATTACCATAATTAGCATAAGAAAAGTTTATAAAGAAAAACCAGAAAAAAAATAAAAAGAAATAATACATAAAAAACAACCTATTTTTTTTCAATATTAGTATATTTTTTTGCTTGATCTTCAAGTATAATTTTATAATTTTTATCTTCTACAATTCTAATAGCATCAAGTGTATAAGTAAATGCTTTTTTCAAGTTTTTTTGATAAAAATATGCTTGAGCTAAAATATCAAATTGTTTTGCAAGTATATCAGTATCTGGAAGGAATAGGACAAATTCTTTACTTAAATAAGCTAAACTAATTTTTCCATGAAAAATAGACTTTTCAATATTAAAAAGTGGATTTTTTTGATCTAAAAAAAATTCACTCAGATTATAATGAATTCGATAATAAGAGTATTTGATTTTTAGAGCTTTATTAAAGTATTTTAATGCTTCTTGATACTCATTTTGATAACTTAGATAAACTCCAAAGCGATAATTTAGCATAAAGTTATTAGGTGCAATATTTAGACCTTTTTGAATATAATCATTTACTTTCGAGTAATCCCTATTAGAAGAGGATCTTTTGATCTTATTAAAAAAAGCTTCTGCAAGACTTAAATAACCTCTAGCCTTATTTCCATCTAATATATTTGCTTTAGACAAATCAGGAGATATAAGCATACAACTTATTAAAATAAATATTTTAATCACTTTGGAAGGTACCAACTAGATCCTTAATAGATTTTAAACTATGTTTTTGACAATAAGATTTCAATTCTTTTAAAATCGTATTTCCAAGTTTAGTATCAAATGAAAAAGCTGTACCAATTTGAATAGCACTTGCTCCAGCAATGAACATTGCGATAGCTGTATTACCATCATGAATCCCACCAATACCAATGATTGGTATTTTTACTGATTTATATACATCATGAACCATTTTTAAAGCAATAGGATGAATACAAGGACCACTCAGCCCACCAGATACTCTCCATAATGCTGATTTTCTTTTTTCAATATCAATAACCATTCCGGGTATCGTATTAATTAAAGATATCGCATCTGCTCCGCTATCTTCTATAGTTTTTGCAATAGTTTCTATATTTTCTATACTTGGTGCGGATTTGACGATAATAGGATAGGGACTTTCTTTTTTGATCTCTTTTAATTTTTTTAATAATTTTTTAGGATTGTATATCAAAGGAACCGACTGTAAATTCGGACATGACGGATTCAATTCTAAGCCTATTTTAATCTTTTTATCATCATATTCACTAATCTTTTTAATGATTTCAAAAATGTCTCTATCTTGTTCAGACTCATCTTTCAATAAACAATTGATGAAAACTGGAGTATCATATTCTTTTAAGTCTTTAAATTTATTTTCTAGAAAAGCCTCAATCCCTATATTTTCAAACCCTACTGCATTTAAATAACTATAATTTTTCTTTATTTCAACTATACGATTGACTCTTTCTAAATTATATTCCTTTTTTATATTTTTTTCTTTTAAAGAAATACCCTTGACAATAATTACTCCAAGATCTTTTAAAGAAATAACATTTTTAACTTCTGTACCATACATAAACATCCCCGAGGAATTCATGATAGGATTTCTTAAAATCAAATCTGATGAAATTTTGACTTTAAGATCTACTTGATCTTGTCCTTTATCTTTTTCTCCTTGCATTACATTATACTCTTAAAACCTTTAATTTTTTTATAACTTCTTATATATTAAATTTAAACGATAAAATATCGGCATCTTGAATAATATAATCTTTTCCTTGAATACGTAAAAATCCCTCTTCCCGGATTCGATCCATTTGCCCATTTTTTTGGATAAAATGATCATAGGAAATGACATCAACAGCGATAAAGCCTCTTTCAATATCAGAGTGAATTTTAGAGGCTGCTTTTTTAGCATGAATACCTTTTGGAATAACCCAAGATCTCGATTCTTTTTCTCCAGTAGTAAAAAAAGATATTAGATTGAGTTTTTCGTATCCCTTTCTAATGAAATTATTTAATCCAGATTCCGGAATACCTATACTTTCTAAATACTCCTCTTTTTCTTCATTACTTAAACTAATTAGTTCCGATTCAATTTTTGCAGAAATAGGAATAACTTCCAGTGAATTTTTATTACAATAATCTGTAAGAATTTTATAGTAGGAATTTCTCTCAGGAGTAGAAATATTTTCTTCTTCTATATTTGCAATAATAAACATCTCTTTTCCGGATATAAGTCGATATTGTTTCACAAATTCCTCTTGTGCTTGATTCATATTAAAAGGATATCCTTGAATACTTTTCTCATTATTTAAATGATTTTCTAAGAAAGTAATCCATTCTATTTCTTCGATAACCTCTTTTTTTCCGACTTTTCTATCCCTTTCTAATTTCACTCTTCTTTTTTCTAAAGTTTGTAGATCTTTCAGTCGAAGCTCAGTGAGGATAATTTCAAGATCTCGAATAGGATCAACTTCTCCAATATGGACAATATCAGAATCTTCAAATAAACGAATAACTTGTGCGATACATTCAACATCTTGTATATGAGATAAAAATTTATTTCCAAGACCAGTGCCTCTACTTGCTCCTTTAACTAGTCCTGCAATATCGGTAAAGTCCATATAAGCAGGAACTTTGGAACGGCTTTTAGATAAACTAGCAATTTTATCTAACCTTTCATCTTGAACTGGCACTCGTCCTTTATTTGCTTCAATGGTACAAAATGGATAGTTTGAGCTTGCGACAGATAATTTTGTTAATGCATTGAAAAGTGTTGATTTGCCAACATTTGGTAAGCCTATAATTCCACAAGAATAACCCATAACAACCTCCATTAAAATATATTTATATGAAAAGGCTTTTTTTTAATCTTATCCATTTTATTGAAAGGTTTCATTATAATACTTTTTGTTAGATTTTGAATGATCATTTATATAATTTATAGCAATTATAAATTATTAAAGTGTATATCTATCCCTTCAAGAAACCCCTTCAAAAAAGCTAATTTTAAATTTAAATTAGCTTATATATAAAAATATAAGTCTTTTGAATTTAGAAATCAGTTTTTTAGGATAATTTATAGCAATTATAAATTATTAAAGTGTATATCTACCCCTTCAAAAAACCCCTTCAAAAAAGCTAATTTTAAATTTAAATTAGCTTTAAATATAAAGATATATACTTTTTGAATTTAGAAATCAGTTTTTTAGGATAATTTATAGCAATATAAATTATTCCGAATTATAATTTATCTAGATTTTAAATAAGTCTTTTTCAACTTTTTTGTAGAAATATAACATCTTCATGAAAAAAATTGAGTAAATTTAATCCGTCGGTTTTAGGATATTATGGGAAAAATTATGGATCTTTTTTCAAGTTTTGAAAAATATCTTTCTTATTTAAATGCATCTTCCAAAAAGGATGGGGATCTCATTCTAGAAAAAATCAAAATGGATCTCATTCTAGATGAAATGCCAGATATAAGTATTAGTAAGAATCAAACAGATTTTTTAGTATTCCTGATTCAAAGTTTTAAAATAACAAAAATACTGGAATTAGGAGTATATTTGGGTTATAGCAGTTTAGCTATGGCATTAGCTTTAAAAGATTCTAAAGATAAAAATAAAATGATCATTGCTTGTGATCATAATCAATTGTATCTGGATCGTGCTTCATCCTATTGGAAAGAAGCTGGGGTGGATACCTTTATTTATCCAAAATTTGGAAATTGTATTGATATCTTAGAAGATTATAATCAAAATCTCCCAGATTTTGGCTATTTCGATCTCATTTTTATTGATGCTGATAAAAAGGGATATCTAGATTATTATCAAAAAAGTTTATCTTTGATTCAGTCTGGCGGATTCATTATATTTGATAATGTTTTATGGCGTGGTATGGTTTTTAAAGAAGATATCTCATCATTAGATAAACCAGCAAAAATGATGAAACAATTTAATGAGTATGTTTTTAATGATCCTCGTGTGTGGAAAACTTGTTTACCATTAGGGGATGGGTTTATATGGGTTATTAAAAAATAAATAAAAAAAATTTGATTGTAAGGTATAGGATAGTTTATGAAAATAGCATTGGCTTCAGATCATGGTGGATACGATTTAAAATCTTTTTTAAAAGAGAAATTATCTCAAGATTATACTATCATCGATTTTGGAACAGATTCAGCAGATAAAAGGGTAGATTATCCAGATTATATTCAAAAAGCAGCTTTAGCAGTATCCAAAAATGAATGTGATTTGGGTATTGTTATTTGTCTTTCTGGTATTGGAGCTTCAATTGTTGCAAATAAATTTAAAAATATTCGTGCAGCTTTATGTTTTAATATAGAAATGGGCAAATCTTCAAAAGAGCATAATAATGCTAATATTCTTGCTTTAGGATCAAAATATGTTGACTCTAATTTAGCTATGGATATCTTTAAGGTTTGGGTATCTTCAGAATTTCTTGCTGGTAGACATGAAAATCGTATTTCTAAGATTCATAAAATTGAAACAATATTCAATTAATAAATAAATATGACAAAAATTTATGGTTTATTAGGATATCCGATAAAACGATCTTTATCTCCATTGATTCATAATTTTCTTTTTAAAAAATATTCTATTGATTCTAAATACATACTTTTCGAAAGAGAGCACTTTTCTATAAGTGATTTAGAGGATTTAAAAAAAATTCCAATTTATGGAATAAGTATAACAATGCCTTATAAGTCTCTAATTTATTCTTTTTTTCAGGATATCCATCAAAATTATTTCGACTTTCTTAAATTATGCAATACTTTAAAATTAGAAAATGGAAAATATATTCCGTATAATACAGATACCTATGGAGCTATGAAGGTTCTTTCTGATATTAAAGATCTCAAATTAAAAAAAATTATTCTTTTAGGATCTGGATCTGTAGCTCGAATTTATTTGTTTATCTTATTCACATATTTTGAAATGGATAATATAATTTTGATGACGAGGAATATGGAATCTGCAAAAGAGATTCAAAAGGATATAAAATTAAAATATGAGAAGAAGAGTCTGAGGATAGTGCTTTTAGATTCTATTGAAAAAACAAAAAGATATTTAAAAAAATCGAATTTAATGATTAATACAACGCCAATTGGAATGAGATTAGAAGATCAAATTCCTTTCGATATCAACTATTTACATTCTAATTTTATCATTTTGGATAGTATTTATTATCCTGGATCGATTTTAAAAAAAATAGCCAAAGAAAAAAAGATTCTCTATGTAAGTGGCCTAAAAATGCTTATCTATCAGGCAATGAAACAGTTTGATATATGGCAAGGATTTTATATAAGTGATAAAGATGAAATATATGAAGAGATCTATAATGAAATAGCGGCGCAGGGAATCGAACCCCAATAGGTGGATTATGATTCCACGGCTCTACCATTGAGCTACGCCGCCAGATACCTATAATGAAATAGCGGCGTAGGGAATCGAACCCCAATAGGTGGATTATGATTCCACTGCTCTACCATTGAGCTACGCCGCCAATGCATATTGATAAAATTAACGGGAGTAGGATTTGAACCCACGTTCTTCGGGTTATGAGCCCGACGAGATACCACTTCTCCATCCCGCTAATATTAATTATGCTTAATTATATATTTGAAGTCAAATTTTATTTTTAGTAATATTAAAAATATTTATGAATCTAAATCAAGAACAAAAAAAAGCTATTCAGAAAATTGATAAAAATATATTGGTGATTGCGTCTGCTGGAACTGGGAAAACGAGTGTTTTAGTGGAAAGATATTTATATATACTTGAAAAGAAAAGGATTTCTATCAAAAAGATTCTTGCTATAACTTTTACTGATAAAGCAGCTATTGAAATGAAAAATCGGATTTTAGAAAGGTTAATCGAAAGGATTAATACAGCTAAAACTGAGAAGGAAAAAAGTTATTGGCATAAAGTCAAAAAGAATTTTATTTATAATCAAATTTCGACTATTCACTCTTTTTGCTCAAAAATAATTCGACAATATGCTTTAGTATTGAATATTAATCCATCATTTGAGATTATTGAAGATTTTTATGTTTTAGAAGAATTTAAAAGTCATATAAAGGAAACTTTATATAATTGGGCTATATATTCGCATAATAATTTTGAAAATCCGGAAGATCCGCTAAAAAAGACTATACAGTATTATGAAGAGATCATTGATGCTTTTGATTTTAAGACGATTGAGGAGATTTTTTTAACCTTTTTTAGTAAACCATATATTTTTAATCAGCAGATAAAAAGGCTGGATCAACGAGATTTTAATTATTATTCGAATTTTATTCAAGGAAGTTTAAAAAAAGAATTTTTTAAAAAGCTAGAAAAATTTTTTGAAAAATATGAAACGAAATCATTATTTGATGAGCTTATTGAAAATTCTATAGATTTAGAAAAGTATCTGAAAAAAACAACATCCTTTTTTAAATTTTTGATTGCTTTTAATCATTTTTTGAAAAGCTTAAAAAAGATCAAAGATAAAGAAATTTCGATTCAGATATTGAAAGATAAGTATATAGAATTTAGAGAAACTTGTTCAAAAAATATTTCAGATTATTATCAAGATACCTGGAAAAAAGAGACAGGTCATCTATTTTTTCTTTTTTTTGAGCAATTTGAATGGATTTTTCCACGTGTTTTTTTTGAAATCCTTTTTATTCCTAATGAAAATATTTTATCCACTAATTTTAAATGGATCTCAAAATTTATTCATCTTTTTAAGGCTATTAAAAAAAATATTCTATTGAAAGATAAGGATAACTTACTTCTAGAATGGTATAATAAAAATAAACTGACTTTTAATGATCTTCAAAGTTTAGCACATAAACTTTTTTTGAAAAAGCATTATCAAAAACAAATCTTAGATACTTATCAATATCTAATGGTAGATGAATTCCAGGATCTAGATATTATACAACAAGAATTACTTAAAGTTTTTCTAAGTAAGAATCATACCTTTTTTGTTGGCGATTTTAAACAGTCTATTTATAAATTTCGAGGATCAAATATCGGATTTTTAAATCAGTTTATGGAAAATATACCAAAGGATAATTTTTTAAAAATCTCATTAGTCAAAAACTATAGAAGTTCAATACCAATCATCCAATTTATTAATCAATATTTTTCAAAATTAATGAAATATGCGTATGAAAATTTCGAAACCATTTATCAATTTATAGAAAGTTCAGAAATTTCTATATCTAAAAATATGGATATGATACAAGATCAATTTCCAATTGAAATACTTTTTTCTACAAATTCAACAGATATAGAAAATACAGGAGAAAATATAGCAATAGAAGAAGATCAAAACGAAGTTGAAGTCGAGGATATAGCTAAACGTATTTTAGATTTAATCAAAAATCAAAATATTCAATTTAGAGATATTTCTATCTTATTTTTTAAGGCAAAAAATTATATTCATTTATATGAAAAAATTTTTCTAAAATATCAAATTCCTTGTCAACGTGTATATGAAACGTCCTTTAGTGAAATTCAAGAGATCCAGGATTGTTTTTATCTTCTAAAATTTTTAAATCAGGAAGAAAATGATGAATATGCACTTTCTGTATTATTAAGATCTCCATTTTGTGGTATCTCAGATAAAACTCTATATAAATTGGTTCATGAGACTAAAGTTAATCGAGCTAAACCTTTTAAACATAGACGCATTTTAGATGCATATAAAAGTAATGATTTTGATATTTTGGAAGATATAGAAAAAAAGAAGCTTTCTAACTTCAAAAAACTTATTCAAGATCTTAAAAAAAATATATATAAACTTTCCATCTCAGAGATTTTGAAATTAGCTCTTAAAAAAAGTTTCTATCTAGATCTAATTCATGCATTAGATAATAAGGAAAAATACGAGATCCTGGATTTCTTTATTGCTACTATTGAGGATATAGAGCAAAAAAATTCCTTACTTTATTTAAGTGATTTTATTCTTTTTTTTGATAAAATGCAAAATTTTTTAAAAGTAAAAACTCTAAATCAAAGTGATGAAAATAAGGTCAAATTAATGACTATACATAAATCAAAAGGGATGGAATTTAAAATCGTTATTATTCCAAATTTATTGCATAATTTTCTTAGTATCCATTCTATAGAAGGGAAAATTTATCATTCCTTTTTAGGCTTTGTTTTTGATTCTAATATAGAAAATAAAGAAGAAGAAAATCCTTATATTGAATTTTTAAAAAATCTGAATAAACAAGAAGATATTTCAGAATTCAGGCGGTTGCTTTATGTCGCTATGACAAGAGCTAAAAATAAAATTATATTTTCTTCTTTGATAAAAGAAAGAACTTTAAATCAAAAACAATTTGATCAAAATTTTCTTCATCATACAAAAAAAAATCTAAACGCACTTTATTATTTAATCAAAATATTAGATATTTTCGATCCAATAAAAAAACTTTTTTCAGATTTAAATAAAAACGATAGAGTAATTTTCTATGACTCAATCCCTATTAAAATTTATAAAAACTATCGCTTTTTAGAAGAAAAAAGTGAAAAAAAAGGCTTATAACTTATTAATTTTTTCAATTTTAGCATTTAAAATCCATAGTTTATTTTCACCTATCCCATTCTCAAAATAAAAAGTATTGTTTATCTGCATTTTTTTAAAGTTTTGAGAGAATTGTTTAATATTATTATCATAAGGAATGAGTATAAAATTTTTGAAGTTAGGGATAAGGCGATTATTTTGAATAGGGGAGAAACTTGTAGCAATAAAAAATTTCTTATTCACTTTCATAAATGAAAGGAGGGATATATAATCTTTTTTAGATAGACCAAGCTTATGAGTAGTGTTATCATCTAGTTTTACTATAGCTTGATAGGTATTCGTATCTTTAAAAACCATATTAGTATTATTCAAAATAGACTTTGTGATTACTGGAATAATATTATCTTTGACCTGATCTTGAAGAATATATCCTGAAGATTTGATAAAATTATGACTTTCTTCAATATTTTTAAATTGTGAAACGAAATGCCATTTATCTTCGGTTTCTAATTCCTCAAAGAGAGTTTCTTTATAAAATTGAAATTTTTTCTTTCTAAATTTTTTTCCCTCATCCTCATAAGCACTAAAATAATATCTCATTTCTAGGAAATCAGATTTGAAAAATCTAGAGAGACTCAAAAAAATTAATTTCGTTTGATAATTTACTTGATCAAAAGCAATGAAGTAAATAGGAGTTTTTTGTGTATTGGAAATAAAAATCAGATTTTTTAGCTGATTCATATTTTCTACAACTTTATTATAATTCAATTTTAATTGAATATCAGCTTCTCGTATTGAAGCCTTTTTTACTTCATGGACGATAACTGGAACCAAAGACTGAAGATCATTTAAACTATAAATAGGATACTCTAAGCTCAAAATATTTTGATTGTGGGTATCTTTTAAAATATCTTGAATACGAAATTTTAAAAGATAAAAATTATTTCGCTTTTCAATTTTACCTGAAAAAATATACCGAATGTGCTTATTTTCAGATAAGTATTCATTTAGATTTGCCATTTTTTTAAAATTAGTAATTGCCTCTAATTTGATTTTAATAGGGTAAGAGAGTCTTTCATGAATGAGTTGATGAACCAAATAATTATAAAAATTACCAATTAAATAATTCTCATTGGGATTTGCATCATTAAATTTTATTGGAAGAACAAGTGATGTAGAATCATAATTTTTATAGTGAGTAGCACTTTGATTTTTTATTTTTAGATTTTTAAAATCTAAAACATTATGTAGATAGAATAGTTCCGTTGAATTAAAATTATTATCAGATAAGAAAAAAACAAATCGCTTTGCATCGATGAGAGGATTCCAACTCATCTTATTTAAAGATAGATGAATAGTATTAATAGAATCTTGAAGAGTCAACTTACCAGAAGATTCTAAAAAATAAGAATTTAAATAATTTTTAATCTTTTTAGTATTTTGAGTCAAATCTAAAAATGATGTTGAATTATTAAGAATAATCCCAATTCTTATCTCTAAAAAAGGGTACTCCTTTTTAAGGATTTGAATAATATCTTCCAAATTTTCTCTTAAGCTAGCAACCTCAAGCCAAATTTTATTATTCCCTTGAATAATAAAAACAATATCTAGAGTATCTTTACTTTTATCTTTTATCAAATGAAGCCATTTTTCTTTAGAAGAAATATTTATCTTCCATTTTTTAAGAGCATCCTTAACTTCTTTGACGATTTTATTAGTAATACCAATTAAAAAATGATTTAATCCAGTATATTTTTCTAAAAAATCTTGTGAATAAATAGTGGAATAGAAAGTTTTTAATGGTTCATAAATTTTTGAACTATATATTATCTTTTTCAAAAAAGATTCGTTTGTATTTTTTAATTCCAGAGCAATCCGATATTGATGATTAATATAGGACAATTTTATTTTCAGTAAAATCTTTAGATTTTTACTCGATAGATTATTCACCCTCTCAACTTCAAAATTATTCAACTCAAATTGCAGTTTAATAAAATTATAAAACGTTTCACCAAATGTTTTTGATTCTATATCTTCTAGGAAAAAAATCCCCAGAGTAACTTTTGAAAAGCTCTTATTCTGAATAGTAAAAATCGTAATAACAAGAAAAAAAAAATAAAAAATTATACTCCTAAACATACACTCGAAATTCTCGGTATATTTTATATAAATTTTTATTTCTTTTTTAAAAATGGAAAAATCTTATTAAAATCACTAGAATGAAATATATTAGATATATTTTTTTGATATTGTTCAATCAGATTTTTAGAAGCAAAACTAAAATAATCTTTTTCAGCCAAAATAATATGATCAATAAGTTGAATACCAAATAAATTACATAAAAAAAGTATTTTTTGTGTTGTTATTTTATCTGCTATACTTGGTTTAATCTTTCCATGAAGGATATGATTATGTACTATAACTAAATAAGCTGGTTTATATTTTATAAAAATTTTGAGTATATTAGAAATTGATACAGAAACTTTTAAAGCTTCATTTTGAGATAACCCTATTTTTTTTATAATATATTTTCCTTTATTAAGTAATAAAAAGTATAATATTTCCCTTTTAGTTTTTCTAAACTTAGGGGATATATTTTTTATAATATCTTGTGTAGTTGTTATCTTTTTTAAAGATAATCTTTTATATAATTCTATTATTATCAAAAATAGGAGTTTTTGATCTGGTTTCAGATTATTATCATCAATAATAGTTTTGCTGTTTTTATATGGTTTTCTAATTTCAGATTTTATACAATTTAAAATTAGATTTTTACTTTTTAGTATACTAGAATCTTTTTCTTCTTCCTTATTCTTATATATATAGGAAGATAAATGTAAGAGTATTTTATTCAATGAATATACATGAATATTTTTGATTATTTTGTTCATTAGATATAACTTTTTCCTTAATTTTATAAAAAAATACTTTAAAGAAATATTATAACCCATTTAAAAAATTTAACAGGAGGATTTTTTGTGGTTAGAGCACGTTTTGCACCTTCACCAACAGGATACTTACATATAGGTAATTTAAGAGGAATTCTCTTCAATGCTTTATTTGCCAAAAAAAATGCTGGTAAATTTATCTTAAGAATTGAAGATACTGATCTAGAAAGATCTTCAAAAATATATGAAGATCAAATCGTTAAAGATCTAGAATGGCTTGGTATCTATTTTGATGAAGGTCCTCATATTGCTTCATCACCTTATGGTCCTTATCGTCAAAGTGAGCGCTTGGAAATTTATCGGAAATATATTCAAATTTTATTTGAAAAAGGACTTGTAGAAAAAATATCTGATCCAGAAGATCCATCAAAATATGCAGTTAAATCGAAAATAGGAACAAGGAAAGTTCAAATTCGAGATCTCCTTTTTAATGTTATTGAAAAAGAAGTCGAAGATTTTATTTTAATAAAATCAAATGGGTATCCAACATATCATTTTGCTTGTGTTGTAGATGATTATTTAATGAAGATAACGCATGTTATTCGTGGACAAGATCATCTTGGAAATACTGCAAAGCATATCCTATTACAACAAATGTTTGATTGGCCTAGTCCATCTTATGCTCATTATTCTTTAACTTTAAATCTAAGTAAGCGTATGCAATCACAAAGTATATATGCTTTTAAAGAGCGTGGCTATTTTAAGGAAGGTATTTTAAATATGGCGATGTTATTGGGTTGGGCTCCAAAAGATCAAAAAGAAAAGTTTAATGTTTTTGATAAGATTCAAGAATTTGATATTCAAGATCTAAGTAAGGTCAATTCAACATTTGATATGGATAAGTTTCATTGGCTAGCGAATCAACATCTAAAAGATAAGCCCATTGAAGACCTTTTTATTCAAGTAAAAAATAGGATTTCTTCTTATTACAATGACGAATCGGCTTATTTCAGCTATTCTGATGAAAAAATAAAAGATATGCTGATGTCTTTTAGAGAGCAGATGTGCTATATAGATCAATTTATAGAGCTATCTTCGTTTTTTTTCCAAAAATCTTTAGATTATATGAAAAATAAGGATAGTTTTTTGGAACTGGAATTAGATCCTAAACAAGTGCAATCTTATATAGAAACTCTTTTGGTAGAGCTTTGTAAAGAGAATGATATTTTTATATCTGTTGAATCTTTTAAGTTATTTTTTCAAGATTTAAATAAAAAAAATAATATTCCAGCAAAATTGTCTTTTTTATCACTAAGATATGCTATAACTGCTGAATTAAAAGGCCCTGAATTATTTTTTATTTTTAAAATTTTGGGTTATGATCAAATTATTTATCGATTACAAAGTTTTATAAAGTTTTTAAATGAGTTTTAAAAAAATACACTTAATACGATTTATTTTTATTATTATGATTTCGACTATTTTTTTTTCTTCATCTTCATGTGGTCTAAAACAGACTAATTTAGTCGTCCAAGAAATTAAACAGGAACGTTTAGATTTTTTAGTAAAAAAGGCTGGTAAAAAAGAGAAGATTGAAAGTGAAGATCTTGAAAAGCTAAATAGACTGTTTGAATTAGAAGAGGATGATCGTAAAAAAATAGAGGAGGTAAAAACTAAAGAAGCAGAAATTTCTAAAGAAGAAAATAAGATAGGTGAAGATAAAAAGGAAGAGAAGAAAGAAGATAGTAAGGAAGATCTAAAACAAAAAAGAATTTCTGCCTTAAAAAAAGAACAGGAACTTTTTAATATTGCTTTTCCAAGTCTAAGTATAGATATGCTCTTGAATTCTATAAATGAGGGATTAGACAATGTTTTAAAAAGAATTCATGATTCTATAGAATATTTTCATAATTTTTTAAAGGTCAAGAAGAAAGAAAAGGATGATAAAGACGCATTAGAAGAAGAACTAAGAAAATTACGATTAATCTTAAGAGCTTTGAAAGAATCTCCATATTTCCAATCTTTACTAAACCATATTAGTTTTATTGAGGAATTTTTAGTTGTTGGTGAGGCTAAAAAAAAATTAGAAGATTTAAAAAATAAAGGACTACTTAAAATCATTAAAAAATTTGAAGATAGGGTATTACTAGAAAAAATCGAGGCTGATAATCAAGATATTCAATTAAATCTAAATACGGAAGATTTAAAAAATCTTGATAAGGAATTTTCTGAAACTCAACGATATGTAAATTCAATTTTTGGATATGAATATCGATTACCACAAAATTATAGTATTAATTCACAAAATCCAAAATTTGTGATTATACAGAAAAAAGGGGTTGAAAAAGATTTCAATACCTTTTTAAGTATATTTCAAGATAACGATTCCATAAAAAATCATTTTGATAAGATTAGATCAAATTATCAAAATCGTTTATCTACTATTGAATGGGTCGATTCTTCATATTCTTTTGATCAGGAAACTCTCCTTAAAAAAGGTTTGGATGATTTTATTGAAACTGAAGGAATTTATAAAATATCTAATAAAATTATTAAAGTTAATATTGCTATCTTTAAAAAAAGAAGTCAAAATTTATATTTATTATTTAATAGTATGATCTCTTTTAACTTAGGAAAGGATTCTAAGATAAAATTAGAATCTATGAAGCAAAAAAGATTTATAGAAATTCTAATAAAATCACTACGCTTTTTGCTATAAAAAGGTATAATACAATGGTATTTTTAAGAAATATTTTTTATATAAGTCTATTTTTCGTCTTTATTCATTCTGGACCAGCTTATCAGGTTTCAGACGGTGCTGATATCGATATTGATGAAGGACTTGTATTTTTTAAAGTCACTTATTTAGAAGATCAAGATAATAAATTTTTTGAAAATATATTATTAAAATTGAAAAATTTTGAATCTAATAGAATCCTTAGTTTAAATTTAAAAAAAAATGAAAGTCAATATATCGTTTATAAAGTTAATGCAGGTATTTATTTTCTTGAGCATCTAGTTGCAGAAAAAGAAAAAGAATTTGGAGCTAATCCAAGTTCTACTGAAAAATATAAAGGAAATTTCTTCCAACACGCTTTCAAAATCTATCCTCTTGCTATTAACTATATAGGAGATATAAAAGTATCTTCCGATATTAAAAACGGTAAGCAATTTTATATCAAACGTATTAGTAATGATATCCCTGATAAAAAATTCTTATACCTTCTTCATTCATTTTTAGAAAAAGAAAAGGATATGGAATGGTTGAAAGTAAATTATTCAAAATTTTTAGAAAAATATCCTATTGTACAAGTTCCTATAAAATATGATAATGACGCATTGGCTCTAAAGGCTCAATTTAATGTTACAAATAATTTTACTTATGGCTATAAATATGAAAATTATGGTGTCGATGAAAATGGCTATCACCAATTTAAATGGAAATCCTCTTTAGAAAATTTTAAAAATATCTTCCAGAAATCTATTTATAAGGATTTGCCTTACCAAATTTTATCTGAAACAGAATCAGTTGATCATTTTAATGTAGAAGTTCTAAAAGGATTGAATTTCGACGATAAAGTCAAAAAGCTTGTTTTTCTAAATCTAGAAAATACCAATATCGAAAAAATATTCAATGAAAAAGCTATATATTTCCATTTTTCTTCCTTAAATGCTTCTTATTGGAAAGATAATCTTTATAAAGTCACTTTTCATATTATAGATAATTTTGAAAATATTATGAAAAAATTAACTTATAAGTACGGCTTTTCTGTCAATAAAGATCGAATATGGTACTGGGAATTGCCAAATACCAGAATCTATCTTTATGGAAATCAAGATACTTATTATTTAAGCTATACTAGTAAGTATTATAATGAATTATCCAGTGCAAATATAGGAAATGACTGACAAAATTCAGAAATAGATTTTCTAATCTTCTCTAGTTCCCTTTCTGAAGAACGATTCTCTAAAATCTCAAAAATCCATTTTGCAATATACTCCATATCTTTTTCCTTCATCCCTCGAGTAGTGATTGCTGGTGTCCCAATCCTAATCCCACTAGGATTTAGTGGCCCTCGTGTATCATAAGGAATACTATTCGCATTGCAAACAATATTATTGTTATCGAGTAAAATAGCTGCTTCTTTTCCAGATATATTCTTATTTGTCAGATCAATTAATAAAAGATGATTGTCAGAACCATTTGTAATCAATTTAAATCCATATTCTTTAAGTTTTTGACATAAAATTTGGTTGTTTTTATAAATTTGTTTAGCATAATCTTTGAAATTTTCTTGTAGTGCTTCTTTAAAGCATACCGCTTTTGCTGCAACTTGTTGATTATGGGATCCACCTTGTAGAGTAGGAAAAACCGCTTTATCAATCTTTTTAGCAAGATTTTTATCATTAGATAAAATAACTGCACCTCTTGGACCTCTTAGCCCTTTATGTGTTGTTGTCATAATAATATCTGCATAAGGACTCGGATCAGGATGAACATCACCAATAATTAAACAGGATATATGTGAAATATCTGCTAAAAGGATAGCATCTACTTCCTTTGCAATTTCGGAAAATAATTTAAAATCTACTGATCTTGGATAAGCAGTATATCCAGCAATGATGAGTCTTGGCCTTTCCTTTTTTGCAATATCTCGAATTTGATCATAATCTAAATAATGGGTTTCTGGATTAAGTCTATAATGAAGAGAATGAAATAATTTTCCTGAAAAATTATCTTTCCAACCATGAGTCAAGTGCCCACCATCCATTAGATGTAAACCTAAACATTTATCTTTTTCTGTCATTGTTGCTAAATATATAGCTAAGTTTGCAGGTGAACCAGATAGTGCTTGTACATTAGCATATTTCATTTTGAAAAGCTTTTTAGCTCGCTCAATAGCAATATGTTCGATTTCATCGATAATTTCCTGTCCTTCATAATATCTTGAACCAATATAGCCCTCTGTATATCTATTTGTTAAAATAGATCCAGAAATTTCTAATACAGCTTTTGAAACATAATTTTCAGATGGTATCAATCTGATTTTATTTAATTGTATATCTATTTCTTTTTGGAGTAAGTTATATAAATCTTTATCTGTTTTTAGTAAATTGTCCATAATATTTTAATATACCTTGAATAAGTTAAAGTAGATTAATCTAAAAGAGTAATTTTATTATTCTTTTTATTTTCCAATAATATAAAGTTAATATAAAAAATTAGTTTTTATTTTAAGTATAAATATAGCTTTTAAAAATTTAAGGGAAATTTATTATATAATGTTTGATAAAATTTTAAATATAGGACACAGTCCTGACGCTGATGATGCTTTTATGTTTTATGCTATTTTTAATAAAAAAATAAAAGTAGACTTTTTGTATCAAGAAAATATACAAGAGATTCAACATCTAAATCAAGACGCCTCAGAAAAAAAATTAGATTTTACTGCTGCTTCTGTTTATGCTTATATTCATAATCTTCATGAAAATTATGATATTTTATCCGCTGGAGCAAGTGTAGGGGATAAGTATGGGCCTCTTATTGTTTCAAAAAAAAAATTCTTATTAAAAGAATTAAAAAATCTAAAAATTGCTATTCCAGGAAATAAAACAACCTCTTATTTATTAATGAAATATTTCGAATCTAAAAAAGATCTTTTCTTTGAAGAAAAATTCTATCCTTTTAATGAAGTTATTGAAGCACTAAATAAAGATGAGGTTGATCTTGCCATTGTTATTCACGAACGTCAAATAAATTATACCAATTTAGGATTATATAAAGTTGTTGATTTGGGAGAATTTTGGTATCAAGAAGAGAATATGGTTATCCCTTTAGGAATCAATATTGTTTTAAAGAATTTAGATAGCTCTTTAAAAAAATACCTGAATCAGATTCTAAAAGAGAGTATTGAATATGCTCTAAATAATAAGTTAGAAGCCCTAGAATATGCTAAAAAATATTCCAGAGGAATCCTTCCAAATCAGTTATTAAAATTTATCACTATGTATGTCAATCATTATACCATTAATTTGGGCGAAAATGGAAAAAAAGCTATCTATAGATTATATGAAGTTGCAAAAGATCTAAAACTAATTAAAGATAAAAATCTAAACTTTAAATTCATAGAATAAATAATGAAATATTACCCGGAGCCGGACTCGAACCGGCACGACCTTGCAATCTCAGGATTTTAAGTCCTGTGTGTCTACCATTCCACCACCCGGGCATATTATTTAGAATAACATAAGGATAGGCATCGGTGGGATTCGAACCCACGCATAGCAGTTTTGCAGACCGCGACCTTTCCTCTTGGCTACGATGCCATCACAAAACAATCATTGGATATCTTCATCATTTAATTCTTTTTATAAAAATACTTAAATATATGAAATTTTCCTACTCAATTTATTTTTATCTTTTTTTATATTACATTAATAAATTGAGTGTAAAAATACAAATTTAAATATTATATATTTTAAGGAAAAGTAATTTGGATTTAAATTTATTTAAAAAATTTCAAAAATTAATTGAAGAATCTCATGATATTTTAATCATTCCTCATGTGGATCCTGATGCGGATGCTTTCGGAAGTGCTTATTCTTTAGCTTTATTTCTAGAAAAAATGAATAAAAATATTCATGTTGGATTGCATATGCAGGATGAGCAAAATGAGTTCTTTTCTCCTTTTGAAAAAAAATTCGGTGTTTATAATTTTGAAAAATATTACGACTTAATGATTTCTGTCGATTGTGGAAGCTTAAATCGTTTAGGAAAATATGCTTCTTTTTTTTCAGAATCAAAATATTTTGTTAATATTGATCATCATATAGATAATCCTAGTTTTGGAAAATTGAATATTGTAGAACCAAATTATTCCTCCACTTGTGAGATTATAGCTTCTTTTTTTAAATTTTTAAATTATCCTCTTGATCTTAATATTGCTAGTCTTCTTTATTCCGGAATCCTCTATGATACTGGTGCTTTTAAATATTCTGTTTCGAGTCAGACCCATCAAATTGCCGCTGATTTATTGTCTTATAAAGTAGATGCTCAATATATGCATTCTATTTTATTTGAAAACTTGGAGCCTGAAACTTTAAATGTTTTATCAAAAGTTTATGCTACCTTAAAATTGATCTATAATAATAAAATTGCTTTGACTTATCTAAGAAAAAGTTTTTATAAAAAGAAATCGGAATTGACCAATTTTGTAAGGATAGGGCTTTCTATTAAAGGTGTAATTGTTTCTATTCATATGGCTGAAAAAAATGATAATTTGATCCAGGTAAGTTTAAGAAGTCGTGGTGTTTCTATAAATGATATTGCAGCGATATATAATGGTGGTGGACACTCTAATGCTGCTGGATTTATTATTGAAAATAATTTTAAAGATGCTAAAGATATTATTTTAACAGATGTTATTGAAAAAATTAAGAATCAAATCGCTCAAAGTGAAGCGACTTGACTTAATTCTTTCTAAAAAAAATCTATTTTTTAAATTATTTATTTTTTTCTATATCTTCTTCCTTTTGATTTCCTTCTTCTGTTGGTTCTGTTGTTGATACCTCTTCTTTTTCTTTACTTTTTTCTTCTACCTTCTCATTTTTAGCTTCCTGATTATGCTTTTGAGATAATTCAGCTATGAAATTGTTACCATTACTCAAAAATTTCTTTGTTGCTGATGGTCCTTCTGTATGTTCCATTCTTTGATATTTTGGAATATCTGTTCCCACATTGCTATGGTTACTTATTCCATCTTGAACTAGATGTGTAAACATGTCCTTATTATAAGAGTAAATGATAAAATAATTTAATTCAAAATCGCCATTAAACGTATCTCTCAGTATTCCAGACCAAGGTATAATACGTTTTGCTGTATAGATAGATACTTTTCTTGCACGATATTTTTCATCATAATAATATTGGATAACTTTTTTAATGGTTTTATGTCTATCAATATCGATTAGTCGATAAACTTTGTTTGGATATATATATTGGAAAACTTCTGCACCTTCAAAAACAAAATCTTCTCTATCAGCGGTTTTTGAATAATATTCAATAATTTTTTTGTTATTTAAATAAGTTATTACAGAGGATTTAACTTTAATATAATTTAATGCCTGGAAATCATCACCAGATATATCATATATATACTCTAATTTATTAACAAGCTGATTTTTATCATTGTAGTTATAGTTGTATTCGACATGGTATTTCTTTTTGGATTTTTTACCATTACCTGTAACATTTACTTCATAATTTTCATTTTCGAAATCTCGATTTTTTTTACCTTTATAATGGACTTGTTTTACGATTTCTTGATAATCATTAAAAAATTCTTCTCGTGTGATTAATCCTTCATCATTATAGTAGTATCGAATAATCTGCTTAATATTTCCTGCTATATCATAGATTTTTTCTAAGATTCTTTTTCCATTTGGATCGTATTCGCTTTGGATATATTGGAATTTTTTTTTGGAAGGATAATAATAAACCCCACCAGTGAATTCGTAATCATGAATACCTGGATAATGTATTCGACTAGGTTTTAATGTTAAAATATCATATTGAGCAGGAATGTTTTCTGGGATTATATTTGAAATAATATAAAATAAAGTAAATAATATAGGAAAAAATTTTAATTTTTTTGGGTTAATAATCATAATCATTGTATTCCTTACATAATTAAAAGTTTGTAAGATATAAAAAAATAAGGAAGATAAGGTTTTTTTGATTTATCCTTATCTATAAATTATTTTTTAAACTATAGGTTAACAAATTTCTTTTAAATTTCAGATTTTTTTTAAAACTTTTTTTTACTTTATTAGGACTTGCAATTAATGTTTGATATTAAAACTCCCTGCTATAAACTCTTTTTATTTTTATTCCTATCCCTATTCCTCGCTCATTTTGGGAGAAGTGAGCTAACTATGCCAAAAGTAGATGATTTTTTATTAAATATCTTAAATAAAAAAACTTATAGAAATGAATTTCATAATATGAATTTTTCTCTTTATATTCCAGATACTTGGCAGTTTAAAGTTCAAAACTTTCTTTTTAAAGAAAATGATGATTTAGATAGTATTATTGAATTTGAATCTAAAAATCAACTTTCTTTTGGAAATTTGAAGATATATAAAAATTCTATTAAGCCAGATAAATATGAAGAGTTTTTTTATAATTATGTGAAGAGTCAAATAGTTTTTGATAAAATTGATATGGTTCGAAAATCTGGAAACAATCTAGTTGCGAAGTTTATTATTGAAAAGAAGGATAAATATGATTTATTTTCAAAAAGTATTTACTTAGGCATGTATTTTTTTGAAAATTATATTTATCAGATTTTTATTTTTGGATCTAATGATTTCAATTTTGAGTTATTTGACAAGCAATCTATACAGATTCTTTCAAGTTTTAGCGTTTCTTCTGATGTGAATCTTGAAAAAGGGAAATTTATCTTTCAAGGTATTGAAATTAGTTTTCAAAAAGACTGGAAAATACTAAATACAAAAGAGAATCAGCTTCTTACTTTTCAATACTTGAAAAAACCTTTATTTTTGGATTTTTATTATTTAGGGGAAATAAATGGGGATCAGTCTTTTGATAAAATAAGAAACGATGATCAAATTAAATTATTTGCCGATTTAACTAGTATATCTAGCACCTATAATTACATATATAATAAAATATTGCCACAAAAATTGAATTTAAATTTTGTAGCCTCAAATCAATGGATTTATTCTCTCTATATTTTTGGTCTTTCTAGTTCTATAAGTTCAGTTATTTTAGAAGATCAATTTAAAGTTTACTATATTCAATTTGAAAATCACGCATATAAGATTCATCTTTGGTATAATCTGCTTGAATATAAGCAAAATTATGATGATGAATTAGCTAAGATTATGCAAAATTTTAAATTTCAATAAAAAAGAAAGAAAACTATTTTAAAATATTTTTAATAAAATGAGTTAAATCTTGTATTTTTTTTTGATAAAGGCTTTCTTTTTCTAAGAATTTAAAAATTTCATCAGCTAAATTTAGAGCTGTTAAAATAGCTATTTTTTTCTTTGAATATTGAGGAAAAGAGTTGGCTAAATTTTTCATTTTTTCATCGATTAATTGAACAATATTTAAAATTTGCTCTTTTTCCTGATCTTTTCCTATTATTTTATAATTTTCGCCGAAAATTTCGACATCAACATAATCTTGATTATGATTATTCATCATCTTCACTATTCCCCTGATAAAATTTAAATCTACTTTCCTTTTCTTTTAAAAAAGAAGGATAGGGAAAATCTTTAAATAGATTTTTTTCTACTATTTTTTGATCCTTTATATTTTCATTTGAAAGCATTTTTTCGATATCTTGTTCCAATTTTATATCATCATCTTTAATTGACTTGATCATTTGATAGATCGTTTTTTCAATTTTATTTTGTATAGAAATAAATCGTTCTTTATCCTCATTTAATTGCTGATTTTCTTTTATTAAATCTTCATTTTTTTTTTTTTCGTTTTCATATTTTTCAAGAAGTTCTTTTATTTCCTCAATATTTTTCGTATACTGAAAACCTAAATTTTGAATATTTTCCTCTAAATCTGTTAAATCTTGTTCTAGATTAATATCTGTAATATCATTAAATTTTTTCTTTATGTTCATTACTTAACCCTCGAATATTAGCATTTACTAATTTTAGATTACGAGCAATTTTAAAAAATTCTTTATCTACTTCTTCAAGAGTTAGATTTTCTTTAAATTTTTCAAAACGCAATGAGAAACTAAAACATTTTTTCTTTTTAACTGAAGTTAGGTATGTGAAGTCCTCTAAATTTTCTATAGTTTTTTTGCAATATAAACTTTCAACCTTAACTAAGGTATGATTTTCTATTGTAGGCATGTCAAAATATAGAACGAAAGCATGGGCTATATGTGTTAAAAAACGGAAGCTTTTTTTAGGATCTTCCAAGCTTTTACTGATAGGTAAAATAAATTTTATTCTTTTAGAAAGATCAAATTCCTCTTCATCGTGTTTTTCATGTTGTCTAAATTTTTTATAAAGATCCTCTAAAAACTTTTCCAATTCCTTAATACTTAAAGCCTCTTTAAACTGTAATACTGTGAAATCTGATTCTATATTAAAGATGGATGTGGCATAAATATATTGATTCTCCTCTAAAAGAGTATTGTTTTTGAGGATTTTATTGATCTTTTCAATATGCTTATTAGTGATTAGCTTCCTCAATTTCTTAAAATGTAATAAGAAACTAAAGCTCTTATTCCCCTTGGACTGATTTATCTGATCTTCTTCCAGATGTTCTGGAATATTTATTAATTCAAATTCCTTATCTATGATTATTTTAAGAATATCTTTTTTGATTTTCTCGATTTCTGCATAAACTTTTTCTAAAGTTAGGCTTTGATCAGATTTTTTAAAATGTAATAGAAAACCAGAAATTGGACTTTCTGAATATTTATAAACGGATATTAATGTTACTTCCGTTACAAGGGTACTTGCCTCCTTAATTTTTTTCACTATACCAATTTGATTGGCAGTGATGGAATAAACATCAACTGTCAATTCTCGAATTATTGGCGGATTCGGATTAACTTCTTTATAACTAGGATATTCTTTTAATATTTTTTCTCTTATCTCTTTTAAAATATCAAAATCTAGTTCAAAAATAATCGGAGAAAAGCTCCATTTAAATTCTGCATTAAAAAATTTACGCAATTCTCCTAAGTAACCAATAATAAGTGGGCAATCCTTATCCTTATCCTTATATAAAATGATATTTTGGCGATCAAAAATAATCTTGACCCTACTAAGAAGTGAATATTCTCCATAATAATTAGGATCGTGAATAGAAGAGGGATCCTCTTTAAAAAAATATGACAAAAATTGAGCTAATATTCTACTTAGTTTAAATAAATTCTGGGTTTTTCCATAAATAATGCCACCAATAACTTCCTTTTCTCTTACTTTATCATCTACTGGATCTTTAAAAAAGACTTTTCCTACTTCAAATAATCTAATGATTTTGTGCTCTGAATAAATATTTGTGTTCAAACTTTCTATCAAAGAATAAACTAGAGAATTCCGAAGATATCTTTGATCAGGATTAGTTGTATTTTGAATACTTATCCAGTCTTCTTCCCATAATTTTGGGTATCCTATTCCTTCTAATGTCGATTGGATTTTTGTATAAATTTCTTTTGGCATAAAAGAATAGTTATAAGCTTCTTGAAAAAAAAGGAGAGAGAAAAATTCCTTAACCTCTAAAGATAAAAATGGATTTGAATCAATTAAAGGATTATTTTTATCTTGCATCTCAACTTTTCTAAATTCAGATTTAATATGATCATAACCATATATTTTTAAAATTTCTTCAAATAAATCCAAATCTATTTCAAGATCTTTTCTTGTTGGACTAACTCTTACAATCCACTCATTAGGATTTTTTCCCATATTGAGAATTGTATGTCTTCCTTTTTCGAGAATCCCTCTTACTAAATCTCCATCTAAAGATAAATTTAAATACTGATTCAGCTTCTCAAGCGAAAATGGAATATCGTGAGAAGATTTCACATTAACATATTGATCATTTATCTCTGAAAACTCACAATTTACATTGTCTTTTTTAAGATAATCTAAAAATTTTTCTAAAACCAAAGGAGCATCGTCAATATTTACTCCTCTTAAAAGTATTTTTGCAGCTTCTGTTTCTAACTTTTTTTCTGATGTATATAATGTTTTCAGAGTTTTATAAATAACTTCAGGTGGGAAATAAGGAACTTCAAGGAGAATATTTTTTGTAAAAGAGTCAACTTTTGTATTATCTCCTCCAATAATTCCAGCTAAAGCAATAACTTTCTTCTCATCAGCGACACATAGAATATTAGGATTTAAAGTATAAGTTTTTTGATTGATACCTATGAATTCCTCTCCTTCTTTTGCATTACGAATACGAATTGTATTCCCCTCAATTTTATCCAGATCAAAAGCATGTGTTGGATATCCCACATCTAGAAAAAGAAAATTACTTAAATCAATGATATAATGAATAGGTTGAAAATTGGAGTTAGAAAGTTTATCTCTTATCCAACTAGCACTTTCTTTTTTTTCTATATTTTTAATTATACAAGAAAGATATCGATAACATAATTGGTTATTCTCAATGATTATTTTTTTACTGAACTTGCTTGTAAGTTTAGATGAATCAAAATTATGAGATTTTAAAGAAATTGAATCGGTAAGAGATGAAATTTCTCTAGCGATACCTATAACAGAATGTAAATCTGGACGATTAGCTGGAGGTGTCAAATTAAAAAAGATATCCTTTTTGGGTTCAGTATTATTTAAATAGTTCTGAATTGGAGTATCTAGAATTGCTGAAGGATCTAAAATCCAGATGCCTTCATGAGATTTAGGATCATTATCATTTAAGCCTAATTCATATTTTGAACAAAGCATCCCAAAGGAGACTATATCTCTTATCTTACTTTTTTCTATTTTTGTTCCATTAGGTAATTTTGATCCGATTTGGGCAAATGGGACTTTAGCTCCAGAAAAAATATTTTTTGCTCCACAAACTACCTTAAAAATCTCATTATTACATTCAACATCACATAATGAAAGACTATCCGCATTAGGATGTTTTTCTATGCATTTAATTTTAGCAACTACAATTTTTGGATCGATTTCTATTTTTAATGAAAGATTATCAGTATTAGAATCGAATTTTTTTTCTACTTCGAATCCTTTTGATGCCAATTTTTTTATTGTATCATCAAAATCAATATCTTGTTTATTAAGATAACTTTTGATCCAATTCCAAGAGAAAATCATAAAAAATAACCATATAAATTAGCTTAAATAATAGAATTTTACTATCTATAATTAATTTCTATTGAAAAAAAAGCTATAATATAAATTGAATATACTTTAAATATATGTAATTTAAATAAATCAGAACTAAAATATAATATAGATAATAGTTTTTTTTGATTTTATTATTTTGATAGTTCTGTATACGTAGGTGTTAGTATTTATTAATTATTTGATATTTTTTAGGCAAAAATATTTGGAGGTTTTTATTAATAGGATCTTTTTAAAATTGCTATCTTCCTTATTTATTTTTATTATTTTTTTTCATAGTATTTTTGGTTTTTATCAGAAAAGGATACGGTTTCTTCTTTAAGGAATAAAGTTAAAACAGCTTAGAAAAAGATGATTGAACTTAACTAAGGAACTCCAGAGTAGTACTGATATATATTTACAACTTTTCTGATTCATATAATGTTTTTAGATTTTTATAAATAACTTCAGGTGGAAAATAAACAACTTCAAAGAGAATATTTTTTGTAAAAGAGTCAACTTTTGTATTATCTCCTCCAATAATTCCAGCTAAGACAATAACTTCCTTTTCATCAGTGATACATAAAATATTAGGATTTAAAGCATAGGCTTTTTGATGGATACCTATGAATTTCTCTCCTTCTTTTGCATTACGAATATGAATTGTATTCCCCTCAATTTTATCCAGATCAAAAGCATGTGTGGGATATTCGACATCCAGCAAAAGAAAATTATTTAAATCAATAATATAATGAATAGGTTGAAAATTGGAGTTAGAAAATTATCTATTATCCAAAAGTGATGAAATTTCTCTAGCGATATCTATAACAGAATCTAAATCCGAACGATTAGCTGGAGGTTCCAAATTAAAAAGTATATCCTTTTTGACTTCAGTATTATTATTTAAATAGTTCTGAATTGGAGTATCTAGAATTGCTGAATGATTTAGAATCCAGATGCGCTCATGAGATTTAGGATCATTATTATTTAAGCCTAATTCATCTTTTGAACAAATCATTCCAAAGGAAAACATATCCCTTATCTTAGTTCTTTTTATTTTTGTTCCACTATGTAATTTTGATCCAATTTGAGCAAATGGGACTTTAGCTCCAACAAACGTATTTTTTGCTCCACAAACTACCTTAAAAACCTCATTATTACATTCAACATTACATAATGAAAGATTATCCGCATTAGGATGCTGTTCTATCGATTTAATTTCAGCAATCACAATTTTTGGATCGATTTCTATTTTTTTTAATGAAAAATTATCAATACTAGAATCGATTTTTTCTTTTACTTCGAATCCTTTCGATTCCAATTTTTTTATTGTATCATCAAAATCAATATCTTGTTTATTAAGATAACTTTTGACCCAATTCCAAGAGAAAATCATAAAAAAAACCCCCATAAATTAGCTTAAATAAATAGAATTTTACTGTCTATATATAATTTCTATTGAAAAAAAGCTATAATATAAATTAAATATACTTTAAATATATGTAAAAATATATGTAATTTAAATAAATCAGAGCTAAAATATGAAATATATAGACAATATTTTTTTTTGATTTTATTATTTTGATAGTTCTGTATACGTAGGTGTTAGTATTTTATTAATTATTTGATATTTTTTAGACAAAAATATTTGGAGGGTTTTTTTAATATGATCCTTTTAAAATTGTTATCTGGCTTATTTATTTTTATTATTTTTTTTCATAGTATTTTTGATTTTAAAGTATCAGAAACGGATACGGTTTCCTCTTTAAGGAATAAGTTAAAACAGCTTAGAGAAAGACGATTGAACTTAACTAAGGAACTCCAGAGTAGTACTGATATATATTTACAACAATACTTTAAATTTAAAATCCTTGAAAGAGAAAATGAAATTATTTTAAAAATGCCTTTAGAAAATAAATTGGCTTTATTTTTAAAATCTATGAATATTAGTGATAGTATTCAAAATTTTGCTGAAAAAGTTACGTTAACAAAAAATCTGGATCTCAATAGTTTAAATATGATTGAAAGTTTAAGAGTATTTTTTGAGTTTCAAAAAGACATATCTATAAATGAATTAATCAAAAAAATCAAGGAAAAAGAGAAAATAGTTAATGAAATATCAGATTTTATTAGTGCTACTAAAAGTCAAACGATTGGTCAATCTTTTAGTGCAGCTCAAGCTGATTTAGAAGTAGGAATTCAGGAAAAATTACTTATTATTTCTAATATGATTAGTAATTTTGGGCAACAGATAATATTTTTAGAATCTGAACTTGGTGAAGCTGGGAACGCTATCTTAAATTTTGATTCAGCTAAAGTTGTCGATTTTATTCTTAATCAACAAAATTTAAAGTATCTACGTGAGATAGTAATAAAACTTACTCTTGACGATATATGTAAAACATTCAACATGGCAGCTAATAATACTAGTTTAGAAGAGGATATAATTGATTCCATCTGGAGGACTGAAATAAATAGTGCAGTTCAAAATAAGTTAATTCAAAAAGGGAATTGTCAATGAAAAAAATATTATTTTATAGTATAAAGTTATTTGTTTTACTTATTTTATCGTTAAATACTGTATGTGATTTTGAAATTATAGAGCATAAAAACCTTGAAGAGTTAAGAATTATGATAAAAAAGGAAGAAATAGAATACAATAGGCTTTTAGAGAGTAAGACAAAGACAGATAATTTTTTAAAAGATTCCAAATCCGTCCAAAAAATAGAGATTGAAGATGAACTTAATAAGCAAGTTGAATCTATAAAAAGGTTACTTGGTATTGAAAATAACTCAACAACACTTGTAGAATTAAGAAACGATATTCTAACTATTGAAAACTTAGCAAAGAAGATTACTCAAGATTCTAATACAGCTGCTAAAGAGCTATTCCAACAGATATTTGATTTTAGTACAAACTTGCCCATTTATATAACTCAAGCAGCAAATATGGATTTAGAAAAAATTAAAAGCCAGAAGCAAGCTATCGAAAATAATATTAAAACTATAACCAAATATTTGAGAATATTTTATACGTATAAAAAATGAGAATTTAAGTAATGATTATGACTTTTCTGAATCATCCTTAGGACTATTGATTTCCTTTTCAGTCTTAGATTTAGTTGTACAAGTAAGATGCTTTTTATTTCGAAGAGCAATTAAGGAAATAAATATTCCAAAACTGATTGAGATAAGTGCAATCAAAATAGGATGTATCTTTAAACTGTTTATAGAGAATGTATAAGTTGCCTGATCGGTAAAGATGAAGATGCCCATTAAATAGAAAAGAATTAAAATAATTTGTATAAGTTGACTCATGATTTTTTTCCTTGAATGATATAATGCGACTTTCTAGCATTTAGTAATTATTAACAATTAATTTAATACTATAATTATAATATATATTATGTTATTATTCAATAGTATGTTAAATTCTAATACTAAGATATAAAAGTTTATTACTGTCCGACATGATTTTATAAGGTTTTTTAAAAGTATAGCCAAATAATTTTTTGCTAAATTATATATAATAATGTTTTTTTACTTTTTACAAAGAGAGGCTAGTGTTTCATGAAAAGGTTATTTATATCAAAAGTTACCTTACTAGTTTTTTATATTTTTTCCTTTCCAAGGATTTATTCAAATGATGTTTTTAAGGAATTCAATTTTTATCCTAGTAGTTTTCCTATCATTTTAAAGTTTGATGTCGATCCAAAAATATTGGATGTTTTTGTACCTTATTTCAAAAAAAATAATATAGATAGTACTATTTTAAATGTTTTTAATTATAGTTCTATTTACTTTTTTTCTTCTCAAAATACAAAAACAAGCTTTTTTTTATTGAATACTAAAAAGAAGCAGGATTTTTTAATTGATCAAATACATCAATTTGATGCTAGTATTAAATTTGAAAAATCAGGGAATAATTTTTATTCAATTGTGAATAATCCAAAAGATTTAAAAATGATTATTTATAATAATGGATTTATCTTATGGATTATTAATTCAGAAACTCAAAATTATAATCTAAAGGAAATTGAAAAGTTTTTATTTCTTCAAGTTAAAAATGATAAAAAAGTGGAAGAAAATAAATCCAATTTTTCTCATACTATAAAGAAAGAATTTAATTCCTCTAAGTTTTTTATGTCATTAATGAATAATCATTTGTTGAATCAAGCAAAATATTTCAAAGTTGAAAGTGAAAATCTGTTGAAAAATTTACAGTATAGTTATGTTAAAGTAGATTTTAGTTTGAAAAATTGGTCATTGAATCTCGTTTATCCAAAGTATATAAGGGGTAAAAAAGAGTTATTAGCTAATATAGTAAATAATCAGATTCAAATGAATTTTTCTAATCTACTTTGGGTTTTTGAAAATATCAATTATGTCTGGCATAAAAATACTTTGCGGCTTATGATTAATTTTAATTCTAGTGAGCGGATTTTAAATTTATTAGCTTTAGGGGTTATATATTATTCAGATAAATTCGATATTCGATCTTTAGTAAATAAGTTCCAAAAGAATTAATTTTACATAAAATCTAAATGATTTTGTATTATTCTATAGGTATGCGAAATTTCTGCGTATTCTGGAATTGAGGTAATTTTTAATTCATTGTATTTTTTCAGATCCACAATAAATGGAGTTTTGATTTGGGTACGCTGTTTTGAAAAAAAGATCATGATTTTTGGTTTTGGATTATTATGAATAATAATTCCAGATTCCCCAGTATTCAAAATGACAAAATTACCAACTGGATAGGATGAAATACACTGAATAAGATTACTGAAAAAATAACTACTATATTTACTTTTTTCTTTGTTTAGAGATAATAATCCTGAGATCATTCCTTTCCCAGGAAAAAATGGATTTCTAAAGGATAAAATATAGAAACGATTGATTAAATCTAATAGTCTAATGGCCTTTGTTTGTGATGTATAATTGAATATTTGGTTGTTTTTTATTTGTATAAAGTTTGCAAGTTTTTTTAGGTTATTTCTTTCAAAAATTTTTTTAGTATTTTCCATATAGTATCGATAATCATTAAAGTTTTTATAATTCCATGTATCAGTGGATTTAATTTCGATGTAATTATCAACCATACTAATATTTTGGAGTAAGCAAAGCATTCCTAAATCAATGAAGTCGTCTTCATTAAAAATAATCTTACCAAAAAAAATGATATCAGTTTCTTTGACCAGTAGTAAGTTAGGATTTAATTTTTTAATGAGTATTTTAAGGACTGATTTTGAACTATGTAAAGCAACAATAAGAGCTAAAATACAAATTGTTAGAGATTGGTGAATAAGAAATAACTCGTTTTCTAGACTTAAAATATTTAATATAAAAATATATTCATTGGTATTAAAATAGATTTCATCAATAAGTTCCTTTATGAAGTTTTCTAGCTCAGTAGTATTTAAAGTTTTTGTTTTTTTATAGTTTTGAATAAAGTTATAAAACCAATCTCTTTGTTTTTCAAAAAGATCGAAAACATTTTTCTTATTCTTTCTTAAACTTATTCTAGAATAAATTTTATGAAAAAATAATTCTCCGTCTGCAAGATAATGGCAAAATATAATTTTTTTTTCTTCTATTAAACTTAATTCACCATTAAGAAATTTGGAAAGGGTTTCGATATAAATACTATGCAGGTCAATTTTTTCTATCATAAATGTCTATAAATCTTAATTTTGACTTTAATTTTTAATTAAAAATCTTTATTATATTTATATAAAGTATGACAAGGTAATTTAATAATTTTTTTGAATCTTGTAATTTTAAATTGCAAGATTTATAAATATTTAATTAAAAAATAAAAAAAAAGTAATACTATTTAGAAAATAGTGCTTTATTTTTATAAATAAGAATTAATTATTGTCATTTTTCAAAAAAATAATTAACAATTTATTTCACTAGGAATTTTTATTAATGGTTAACAAAAGCAAATTCTTTATCATTTTTATAATATTATTATTTCTTACAGACTTTTCTTTTCCAAGGGATCAAAGAAAAAAGGTAAATAAAGTAGTTTCTAAAAAAAATAAAGTACAGAAGAAAAAGATAAATCAAAAAGAAGTTCAGAAAGGTGAAATAGAAAAAAACAATATAGAATTATTAAAAAAAATATATAATCAAGTACAAAAAAAAATCTCAGATTGTGAGAGAATAGAAAGTAGGAATTATAAGGATTATCCACCTTTAGATAATTTTGAGAGTATATATCATAAGTGTCGTCAAAAATATGGGGATATATTAGATCCAGATATACTCGGCTGGGAAGATGGATATCATGGATTTACTGAATTTATTACTCCTCAGGATGAAATCGGTTCATTCTTCTATCTCGAAGATGAAAAGCAAAATAAAATTAAAATTTATAGAATAAAAAATGCTTCTCTAATCTCTTCTAGTGAATATGGTATTTACAAGTATTTAATTAAAAAAGGTGGCTTTGATTTAAAAGTATTATTTGAATATACAGATACTATACAATCTGGAAGCCAATTGTTGAAATATATTAGTTATGATCATTTTGTCTATCTCCTCCAAAAAATGGGGGAGGATCAAATTTTAAATAATTTATTCAATTTTTCAACACCTAGGTTAAAATTTCCTAGTCTTTTTTCTAAAATTCATCTTGAGGAAAAAAAGAGAGTAGTATTTTCTAACAAGTTTATAAAAAGGGTTATTGAAGATAATCTAAGTATCCGTTTTAATATCATTGATAGTATGTTAGGTGGAATATTTAATTTAGATCCAAGGGTACGCCTTCTATCTGTTCATATGTTAAGACGTTTAATTCCTGAGGCTAAAATTTGGGATTATATTAATAGTCGTGTTGTTCAGATTGAACAATATGCAAAAACTGAATACCCAAATGTCACTCTAGATGCTGAAGAGGAAACCGTACAGTACAATTATTATTCTTATTATAAAATTACTAACCCAAATTTACCAGAAATTATCTATGATCAATTTGTCCTTTTGAGACGTTTTACGTCAAGATTTGTTTTAGTCAATCAAATCGTTAAAGGTTATGATATTGATATCATTTCAAAAATGAATTTGGCTTTATATGATTTAATCGCTTCAAGAATTGAGGAAGAGGGTTATTGTAAAATCCCAATCAATTATTTTTCTAATCATGAAGAAGTACAGTCACTGCTTTTAGGATTTGAAAATAATGTTTTTCCTGAAATTAAAAGATCTCTTTTTATATCATTGCTTCGTGTGGTTAGAATAAAAGATACGGATCCTGCTATTAAAATAAGTGTATTTAAAAATTTGGTTAAAAGTGATCTTGCTAATCTTCTAATTAAAGATTGGGAGCCACAAGAAATACAGCAGGTGATTTCAGTAGAAAAAGATTTAGAGAAGCTTTTTCATCTATATATTTCAAAAAATATTGAATTAAGAAAGTGTACTGAGTGGCCAATGGATCAATATGATTACCCAGATTATAGTAATGAGCCAAATTATAGTGAAGAAGATATTTTAGGAAATCCATTAACTAGAGAAGATTATATTAATAACTTCTATAAAGCTAGTGAAGATGATAATGTCGAAGATAAGGATAAAGACAAGAATAAAGATCAAGAACATGAAGATATAGATAAAATCATTTTGGATAAGATTTTAGAAAATATGATTTTTGATCGTCCGTAAAGAGTTAACTATTCTGAACTTTTTTGATTTCATCTCTTATTTTTAGAGCAATTTCAAATTCAAGTTTTTCAGAAAAGTCAAACATCTTTTTTCTTAGTATTTCAATGTATTTTTCCTTTTCTTTAGAATTTTTGATATTAAATTTTTCCCTAATCTCCTCAAGATTAGGGATATCGATATCAAAGGAATGATCTTTTTCTTTTTTCTTAGGAGATAATTGTCGAATTAAAATATCTTCAATAGGTTTTTGTATGCTTTGTGGGATAATCTTATTCTCTTTATTAAATTGAATTTGTATTTCTCTTCTTTGATTCGTTTCTTCAATTGCTTGTTCCATAGCGTCGGAAATTCTATCAGCATACATAATAACTTCCCCATTTGTATTTCTTGCTACACGACCAATCATTTGGATAAGGGAACGTTTTGATCGGAGGAACCCAATTTTATCAGCATCTAAAATAATTAAGAGGGAAGCTTCAGGGATATCAATACCTTCTCTTAAAAGATTAATACCAATAAGACAATCAATAACACCCCTTCTTAAATTGGTAATGATTTCACTACGTTCAATAGTTTCAATCTCAGAATGAAGATGGCAAGATGTAATACCTTGTTCATTCATATAGGTTGAGAGATCTTCACTCATCTTTTTTGTAGAGGTTAAAATAATAGAACGTTCATTAGCTTGAATTCTTTTTTTGACTTCAAATAGAATATCCATGATTTGATTTTTTGTTGGTCTGACTTGAATAGTAGGATCCAAAAGGCCAGTAGGACGTTGGATCTGTTTGGCAATTTGGACGGATTTTTTTAATTCATAATCACCAAGAGTAGCAGAAACAAAAATGATTTGCTTAATTTTTTTTTCAAATTCAGAAAAGTTTAATGGCCTATTATCAAATGTAGAAGGTAATCGAAATCCATATTCGACAAGATTTTTTTTTCTAGAATAATTTCCTTCATACATTGCGTGAATTTGGTTTAAAGTGATGTGAGATTCATCAATAAAGAGTAGGAAATGATCAGGGAAATAGTCTAGAAGAGTAAATGGAGGAGATCCTATAGGTCGATTTTCAAAATGTCGAGAATAATTTTCAATACCTTTACAATATCCAGTTTCCCTAATGGTTTCTATATCATAAAGTGTACGGTTGATTATCCTATTCATTTCAATGGGTTTATCTTCGTTTTTAAATTTTATCTTTTGTTCTTCTAATTCAATCTTGATTTTTTCAATACCTTGATTAAGATTTTCCTTAGCACTAATAAAATGTTTTGCAGGATAAATAGAAATAGAGGCTAAAGTCTGAGTTTTTTGTAATGTTAATGCTTGTAAGATGGAAATATTTTCTATATTTTGCCCAAAAAATTCGATTTGAATAATTTCCTGTGAATAAGGAGGAAAGATTTGTAAAATATCGCCAACTAGTCGGAACTCTCCCCTATCAATCAAGGTTTTTTTATTATGTAAATATTGCATATGAATAAGATCTTTTAAAATTTTTTTTATGTTAATAGGAATATTTATATTAAATTTTAGCATAAGGTTATTATATTCTTTTGGAGAACCAATACCATAGATAGCAGAAACAGTCGCAATAACAATGACATCGCTTCTAGATAAAAGAGAATAAGTGGTGGAGAGTCTAAGATGCTCAATTTCATCATTAATTTTTGAATCTTTTTCAATATAGAGATCTCTAGATGGTATGTAAGATTCAGGTTGATAGTAATCATAATAGCTCATAAAACACTGGATAGAATTATTAGGAAAAAAGTCTTTAAATTCGCGATATAATTGTGCACAGAGAGTTTTATTATGGCTAATAATAATAGCAGGACTTTGGGTCCGTTCAATAATAGAAGCCATAGTAAATGTTTTTCCAGAACCCGTGATACCATGTAAGCTTTGATGGGTATAATTTGATTTTATACCTTGACAAATTTTAGAAATAGCTTGTTCTTGGTCACCTTTTGGTTTAAATTTGTGGTCGATCTTAAATTTCATATGCGTTATATTTTATTCTAATGATTTCTTAAAAAGAAAGCTAAAATTTTAATAAAAATCTAATTTCTTTTAAAAAAATTAAAAATAGACGGATTAAAAAAATTTAAAATAATCCGAAAATATTGCTATTAAAATAAATGCAGAAGGAGAATGAAAAAATCAAGCATGATTTTGAAAAATACTACAAATCCACTTATTTTTAATTCATACAGCTTTTTACTAGATTATATAAAGGATTTAATTACAGATTTGGATATTGATGAAAAATCTTTTATTGAAAATTTGCAGTCTTTATTAAAAAAAAATAAAAATATAACAAAAATAGAACTTGATCAGCTGATCTCAGAGACAGCAGCAGTTTCTGTAACAAATGGATACAGCTATTCTATCTTAGCTTCTAGGGTATTGATTCGATCACTTCATGAATCACTAGAAAAATTTTCTACTACTGTTGAATTTCTTTATAAACAAGGAAATCTTTCTCAACAATTTTATGAAGATGTCTTTTTTCAATCCGAATTAATCGATAAAATCATAGATCTAAAAAAAGATTATCATTTTAGTTTTTTCTCTTATAAAACATTAGAAAAAAGCTATCTAATCAAAATAGAGAATGTCATTTATGAAAGCCCTCAATATATGTATATGAGAGTTGCTGTGGCTTTAGGAAAAAGAGATATCCAACAAATTGAAAATATTTACCATGCATTATCTGAAGGTTATATAAGTTTTGGTACCCCAACATTTTTTAATGCTGGTACAAAAAGGCAGCAGCTATCTAGTTGTTTCTTAATCGCTATGGTCGAAGATTCCTTATCAGGAATCTATATGACATTAAATAAAACTGCACAAATATCAAAATATGCTGGTGGGATAGGGGTTCATATTCATAATATTAGAGCAAAAGGAACCACTATAAAGGGTACAAATGGAGTAAGTAATGGAATAATCCCAATGTTAAAAGTTTTTAATGAATCAAGCAAATATGTTGATCAAGGTGGTGGAAAAAGAAAAGGATCTATCGCTGTTTATTTAGAACCTTGGCATAAAGATATTCAGCAATTTTTAGCTATGAGGAAACCAAGAAAAGCCGAGGATTTAAGATGTTTAGATCTCTTTACTGCATTATGGGTACCAGATCTTTTTATGAAGCGTGTTGTTCAAAAAAAGCCTTGGACCTTATTTTGTCCTTCTGATGCTTATAAACTTTCTGATCTTTATGGAGACGATTTTGAAAAAGAATATCATCGTTTAGAAAAGGATCCAAATATAAAAAATAAAAAAATTATTGATGCAGAAGAGTTAATGTTAGAAATTATCGAAGCTCAAATTGAAACTGGAACTCCTTATATGTTATATAAAGATGCTTGTAATAAGAAATCAAATCAAAAGAATATAGGTGTCATTAAGTCGAGTAATTTATGTGCAGAAGTAGTAGAATATTCCGATTTTGAAAATACAGCAGTGTGTAATTTGGGTTCAATAGCATTGCCTAAATTTGTAGAAGGTAGATCTTTTAATTTAGATCTTTTTATGAAAACTGTTGAAGAATTAACCATCTACCTAAATAGTATTATCGATATCAATTATTATCCTATTGAAGATGCAAAGCTAAGTAATATGCAAATGAGACCTATAGGAATTGGTGTACAGGGTTTAGCGGATGTATTCTTTAAATTATCTATATCTTTTACTTCAGATAAAGCTAGAGAGCTAAATAAAAAAATATTTGAAGCTCTATATTATGCTGCTTTATCAGCATCTTGTAAATTAGCTGAAAAATATGGACCTTATGAAAAGTATGAAGGAAGCCCAGCTTCTCAAGGAATATTGCAATTCGATTTATGGGGAGTAACTCCTGAATTAGATTTTTCAGATTTGAAAAAAAGAATTAAAAAATATGGATTGCGTAACTCTTTATTAGTAGCATTAATGCCAACAGCATCAACAGCTCAGATATTGGGAAATACTGAAAGTTTTGAGCCGCAAACATCTAATTTATATAAAAGACAAACACTGAGTGGAGAATATCTTGTTGTTAATCAATATCTTATCTCAGATTTGAAAAAATTAGGCTTATGGAATAAATTTATATTAAATGAGTTGATTAAAAATAAAGGATCTGTGCAAAATTTAAACATACCAGAATCTTTAAAAGAGGTTTATAGAACTATATGGGAAATGAAACAAAAAGATATGATTGATATGGCAGCTGATCGTGGAGTATATGTTTGTCAATCACAGTCGATGAATTTGTGGTTTGAGAATCCCAGTGTTCCAAAGATCTATTCTTCTCATGTTTATGCGTGGCAAAAAGGTTTGAAAACTGGTTCTTATTATGTTCGAATAAGGCCAGCAAGAGATGCTGTTCAGATGACAATTCATGAACATGAACATAAAGTAGATGAAGATGATTGTCTTGCATGTCATTCTTGAAAAAGAGGTATAAAAAAAAATGAAACATATTCATCAAAAAGAAAGTAGTGGTAGAAATAAGTACTGCCTATTTCCAATTAAATACGGAAAGATTTGGGAGGCTTATGAAGTCGCTGTAAGTATGTTTTGGACAGTAGCAGATATTAATTTTTCTGAAGATTTAGCAGATTGGAAAAATAAACTAAATGATGATGAAAGGTATTTTATAAAACATGTATTAGCTTTTTTTGCTCAGGCAGATGGAATTGTTAATGAGAATCTTGTTTTGAGATTCTATAATGATTTGGATATCCCTGAAGTTAGAGCGTTTTATACAATTCAAATGGCTATTGAGACAATTCATTCTCATGTTTATAGTTTATTAATTGATACTTATATTACGAATCAAAAAGAGCAGGAAATATTATTCAACGCGATCGAAACTGTTGATGTTGTTAAGAAGAAAGCAAATTGGATCTTTAAATGGCTTGAAGGGAATCAAAATTTTGTAGAGAGATTAATCGCTTTTAGTATTGTAGAAGGGATATTTTTTTCAGGATCATTTTGTTCTATTTTCTGGCTTAGGAAACGTTCTTTATTACCAGGTCTTTCTACTTCAAATGATTTAATCTCTCGTGATGAAGGTTTACATTGGGAATTCGCTATTTTACTTTATAAAGAATTGAAATATAAAATTACTAAAGATAAATTCTATGAAATTCTTACAGAAGCTGTTGAAATTGAGAAAGAATTTATCTCGAAATCTCTTCCAGTAGATCTTATTGGGATAAATTCTGAGCTAATGTGTAATTATATAGAATATGTTGCTGATGTTATTTCAAAAAAATATGGATTTCCACCTTATTATTATCAATCTAATCCATTTGATTTCATGGTATTAATTGATGTTATGGGAAAAACTAATTTTTTTGAAAAAAGGAATACGGATTATCAATTTTTAAAAAATAGACATCTTAAATTGACTGATGATTTTTAAAATATAAAATATGGTTAATCTGGATGATCCATTTTTTAGGGAGCAAATTTTAACTTATATTGGAAATAAAAGAAAGTTATTGGGGTATATTCAAAAAAATATAGATAAGGTTAAGAGTTTTTTGAATAAACCAAAGCTGAAAACAGCAGATTTATTTTCTGGCTCAGGAATTGTTGCTAGGCTTTTAAAGGAAAATTCTTCTTTCTTATTAGTCAATGATATAGAGGATTATACTTTAAGTCTTAATAAATGTTATTTAGCAAATTTTAATGAATTAGATTATAAGTCTATTCAAGATCAAATTGATTTTATTAATCATAATATTTTAGATGATGATTATTCTAAAAAGGGTATAATTTCTTCAAATTATGCTCCAAATTTATTAAATCCCATTAATAAAGATGATCGAGTCTTTTATACTCCAGAAAATGCTCTATTTATTGATAGTACTCGTAATTATATAGAAAATTATATAGATAAAGAGAATACACATTTTATTTTGGCTCCACTTTTAATTAAAGCTTCTATTCATGTTAATACGAGCGGTGTATTTAAGTCGTTTTATAGAAAAAATGGGGTTGGGCAATTTGGAGGGAAAAATCAAGATGCTCTTAAAAGGATATTAGGAAGAATTTATTTGGAATATCCTATTTTTTCTAGGAAAGAAGCAGAAATAAAAGTCTACTCTAGAGAGATTTTCAATCTTCTTGAAATTATTAAGGGTTCGGAATTCGATCTTATTTATTTAGATCCACCATATAATCAACATCCCTATGGATCAAATTACTTTATGTTAAATATCATTTTTAATAACCGATTAGATTCTAATATTAGTAGAAAATCAGGTATTCCAAATAATTGGAAAAGAAGCTCCTTTTATAGAAAAACAGAACATAAAGATCATTTGGGGAGAGTATTAGAGCAGTTACCAACAAAATATATTCTTCTAAGTTATTCAGAAGGTGGTTTTATCGATTTCTCTGAAATGCTTGATTTGATTTCTAAATATGGAAAAATAAATATTATGGAAATACCTTATACCATTTTTCGAGGATGTCGTAATATAAACAAAAAAGCTCCGAAGATAAAAGAATATATATTTTTGATTGAGAAAAAATAATTTTGCCATAGTTATAATAGCATTTTTTTATCCATAACCAGTTGAGATAGTAAAGGAATCAATAATTAAATATTATTAGATTCTTCGTCGAGTAATGTTGAAGGAATATGCACCTGAACTAAGGAAATACGATTCTTTTTGATTTTTAAAATTTTAAATTGAATATTTTTGAATGAAGTTTTTTCTCCTTCAACAGGTAAATATCCTAATCTTTCGAATATGAATCCACCGAGTGTATCAGTTTCACTTTTAGGAAGTTGAATATTGAGATTATCATTTACCTCTTGAATCAAGGTTTTTGCGTTTACAATATATTGATAAGAATTTTCTTTTTTAATTAGTTGAATATCTTGATCATATTCATCTTGTATTTCACCAACTATTTCTTCTAAAATATCTTCTAAAGAAACAATACCGGAAAATCCGCCATATTCATCGACGACAATGGCAAGATGATGATGTCGCTTTTGAAATTCCTGAAGTAAGTCAAATATTTTTGTACTTTCAGGAATAAAATAAGGAGGTCTAGTAATATTTTTTATAGAAATATTTTGATTTTTTTTTAAGATTAATTCTTTAAATAAATCTTTTAAATAGAGAATACCATTAACATCGTCTAAAGAGTTGTCGTAAACTGGGATTCTGGAGTGTAAATTAGTATTAGTATTTAAATGATTAATAATATCTTGTAAAGAACTATGACACGAAATACTGAAAACATCAGTTCTAGGGACCATAATATTTCTTGCTTGAACGTTTTTTTTTAATGGGATTTGTTTTAAAATTTTACTGATAATAGGATCGATATTGTCATTTATCTTCTCATTATCCTTTTTTTTTCTAAAAAATTTAGTTAACCATAAGAATAAATTTTGCTTCATTTTTTAAATTTTTTTTAAAACCTCCGATAGTATTTTATCTTGTAAATTAAACATAAGTTTTTCTTCCTCTTTGGTTTCGTGATCATATCCTAATATATGTAGGATTCCATGAATGATCATTTTAGATAATTCATTTAAATAAGATACATTATATTCATCCGCTTGCTTCATGATTTGATCTAAAGATATAATAATTTCGCCTATAATTTCTTCTGATAGAAATGGAAAAGCTAAGACATCTGTAGAACTATCCTTTCCTCGATACTCTCGATTTATTTTATGCATTTCATTATTATTAGTGAAATAAAAACTTAGTTCTCGGCTTTCCTCATCTTTTATCAATTGTATAAGAATCATTTCGTCTAGAGCTAAATTAATGATTTTCATAAGATGGGTATACTCAAAAACAGAACTTTTTTTTAAAAAAAAGTTTTCATCATTAACAATAAGTTGACTTTTAACTTTATTTTTGAACATTTATATTACGAATATGAAGTTCTTTTAGTTGATTTTCTAGAACCGGATTTGGCGTATTCATCATTAAACAAGTCCCTTTTTGAGTTTTTGGAAATGCAATGACTTCACGAATAGACTCAGCTTTTTGTAGGATCATTACAAATCTATCTAACCCTAGAGCAAATCCACCATGTGGTGGTGTGCCATATTTTAAAGCATCTAAAAAAAAATTAAATTTTTCATTGATGAGATATTCAGGAATTTTCAAAAATTCGAATATTTTTCTTTGCAAATCTGCTTTATGAATACGAATACTACCCCCACCAATTTCTTGACCATTTAAAACGAGATCATAACTTTTTGATCGGACAGTTGTCAAATTTAACTCACTCAATTTCTCACCAGGACTTAAATCTGGCATAGTAAAAGGATGATGTACGGAACTTAATTCTCCCATTTCTTCATTATATTCAAAAAGAGGAAACTGTGTTATCCAAGTAAACTCTAACCTATTTGGATCGATAAAATTTAAATCCTTACCTAATTTTAATCTTAAACTTCCTAGGATTTTATAAGCTTTTTGTATATCTTCTTCAGTGATAATAAATATAATATCGTTTTCATGAATTTGGAACGTTTGCTTTAAACTATTTTGGATAGTATCTGTTAAAAACTTTTTGATATTAGAGTTGAATTCAGATTTTTCATATTTGATCCAAACAAGTCCCTTTGCTCCTAACTCCTGAACGAATTCTATTAAAAGATCTAATTCTTTTCTGGAAAAAGAATCGGCCCTATTTTTAATAAATAGAGCTAAACTTTTACCATTTTTTTCTAAAATATCTTTAAAGATTTTGAAATCGGTTTGAGAAAAGATAGCGGATAGATCATGAAATTTCAAATCAAATCTGGTATCAGGTTTATCGGATCCAAATAGACGCATACTATCGCTATAAGAGAGGCACTTAAAAGGAGTATGAATTTCTAATTGATAAACTTCTTTTAGAACTTTTGCCAAAATATTTTCAATAACGGTCATAATTTGATTTTCATCAATAAAAGACATTTCCATATCAAATTGAGTGAATTCTGGCTGTCGGTCTGATCTAAGATCCTCATCCCTAAAACATCTAGCGATTTGATAATATCTTCCAAATCCTGCGATCATTAAGATCTGCTTGAATATTTGTGGAGATTGTGGAAGGGCATAAAAATAACCTGGATGGAGTCGACTTGGGATAAGGAAATCCCTTGCTCCCTCTGGTGTTGATTTATTGAGTATTGGAGTTTCGATTTCGATAAAATTTTGTTTATGTAGTTGATTTCTTAACGAATGGAGGATTAAATATCTTTTTTTGAAATTATCTTTTAATTTACTTCTTCTTAAATCTAGATATCTATATTTTAGGCGTAACTCCTCATTGAGTGTGACATTTTCATTAACTTGAAAAGGTAAAGGATGTGCTTCATTCAATATTTTAATATCTTCAACAATGAGCTCGATATATCCTGTTAAAGCTGCTTTATTGATGACTGAATCTTCTCTTTTGACTATTTTCCCTCTGACTTCAATTACATATTCTTGCTTTAACTCTTTTGCTATACGATGTATTTTTTCTGAACAATTTTCATTAAAAACAATCTGAAGATAATCTTCAGTATCCCTAAGGTCAATAAAAGTGATAGCTCCATGATCTCTTATTCGATCGACCCAGCCTGAAATTACTACCATTTTTTCTAGATAATGAAGATAATTAAGTCCTAAATCTTTACATTGGACTATTTTAAATTCTTGAGACAAAATTTTGTATCCTTATTTTAAAATATTTTGGTAATGATTATTTATCAAATGAAATAAGCCCTTCAAGATGTACGAACCCATTGATTTTTATTATATTACCCATTTTATTTATTTCTTTATTTAGTTTAAATTCTAGTTTTAGATTTTTAGTATATATCCCTTCTGGTCTTTTTGAGAATTGAAAATTATGTAAAACGTTAAGAATAGCATCATTATATAAAAGTATCGTTTCTTTTTTAAGAAATTTAAGATCATATATTTTTTCTTGTGAATCGATTTCAAAAAGGATTTGAATAGGATATTGAATATCACGTAGAGTGCCTATAAAGATGGCATCTAAAGGGATAGACTTATAGAACCATTTTTCTGCGATTTTTCTTAAATTTTCAAATAACCATTTTTTATATATATAATTTTCTAGATTTTCTGTATTTATCTTATCGAATTCTTGGCCTAATTTTTTCCCCATATTGAGATTGAAATCGAATTTTTCCCATTTTCTTTCTTTAGAGATATTTTTTTCTTGCTGAATATAATTATCCCAATGGAAATTAGATAATTGATTTAATTGTTTTTTGAGGATCCACTTTGGTAGATTACTGGGTGCTGTTTTTACTTGGATATTTTCTTGAATAGTAGTTTTTTTTGAGCTTGGATTTTGTTTAAAATTTGAGTTTTGTTTTTTATTTTGATCATGAGTAGAATCTAAATTTTGAAATTCTGACTTATCTTTTTTTTCAAAATTTTCAGAAGTTTTTTCTGAATCTGAGTATTGCTTTTGATTGGAATATACTTTTCTTATTAATTTTTTTTGCTCTATTTTTGGAAACATGTTTTCGTTATTTTTTTCAATACTTTTTAATATACTATTTTCTTTTTGATATTGCTTAATATTTTTTTCCATATTTAAGATATCAAAATCAATATTTTGAATTTGGATCGGACTTGAATTGGTTTTGATAGTAGTTTCACCTACCTTTTCCTTTTGATTTTTTTCCGATTTGTTATCTAGATATTTTTTAAATGTATCTATTTTTTTTGGATTTAAATTTAAAAATAAAAAAGAATGACATAAAATAGAAATCAGGAAGGTGGCTTTTAGACTGATTTTGATATTTTTAATATAAAAGATTATAATTAAGGAAATAAGAATTATAATAAAAAGCATACTAAATTTTTTAAAGCTACTAAGTTATTGATTCATTTTATGAATTAAAATTTTCAATTTTGATTCATATTCTGGATATTTTTTCATCATTTGCTTTATTTTTTCAATTAGCTTATCCTTCTTATCATTTAGATTCATCTTTTTATATAAGGTAGCTAATTTTCTACAAGTTGAATCGAAGAATTTATTTTTTAATAATGGCAAATCAATATTTTGTAATAATTTTTCAAAACTATTAAGAGCATCTAGATTTTTGTTATTAAACATTGAAATCATTCCCCTATAATAATAATAATTTTTTATTTTTTCGAATTGATTTTCATTAATCCAACTAAAGATATCTCTAGCTTGCTTAAAATCTTTTAAAAAAAAGTAAACAAGAGCTTGATGAAAATATTCCATATCCTTGTTATTATCAAGACGATAAATTTGTGCTAATTGTTCTCTTGTATAAATATCTTTTTCATTTAAATCGATTACCTTTTCATAAAAATAAATGGCTTTTTCGTGATTTTTTTCCTGAAAGTGAATATGGCCAGCAAGAATAAAAAAATCTTTTTGATTAGGGTCTTGTTTGATTAGCTCCTCAACAATTTTTAGACTCTCTTTATAGGATTTCTTTATATAAAATACTGTAGCTAAATTTAATTTAAAAAATAGATTCTTTTTATAGAGTTTTATAGATTTTAAAATTTCCTTTTCAGCTTCCTCAAAATTCTTTAGATCAATTAGACTAGAAATCAAAATTTGATAGAGCTCCTTATTTTTTCTAAAATCTTTAATCGTATAAATAACCTCTAAGACTTGATTATAATTCCCAGATAAAAAATATGCTTTCGATAAAAAGTATTTATGTGAATAAAGATCCTTTTTTTGTAGAAAAATCTTCGAAAGCTCAATATAATAAGAAGTATAACTAGGATTTAACTCAATTAATCTTTTGTATAATGAGATAGCTTGATTCAAATCGTTTTTTTTCTCGTAAATTTTAGCTAATCCTGATAAAGCACTACTAAAATTTGGATTAATTTTATAGGATTTTTTATAAAAATATTCTGATTTATTCAAATCGTTCTTTTTAAAATAGATAAAGCCTATATTCGAAAGAATAATAGTATTATTAGGTTCATCTTTTAAAAGTTCAAGACTCTTCTCTAAAGCTGAATCTAGATCCCCATTTTTTTGATATGCTGTACTTAAATAGTATAAGATTTTAATCTTTCTTTTCTTAAAAAAAAAGGCTTTTTCCGGAGTTTTTACAATAGCTTCATCTAAAAGTTTTTCGCTTCTTACTATACTTTCGATAGCCTGCTTATATTGACCAGAATAGAGAAAACTGATCCCTAATAAAAGTAGGCTATCGTGAGTATGATTGTTATCATTCCATAATAAAAGATATTGAATAAGCTCTTGATAGTTTTCTTCTTCAAATAGCTTATACGCTTCTTTAATAGAATGATCCGCCGGAAAAATCCGCTGATTGCTAATCAAAATAAAAAATAAAGAAATAAGAAAATAAATCTTTATCACCTGCTTTAAGATAATTTTTTTGATAGAATTAAATTAAAGATTCAATATCAGAGTCTTCAATTTTTCGTATTAAAGGTTCTGGCGTTTGAATATGAACACTTTTATTTAATGTTAAATTATCTAAATCTTTCCATTTGATCTCTTTAGATTTATTTAGATTTATTAAATCTATTATTTTTAAGCTTAAATCTGGTAAAAAAGGATATAATAGTATACTAAGATGTTCGATTAAATAAATCAAAATCTTTAAAGTTTTTATACACTCTTCTTTATTTTCTTTGAATAATATCCATGGTTTATTTTTATCAAAATATTGATTACCTAATTGAGATAAGTTAAAAATAAGAATCAATGATTTTTTTAATTCAACTTTTTCCAATAAATCTTCTATAGTCTTAATTTTGTCTTTGATTTCCCTTATAAAAATTTCATCTTCATCATTTAAAACAAGATCAACCTTTGGAAGAGTCTTAGAATAGTTTTCTTCAATAAATTTTAAAGTACGGTGAACCAGATTCCCTAAATTATTAGCAAGATCTTTATTAATTTTATCTTTAAATTCTCGCCAGCTAAAATGTGTATCTTTCTTTTCTGGAGAAATAATAGTTAAATAATAACGTAAATAATCTGCTGGAAAATGAACTAGAAAATCTTGAACCCAAACAAATGTTTTAGCAGAAGAAGTTGACATCTTTTCTCCCTCAATCGTCAGATGCGAATTAACAGGAACGTTATAAGGGAGACTATAACCAGATCTTTGCCCTATTAAAATCGCTGGAAAAAACAAAGTATGGAAAATTAAATTATCCTTTCCAATAAAATGATAAAGCTTAGAGTTTGGATTTTTCCAATATTTTTCCCAAAGACTTTCGTCATTTTTTATTTTTTTTGCCCAGGTTTTTGTTATAGAGATATAACCAAGCAAGGCCTCAAACCAAACATAAATAACTTCATCTTTTGAAAAACCGGTTTTATTATTTTCTAGATTTGGAACAGGGACCCCCCAGTCTAAATATCGACTAATGCTTCGTTCTGTAAGTCCTTCCTCGACTTTAGCTAGAGCAAAACTTTTTGCTTCGTGTTTCAAATCTTCTTGTTGGAGTAACCAATCCTTTAGTTCATTTGTAAATTTAGAAAATAAGAAAAACCACTCATCACTATCTTTCAAAATAGGGATAGATTGGCATATTTGACATCTTGGATTCACTAAATTTTTTTCACTTAGCCACTCTCCGCATCTAGGACATTCATCTCCTCTTGCTTTTTGGAAAGCACATCTTGGACAATCACCATAAACAAAACGATCAGGTAGAAATAACTTATCTTTTTCGCAAAAATACTTTTGCTCTCTTTGCCTTTTTATATAGCCGTTACTGTGTAATACTTTAAAAAATTCTTGAGCAAGAGGAAAATGATCTGGATCATGAGTTGTTCCAAAATAATCAAATTGGATATTTAAGCTCGAAAAATCTTTGATGATTTTCTCTGTATTTATTTTCAAGAATTCTTCAGGGGATTTATTTTCCTTTTTTGCTTCAAGAAGTATAGCGACACCATGAGCATCAATCCCACAGATATACACACAGTTAGGCTCTTTCGTTTTTTTGAATCTGGAAAAAATATCTGCTGGTAAATAAGCACCGGCTATATGTCCAATATGAAGTGAGCCATTTGCATATGGCAAAGCACTTGTTATTAAAAAATATTTATTTTTCATGAGTAAAAAATCTCCTTTTATTTTCTACTTTTAAGATGGGTATCTTAATTTTTTATTTCTTATGTATGTAATGTAATAAAAAAAAACTTTTTTATGTAAATATATTATTTATTCTATTTTTATTTTTTTTCTCTTTTAGAGAAAAGACAATTCTTTTTATTTTCTACTTTTAGGATGAGTATTTTAATTTTTTATTTCTTCTTATAGATGAGTATCTTAATTTTTTATTTCTTATACATGTAATGTAATAAAAAAAAAACTTTTTTTTATGTATTTATATTATTTATTCCATTCTTATTTTTTTATTCCTTTAGAGAAAAGACAATTCTTTACTATATTTTTATCATGAAATATTTAGTTAGGTTAATCATACTATTTTTTATTCTTTGTGGTCTTTATTTTCTATCTATATATTTTTCATCGCCATTAGCTCAAATTGGTAATGAAAAAATTTATTATAAAACTTTAAAAAGAAATATAAAAAAGATGGATCCTAATTTTTTATATCTTTCGATTCATGAGATTCGAAAAGAAATGAAAAGTAAAATAGGTTTAAAAAAGATCGTAACTAAATTTTTGAATGATGAAGCTATTTGGATAGATATTCAGGAGACTAAATTTGAGGAAACTATTCCTATTAAATATAGACAATTTCTATTTAGTCTAATGTTAGGTGGTTATGCTAGTCAATTTTTTCGGCATAAGATTCAATGGATAGATTTAAAAGATGATCTTTCTATATATTTTAATAATGATTTTTGGGAAAAGTTACAGAAATCGCTTGATGATTTTTCTTCTCTTTATAAATTGGATCGTGAACAGACATTTATAGAATTGAAAGATATCTCTTTAAAAATGTCTTTTCAGGATATCTATCAATTTTTTTTACTTTTTCAAATTAAATTAAAATTTTTAAAAATTACAGATTCTAAAGAGATATATGAAAAATTTAAGATTTTTATAAAAGATATTATAATCCCTAGAATTTATTTTATTCCTTTAGCTTATAAAAATCAATTTTTTGAAAGACAAGTTTTTACTAGGATGCTTAATTTTAAAAGAAAGGAATATTTGACTTTTCTCTATGAGGAAAAGAAAAAAAAAATATTTCAAATGAAGATAATAGAAAATGGTCTTATCAAAAAAACGCAAGAGCAATTTGCTTATTTTGCCCCCTTTTTTGGTATCAAAAAAAATAGTATAAAATTAGAAAAACTGATTGCAAAAAATGTATTTAAAAATTTGTATAATGATTGGCTACAGGAATTATGGAAAAAGTATAATATTCAAATTTATATATAAATTTATATATAAATGTTAACTAGCTATCAATAATCCTATTTTTTATTATAGAAATAATTTTTTTAGTATAGGAGATATCATAAAAAAATTGGTTTATTCGCTTTGGAAAAGGTATTGTATTTAATAATATTGTCCTTATAGATCTTTTCAAACTACCTTATTATAGTTTTTAACTTAATTATTTATCTTTTTAATATAGGATAATCAATAATGCAAATATCTCAGTTGAATTCAATCGATTATGTTTATATAATATTCATTTTATTCTTTTTATATAAGGGATATACAGCAAATTTTATTAATCAAGTTTTTCCCATTATAGCCATTTTATTAGGTCTTTATTTCGCTTATAGTTTTTCTCCAATGTTTACTCATTATCTTGTAGATCCTATCTTCAAAAAAAATATTTCATTATTTAAAACTAAATTTTCGATAGGAGAAGCTTTCGTTTTTATTTTTATTTTTATTTTAGTCAATTTTTTTGTCAATAGGTTAGCTCAATATTTAAATGCTGTTTTGAGCTTTCTATATCTAAATTGGTTAAATGTTGTTTTAGGTATTCTATTCGCTTTACTCAAAGGGGCTCTGATCTTAATTCTTATCGTTTCCATTTTAGATTCTATCAGTTTTCCTATATTAGAAGATGATTTTTTTAATTCTCAAATAACGTTCTATATACTCTTATTTAAGCAGCAGATAAGTGAGTTAGTTCAAAAATATTTGAAGCCATATAAACCTTATATATGAAATTAAAAATTAGATTGTTTATTCAATTTTTATCTTTCTTATTCACTAGTTATTGTAGTGTTCAGTGGTTTGATAATATATTTGAAAATATAAAAGTTTCTGATTTCAATGAAAAATATGTTCTATATGATAAAAAAGGAAAAGAAATAGGAAAAGCTGCGAATAGTCTAAAATATAATGCTGTAAAAGATCACTATGGAAATTATAAAGCCGAAACTTATTTAAGAGTTAAAAATTGGCTTTATCATGATCATTCTGAAGATAATTTCTTTGAATATTCTCATGAAGTTATATTAGATAATCATTTCAAAATTATCCGCTTTAAAGGTTATTCAATAGAAGATACTCAAAAAAAAGAACGTCATGGTTATTATAAAAAACCTTATTTTTATGTGTTTTCTTCTGAAAAAGATATAATCTATAATTTGCCTGATGGTATCTTTTCTAGTTTTATTGTTTATTATATCATATCCAATGAAAAATTTAAAAATATATCTAGTTTTAGATATGATTTTTTTAATTTGATTAGTTTAGATATTCAAACTGAAGAAATAACATATAAGGGAACTAAAGTTGGAATACCAGAATTCAATTTGAATATGTCTGATCAAGATAAGTTACTTAGGGTATTTAAAGTAGAAAGTATGAATGAAAGATATCAATGGATTTTTTTCTATAATAGGAAAAATATTTTAGTAAATAAAATTGATTTTGATGGTTTAGTGGTATGGAAGAATATAAATTTCTAGAGGGAGAATTCAAAAAATCAGAACCTTTAGAGCCAGCACTATATGTTGTTGCAACTCCTATTGGAAATTTAGAGGATATAAGTTTTAGAGCTTTAAGAATTTTATCACAGGTGGATAAAATTGCTTGTGAGGATACTAGGGTGACATTAAAGCTACTTAACTTTTTTCGTATAAAAAAGCCTCTTATTTCGTATTATAATTATAATGAAAAAAGAGTGGCTCCAATTATTTTAGATCAGATTCTAAATGAAAAAAAAAGTTTTGCTCTCGTCACAGATGCAGGAACGCCCTGTATTTCTGATCCCGGTATGATATTAGTTTCAAAATTGATTGAATATAATATCCCTATTATTCCTATTCCTGGAGCATCTTCTTTGACTTCTTTACTTTCCATTTCTGGTCTTTATTTAAACGAATTTTGTTTTATCGGTTTTTTACCTATAAAAAAGTCTAAAAGATTGAAAAAATTATCTTTTTATTTAATTTATAAAACTGTTTTAATTATTTATGAATCCCCACATCGAATTATTAAACTTATAGATGAAGTCAATTCTATTTTTGAACCTTCTACTATGTTGGTTATTGGAAGAGAATTAACCAAAAAATTCGAGCAGGTTTATTATGGTTCAATCCAAAATTTTTATTTAAATAAAAATCAATTTAAATTAAAAGGAGAATATACTATATTAATTGATAATCAAAATTAAGTAAAAGAAAAATATTTTTTGTCGATGAGATATAAGGTATTATGATTGTTGACATATAACTTTATGTGAGGTATTATATGTATATAAAGCATGTATCTTTATTAAAAAGAATTTTTAATATTTCAGAAAATGAAAATACTGCTCTGAAATTTAAGAATGAAAAGCCTTATCTTTTTGATGATGCTATTAAGTTATCTAGTGATGCTAAAAAAAGATTGGATTTTTTAAATTCAAAAATAAAAGATATTATGTATAATGTTCCTGATGTTAGAAAGGCTAGAGTAGAGGAATTAAAATTTAAAATCAATGATCAAAATTATATCAAATCAATTGATTATAATCTTTTAGTTGAAAAAATTATTAATTCTCCTTTTAGAATTAATAAAAATTCAGAGGAATAAAAGTACTATTATATGGTATTAAGCTTTGTAAGTAGATTATCTATGTTTTTTACTTACTTTACTTAAAAGTTTTTTCAGTTATGATCCAGAAATTATCTATTTATCAAGTAAAAAATCTCTTATCTTCAAAAAAATTATATTTAGCTGAAGACTGTAATTCACTTGTTTTTATTGACTATAAAAAGGGCTTGGAAATTACTTTAGAGCGTTTGGCAAATTTAGAAAAATATGATTTCCCATATCTATGGGTTTCAGATGATGTGTCTCTTTTTGAACAAGAAGTTAGTAAGGCTGATACCATTAAAAGAGAATTATTTTTTATCTTAAGTCGGCATATGCCAGTTTTTTATGAAAATGATTTAAGACAAAATTTAAAATATATAGAACCTAATGATCTTTTACGATACCCACTAGAAATATTGCAATTAGATGGTGCTTTTCTTCTATTAAGAAAAATTTTAGGAGTTAAAATCGCCGAGTTTATTAATCGTGTTCAAGCTCTTTTAGTCAGTTTATATAATGAATTAGGTCATCAGCCAGGTTTATTTGGGCATATTTGTTTGGGTAATTTATATAAGAATCAGTTGGAAGGTTATAAAAAACCTAATTTTGGCTCTTTTAATGGAAAAGAGGTCTACGAAAGAAGTAATTATATTGTTCAATTAAGTGTTCTCAAAACTATTGCTTATATTTCTACTTTAAGAAATATTCAGTCTTATAGAAAAAAAAAAGAATTTGGCCTTTATAGAAAGCTAGATCGTGAAACAAAACGTGGTTTATATTTGCATGAAGAAGTAATAGAATCAATATTAGCTGTTTTCTTTTCTGAATATGGATTGGCTCATTTATCTGTAGATAAAATTGTAGTAGGTAATACAAAAAACTTTTTAAAGGATGATGGTAAAAATACTGAAGAAGAAAGTGGTAAAAATCTTGGTTTTGCCTTTTTAGATTCTCTCTCTAAAAGTGTTTTGAGTAAGCATGCTAATGTCTCCTATAACTTATTTTATATGAGGAGAAAGGGTTTTTGTAATGATTTAGGGCGAAATATTTTGAGATTCCATCATAGAGGGCTTGTAGAAGGTGAAGATGTAGTTCCTTCAAGAAAATTCGAAAAAAAATCTACCTTTAATGATGGTAAAGAAAGTTTTTATCAAGAAACATCCATAAAAATTGAGGAACTTACTCGATTAGCTTATATTTCATCTTTTTTTGTGGAATATCTTTTTCAAATGCCATTGCATTTGCCTTGTAGTCGTGATTTATTAGTTCGCTTTTTGCTAGAAAATTCTGAATATCCAAAGAACAAGTCAGGAAGTTTGTTAGATCCTAGTATATATGGTTTAGAAACTCAATATCTTAGTAAAAACAATTTTGATGGATATCTTGTTAAAATGTTTTTAAAGTCCATCCAAATCTATATGATAGGAGAAAAAGTTCCTATTTTTTATCTTAATTATAAGCAGAAATATGATGCCGTTATTTATGAATATAATGAGATGCCGCATCGTCCTGTTGTAGAAATCATTTCACCAGGAGACTTCTTTGGGAAATTAATTGATTTATCTAGTGAAGAAAATAATAATTTAAGAATTGGTGAATATCTTCCTACTATTGATTTAGAAAAAATTAATGAATATATTGTTGAAAAGCGTAATCCAAAGAAAAAGAAACCTGAAAAGAAAGATGATAAGTTAAAGGATATGCTAGATGAGTACTTATTAGAAAAAACTAATGAGAAAACTCAAAAAAACGTATTTTTAGAAACTGATTTTATAAATTTTAAGCCATTCTTAAGAGAAAGATCAACTAAAAAATCAGTAGATCTTTCTTTTGAAAAAGATATAATTGATAATTTAACATTAGATCCAATAAATTTGTCCATTGATGATGAAGATGAACTAAAAGTAACTAATAAGAATACAGATCCAATTGAAAACCAAGAAGTACCTCTAGAAAAGCAAAATATAGATTTCTATGAAGCTGATTCTTTTTCTACAGAAAAAAGTAATTCCTCTAATTTGGAGAGGATGGTAAAATTAGATGTCAATAATCAACAACCGATAAAAGAAACTATTACTGAAACACCATATTTATCTAAAGAAGTTCAGACAAAAGAAAATGAGATAGTTAATAAAAAACAAGATGAAGATAAGCTAGAGGAAAATAAATCTTTATATTACATTTATATTTATATAGAGTATTTAGCTGATTATATACCTTATGGAATTGGTATAATTTATTCATCATTTAAAAATATTGTTAGAGTTAAGCTTCTTTATTTAGCAAAGCAGGATTATATAGCTGAAGATCATATCTATTATAAATTTTTAAAGATTGATAATAATCAAAAAAATACATTAATTAATATCCATCATCCTGGCGAAATTTTAAATAAGTCAGATCATTCATACTATATCATTTATTCTAAACTAAAAAGTGAGGATAAGCAGGATATCACTACTAAATTACAGATAGAATATAAATATAAAAATTATAAGTTAAAATATTCTTATCACTTACTTATGAGTGAAGATAATGATCCGAAATATTTAATAAAAATTGATAACAATGAACCAAGTGTAGCATATATTGTTCGATCTGTTTTGGTAGAGAATAACAAAGTGAAATTTACTAGGACGCCATCATACAATCGAAAGATAGCGATTAAAGGTAACAGTAAAGTGAAAATAGGGAAGCGCTTGTCTATAAGTGAAATGTTTGAGTATTTTCAATTAGAATCGATGATTTAAAAAGGATTATTGTTATTCTTACTTTTGTAATCTTTTTTTTAGCTCCTCCAATCTACTTTTGGCCTTTTGATCCTGTTCTAAGCCTCTGAAATCTTTTTCGAGATTTTTTCCAGTAAGCTGATTTTCTATTTCTATAGAAGCTTCAGATTTTGCTTCCATGGCATCGATTTTTGCCTCCATTCTGGAAAAAGTATCGAATGCTGAAGTATCGCTTAATCCACGCATAGTTTTGGCAATCTTATTTTGAGCTTCAGCTCTTTTTTGTCTTGCGATCAATAGATTTTTTTTTCTACTAGCTTCACTTAATTTATCACTTAATTCTCCTAAAGATATTTTTAATTTTTCTACAGAGTCTTTTTGCATTTTCCACTGATTTTCATAATCTAAAGCTATACTGGCTATTGATTCTTTTTCTTGTAAAGCTTTCATAGCTAATTCATCATTATTTTGCTCGACAGCTAAAATAGCTTTTTTATCCCAAGATTCAGCTATACGACTAGCCTCGATATATTTTTTATATAAATTTTTTTCGTCAGCAATAGCAACAGCGATATCTTCCTTAGCCTGTTGGAGATTTTTATCCATATCTAAAATTAGTTGATCCAACATTTTTTTTGGATCTTCTGTTTTACTTATTAAATCATTTATATTGGATTTAAAAACGGTGATAAAACGGCTGAATATTCCCATAATAATTCTCCATTATTTTTTTAAATATTTAGAAAGCTGCTTATAATCGGAAGTGATTGCAATATTGATTGAATCTAAAGAAGCTTGGAATTCATTTAAATCAATATTTGCAGCTTCTAGTGTATCAATAATGACGATAATATCATCTTCAATTGCATATGCACCATGAACCATACTGGTACAATTTAATCTTAAGATAGTTTCAAAAAAGGCTTTTTGATTCTCTTTAGGAATATCTGCAATATTCATTAATTTTATTCTAAAAATGATAATAGGATCCTCATAAGATATAACGATATTATCGAGATGATATAAATCATCATGAATGATCCAAATATTTTCACTTGGTTTTTCATAAACCATATCCATTGCGATTAAATATGATTCAATTTTCCAAGAAATAGATTCCTGTAAACTTACAACCGACAAATTTGTACCTTCCTAGATTTAATTTTAATTAAAGTTGTTTACTACAATAAAATATAAGTAATATTACAAAAGTAAATATGTTTTTATTTTCTATTGAAAAAATTTATAAGCTCTTTTGATATCCTTATTAATATCCTTTTCTTTTAAAGCTTCTCTTTTATCATGTAATTTTTTTCCTTTAGCTAAAGCGATTTTGATTTTGATTAAATGATTTTTAAAATAGATTTGTAAAGGGATAAGGGTCATATTTTTTTCTTGTACTTTACTTTTTAGTTTTGAGATCTCTGATTTTTTTAGTAGAAGCTTTCTAGATCTTGTTGGACTTAAAGACTCAAAAAGGTTATTAGCTACTTGATAAGGGTTAATATACATATTAATAAGCCACATTTCATCTTGAATATAGCGGACATAAGCTTCTCTGATATGGCATTTTTTTTGGCGGATAGATTTAACTTCATAACCTTTTAAAATGATTCCAGCTTCGAATTCGTCTAAAATATGATAATTGAAAAAAGCTTTTTTATTATCAATAATATTTTTAATAAGAGAACTTAAGTTTTTTGAATTCATAAGACAATAGAGAGAATAAATTAAAGATTAATTAACCTTAAATAAATTAAATTTTTATCCAAAAGTATATATATAACCTCTAATTTTAATTAGAGATAAAGAAAAAAACTGTTTTATTATCGAGAATTTTATGATTTTTTTTATTAAAAAAAGTTTCTGAAGTATTAATTAATATTTGTAAATTATTATAAATAAATATTTTATGAGTATAAATATCTTTTGAATGGTTATTAAAGTATAGATTTTTTTGAATTATTTTTTCACCTACATACCAGTTGATTTTTTTTAGTTGTAAGTAATCACCATCTTTAGGGAGGCTTGAAAAATATATTTCAGAATTTAACTCACTGTTTTTAAAATATTTTAAATGAATTAAGTATATAATTTTTTTATTCAATGAATAATAAACCCATTTTTTGAAAAAGAATTCTTTAGAGTAGTAATTACTTTCATCAATTTTTTGAGTGACAAGCGGATCATTTTTATGGACGTAGAGAGTATCCATATCTTTAAATTTAATATTATTATTTTGATAATATCCATCGAAGCAGATTAGCTTTTCCTTTTCTTTTACACAATTTTTTGAATAACTTAAAATAGGAAGAAATAGTATAAAAAAGCTTACTAGAAAAGTTATATGGATATTATTTGATTGCATAAAAAATATTACTGATCCTTTCCTCTATATTTTTTAAAGAATTCTAATGTAATAATAATGAATTATAATTTTTTTTTAATTATTTTTTACTATAAAATTTATGTTTATTACTAAATATTTTTAAAAAAGTTGCTCTTTAATTTTTTTTTTCTTTTTTTTACATAAAAAAACAATGTTGAAAAAATACGTCTTACTTTTTTATATTTTGATTATTTCTTTATTTTTTCAGCCATCTTTATTAAAAGCTGAAAATGTCGTTTTTACCAATGAAAGTGAAGAAAAATATATCAAAAAATTTTATCAATCTTTAAAAACACCAGCTCAAAAAAGTATAGTCGAAACCTATTTTTATCAATTAAAAAAATATGTTAAAGATACCTTCCAGATCTATTTTTTAAAATATTTACCACTTTCAGATAATAAGGATTCGTTGATAGGAATTTTGGGCAAAAAATTTAAATTTGATAATACTGCTATCAATTCTATAAAAGATAAATTAGATTACTCTGAGTATTATAAAACATTCAATAACCTTTATTTATTTTCTTTTAACGGATTTCAATTATATCAAAAAAAAATCTCTGAATATGAACTGGGAAAAGCAGATTATATAAGCAAATTTGAAATCAAAGATTATTTAAATAAGGGTTCTTCTCAAATATATCTCGAAAATTATGTATTTCCTTTATCTAAAAAAGATTTAGATCAAACTCATAGAAAATATTTACATTTATATGATATTGAAAAAAATTCTGGAAAATTCAAACTTATTTTTTCTCATCCAATTTATTCTATCAAATATGAAAAAAATTATAATGAGATTGTTCATTATAATACTCTTTTTAAAGAAAGAAAGGGGGATGTATCAAATACTTTAGTTTTAGAAAAAATATTTAAAAAAAGGTATTATAAAAAAAAAATAAAAGGTCATTTTGAATCAGATTATACTGATAAGATTATTGAAAGGGTTTCCTTATATTTCGTTTATGATAAAGAAAATGAGATAATGAAGCCTACTAAGCAAACAATGGAATTAGGTAAGAAAATCAGTAAGCTTATTGAAAAGTAAGGAAAATATGTTAGATATTAATTTTATTGTTAAAAATAAAGAAAAACTCCAATATGCTGCGAAACATAAGGGAGTAGAGTTTGATTTTGATCAATTTATCCAAATTTATAAAGATAAGAAGGAATTAATTCATAAGATTAATTTTTTCCGTCAAGAAAAAAATAAATTAGCTAAGTTACATAGTTCAGAAGATAAAGAAAATATCGAATATGCAAAAATTATTCGAAGTCAAATAAAAGATCTAGAAGATCATTATCGAAAGCTAGAAATTGCTTATATGCATTATAGTTATCGAGTTCCAAATATATTTCTTGAAGGTACCCCAATCGGAAAAACCAATCTTGATAATCAAGAAATAAAAAAATGGGGGGATGTCCCTCAATTTGGTTTTAAACCTAAAAGTATTTTAGAAATAGGAGCTGAGCTCGATATTATTGATATCTCAAGAGGAGTCAAAATTGCTGGCCAAAAACAATACTTTTTGAAAGGGGATGCTGTCCTTTTAGAACAAGCCATTTTTCAATTTGTTCTCCATTTCCTCAGAAAAGAAGGATTTAATGTCTATTCCGTCCCTCTTATGGTCAAAAAAGATGCTTTATATGCTACTGGTTATTTCCCTGAGGCTGAAGAAGAAACTTACTTTTTAGAAAAAGATGATCTTTTCTTAATCGGTACTGCTGAAGTCTCTATATGTGCTTATTATAAAGATGATATCTTAAAAGAGTCCGATCTTCCAATCAAAGTATGTGCTCTTTCTAATTGTTTTAGAAGAGAGGCTGGAACTTATGGAAGGGCTGAACAGGGTTTATATCGGATTCATCAATTCCAGAAAATTGAACAGGTGATCTTTTGTGAAAATGATCCTGAAATATCCGAAAAATTACATTACTATTTACTTAATAATGCTGAATTTATTCTTCAAGCTTTAAAGTTGCCTTATCGTATTGTTAGAGTCTGTAGTGGAGATTTGGGATTTGGCCAAGTATTAAAGCATGATATTGAAACTTGGATGCCATCTAAAAATACTTATGCTGAAACTCATTCTTGTTCTTCTTTTTATGATTTTCAAACTAGACGTTTAAATATGAGATACTATAATTCTAAAACTAAAAAGAATGAATATCCATTTAGTTTGAATAATACAGCTATTGCATCACCAAGAATACTTATTCCTTTATTAGAAAATCATCAGCAAAAAGATGGTAGGATATTAATTCCTGAAGTTTTACGTCCTTATATGGGATCAAGGAAATATTTAAATGAAAAATAATAATTTTAAAGGCTTATTTACAGCTATCGTTACTCCATTTAAAGATGGAAAAATTGATTATTTAGGTTTAGAAAAATTGATTGAATTACAGATTCAAAATAAAGTAGATGGAGTGATTATCGCAGGATCAACTGGTGAAAAATTCAGTTTGGATGAAAATGAATATCGATCTTTAGCAAAATTTGCTATAGAGAAAATTAATGGCCGGATCTTGACTATTTTAGGAACTGGTACAAATGATACTAAATCAACAATTAAGTATAATGAATTTGCTAAGGGAATAGGATATGATGGTGTTTTAGTGGTTTCTCCTTATTATAATAAACCAAGTCAAGAGGGGATATATACACATTTTCAAAAGATTGCTGATACTATAAATATTCCGATAATACTTTATAATGTTCCATCAAGGACTTCTTCCGATATAGGGTTAGATATCATATTAAGATTAGCTTCTCATGAAAATATTGTTGCGATTAAAGAATCTTCATCAGATTTAAAGAAAATTATACAATTAAAAAATAGATTAAAAGCAGATAATTTTACTCTTTTAGCTGGAGATGATTTTCAATTTTTAAACTTTGCTTTTTTAGGTGCAAAAGGATTAGTATCTGTTGCTTCTAATGCTATTCCTTCTATAATAAGGGAACTAGTTTCCTTTGGGTTAAATGAGGATTTTAATAAAGCAAGATCAATTTTATTTCAAATCAATGATTTTATAGAAAATTTATTTATAGAAACGAATCCAACTCCTATTAAGGAATGTCTAAAGTTTATGGGATATATTTCGAATGAGGTCAGACTTCCGCTTTTAACAATGACCAAAGATAATCGTGAGATTTTGCTTCAATCTTTTAAGGAAGTTTTAAAAAAGTTTAAGGTAGATTTAGACTATTCTTAAGGAGGGTAATCAGTGCATCTTTGCTGAGATTAAAATTAATTAATAAATTCTCTGATTTTTCAACAACAGAAAAATTTTTCATTTCTTTATAAATAACATAATTTTCCTTTAGGTTATCTATTTTGATATCTATTTTGCTTATATTTTTTACTTTTTCTTCAATGGCTGATTTTTGTTCTTTAATTACTTGTTTATCTCCAGAGATATTTTCTTCAAACCCTATATTTTTAAAGATATCAATATAAAATTCCTTAGATTTATTATGATCATAATTAAGCATTGCTTTGTCCAATTAATGAAGTAATATTTTTATTTATTTTATCTTTTAAAATAAGAACATATTTTTTCAATAAATAATTTGATTTTGATTTTTCTTCTCTAGAATTTCCTGTTTTACCTAATACTGAATCTAAAATACTTAATGCATATTTTAGCATATCTATTTTTTTACTTGGTGGTAAGTTAGTATGGATTACTTCAATTAAGCTTAAATAAGCAATCGTATAAAAAAAACCATTAACTTTCCAATTATGTAAGTTAGGTCCAAGAAAAACATTGTTTAGTATTTTAAATTTATTTTTATTCTTAAAAAAAAGAAAAGCTTGAGAATATACCTCAATAGATTTTGCTAAAAAAAAGTCAGATAAATTTTTAAAAATACCTTTTTGATAAAGATCGAATAATATTTTTGAAATCCAATAACTTCTTATAGAACAGATAGCTCTAAAGGCTAATTTGAGAGGGGAATTCATAAAATTATAACATATTAATCCGAGGATATAAGCAAAAAGACCATGTTCTAAAGTCCATACATGTAAAAATGACAGATTTGGAAATAATTCCTTAGAAAGCTGCATTCTACTTTCCATATTTTCTTTCAATTCTTTTCGATTAAAAAGATTTAAATTGCTTTGATCAGTAGATAAGATAGAAAAATGACAAACTGGACAAACTAAAACTTGATAAATAATAGGATAGATATTCCCATGCTTCTCATCTTTCATATAGATTTGATTTAAGTCTAATTCAATTTTTAAAATGTATAAATTACTAAAAGCTGAATTCAAATTTTCATAGATCAAATTATGAGATTCACAAGATACGCATAAAAAATTACTAGTTTTTTTAGATGCAATATTGACATAATTGTTGGATATCATAATATAACTTACTGAGAATCATATAGATGACGTTTTGTTTGAATAATTTTATGATTATCATCGTCATAAATCATATGTTCACTCATAATTAAATTGCTTTTATCAGTAAAATAATCAATTCTTTTCAACTTTGATTTATTACTAAGGTATAAATATTTTGCATATGAAATTAAAGATCCACCCTTAAAAAACTGATAGCCATAAATATTATTGTTTTTATCGTAAGAGACCTTATAATAGGAATTACCTGAAGCATCGATTTTTCTTAATTGATAAATAATTTCATTACTAGAACCACTAATTTCATCTAGGAAATTATAAATAATTTTTGTATACAAGTTAGAAGCGACAACTTCTTTTTTTTTAAAGTAGACCTCTCTCAATTTAGGTTCTGAAGATATTGAAATGGAAGTAAAAGATATATTTATTAAAATAAAAAAAAGAAAAGTTTTTAAAAAAAACATAACAGGGTATTCATCGGATTATTTTTACTTAAATTTAGAATTTTAAAGTAAATAATTTCATTATTATTAGTATTATATAATATAGCCCGAGTGGTGGAATTGGTAGACACGTTAGCTTGAGGGGCTAATGAGAATAATTCTTGTATCGGTTCAAGTCCGGTCTCGGGCAAAATAACTTCTATATATTAATTTTTTTTATTAATATTATCCCTCTTTGTTAGTTCGCTTTAACTTCTGGCTGTTTTACTTCATTCGCTTTAACTTCTGGTTGTTTTATTTCATTCGCTTTAACTTCTGGCTTTTTTACTTCATTCGCTTTAACTTCTGGCTTTTTTACTTCATTCGCTTTAACTTCTGGCTGTTTTACTTCATTCGCTTTAACTTCTGGCTGTTTTACTTCATTCGCTTTAACTTCTGGTTGTTTTACTTCATTCGCTTTAACTTCTGGTTGTTTTATTTCATTCGAATCTAATGTAAGACGCTCTTCATTGATAAATGAAGGAGTATCAGCTTCTGGTACTTCTTTTAAAGTATGTCGAAAATAAGCTAATCCTAGATTTGATAGGAGAAATAAAGCAAGTAAGATCCCAGTTAATCGGCTAATAAAATTTCCCCTATGGGAAATAAGAAAATTGCTACCACCATCCTCAAATAATCCCTTTGCACTTTGGGATCCTTGAAGTAAAACAAATAAAATACCCAAAATGGAACTTAAAATAACAATTATAAGAAGTAAATATTCTATAATAAACAAATTAAAACCCTCAAAATAATATATTTTTATATTTATATATTATAAGGTAAAGATAAAATATTTCATTTATTTTTTCAATAAAGATTTTCCAGTCATTTCTTTAGGTTGATCAATTTTCATAATATCTAAAATAGTTGGAGCAATATCAGCAAGAATTCCATCATTTATAGATTTGTATTTATATTCTTTACCAATCAAAAAACATGGCACTTTATTTTGTGTATGAGCTTTAAAAGGCTTTCCATTTTCATCAAAAATATATTCAATATTTCCATGATCCGCAGTAATTAATAAAGTACCATTTTTTTCTAAGACCTTTTTCGCAATAGAGTGAATAACTTTATCTAAAATCTCAATAGTTTCAATACAAGCTTTATAAATTCCAGTATGTCCAATCATATCCGCATTAGCTAAATTGACAATTAAAATATCATACAAATTTTCGTTTAGTTTCTTGATACAGATCTTTTCAATCTCTTTAGCACACATCTTAGGATTCAAATTATACGTCTTTATCTTTAAAGAAGGTACTAAAATTCGATCTTCTAAAGGATAAGGTTGTTCAACTTGTGCATTTAGAAAAAATGTAACATGTGCATATTTTTCTGTTTCTGCAAGTCTCAACTGTCTTTTATTGTTTTGTGATAAAACCTCTCCTAAGCAGTTTTTTAACTTAATTTGTGGGAAAATACTAGAACAAAGAAAATCTTTATTATATTCCATCATTGTTATAAATTGATTATTAGGGAAAGGATTTCTTACAAAATGATTGAAATTATTATCAATAAAAGCTCTAGTTAGTTGTCTTGCTCGATCTGGACGAAAATTTATAAATAAAACTGTATCTGAATTTTTAATCAGTCCTATAGGCTTACGATAAGCATTGATAATAGTTGTTGGTGAAATAAATTCATCTGTCTCACCTCGACTATAACTTGATTTAATAGCCTTTTCTACTGAATAACTTTTATAACCTTTTCCATTTCTAAAAGTAAGATAGGCTTTTTTTATCCTATACCATCTTTCATCACGATCCATTGCATAGTATCTACCAGAAATACTTGCAATTTCAACCCCAAAATTTTTCGTTTTATTTTTAAATTCTGTAATATAATTTAAAGCACTTTTTCTAGGGGTATCTCTTCCATCTAAAATAGCATGTACAAATATTTTTTTTATATTATTTTCATATGCCATCTGAATAATGGGATAAAAATGGTTAATATGGCTATGTACACCACCATCGGAAAGTAACCCAATGATATGAAAAGCTGAATTATTTTCCCAATTGATTTTAAATGTATTCAATAGTGTTAAATTTGTATAGAATTTTTTATGTTCAATCGCATGATTGATCCTCATATACGATTGATAGACAATTCTTCCAGCTCCAATATTGGTATGACCTACTTCTGAGCTTCCAATTTGGCCATTTGGTAATCCAACTGATTCTCCTGCAGCACTAATTAAACTAAATGCGTAATTTTTTCTATAATAATCTAAATGGGGCGTTTTAGCGTTTAAGATAGCATTTCCGTAAGATTCTTCTCTTTCTCCAAAGCCATCTAAAATCATTAAGACAAATGGATTTTCAATCATGAATAATAATCTTTCATGAATAAGTTGATACACTTTATAAATTTTTCTGGATCAAGAGAAGCTCTTCCAATTAATACCCCGTCAATAGATAAGCTCCTCACGATATTTTCAATATTTTCCTCATAAATGGCTCCACCGTATAAAATTGGGATATTCTCTATAAGAGATTCCTCAAGTCCAATTTTATATAAAATATTTTTGATTTGCTTAATAGATACTTGAATTGTTTCAATATCTAAATAACCCCTTAGTCCGATTGCCCAAATAGGTTCATAAGCTATACATATTTTTGATAGATCAATATTATTTTTTAATGGATTTAAAATAATTTTTAATTGTGTAGAAAGCTTTTCTTCGGTCAGATCTAAAGTCCTATCTTGTATATTTTCTCCAATACATAAGATTGGAGAAATATTATGAAATAAAGCTGCTTGAACTTTTTTTTGAATCATTTCATCTGTTTCAGAGAAATGGATACGTCTTTCACTATGGCCAACTAGAGTATAATCAATATTAAGATCTTTTAACATACCAATGGAAATTTCTCCCGTATAAGGGCCATTTTCCTCATAAAAGAAATTTTGACTCCCAATATGTATATTTAAATTTATATCTTTTAAAAGATGTGCGACATATTTTAATAAAGTGAAAGGAGGGGTTAATATAATATTTGCATTTGCAATATTTTCTTTTGATAGTTTCTGATCCAATACTTTAATATATTGAAGTATCTCTTTAATTTTCATATTCATTTTGAGATTTCCAATTATCCAGGGTTTTTTTTTAATTGTTTTCATAAAAATTAACTTTTTGCAGAGAGTTTAAAACCTCTAAATTACCTTCATTAGCAATAAAATTTAGGGCCGATCCCCCACCTGTTGAAATATGGTCAAAATAACCTTCCAAATTTAAGTTTTGGATAGCAGAAACTGAGTTACCTCCACCTACTATTCTAAAACTTTTTTGTTTGGATAAAAAATTAGCAATAGAATGTGTCCCATTAGAAAACCTAGAATCTTCAAAGACGCCTAATGGGCCATTCCAAAAAATATTATCATTTGCTTGAATTAGATATTTAAAATATTCTATCGTTTTAAATCCAATATCCATACCCATATAAGATTTTTGTATACATTTTTCAAATGTTTTAATATCGTTATTGTATTTATGATGAATTGTAATATGATCTATAGGCAAAAAGACCTTTGTTCCTTGTAATTTCGCTTCTTTTAAAAACTCTTTTACATGATTCAACTGATTTATCTCAATAAGAGATGAACCAATTGTATAACCTAGACTTTTTAAAACTGTATAAGCCATAGCACCACCTAAAATCAAGTTTTTGGTTTTATTAATTAATTTATTTAAAAATTCTAGTTTACTCGATATTTTAGATCCACCAATCATAATTAATTTCTTTTCTATTGGAGATTGCATAAATTTGTTAAAAAATTTGATTTCTTTAATCATTAAAAATCCACATATAGAAGGTATAAATTTTGCTACTCCAACATTTGATGCTTGTTTTCTATGTATAGTTCCAAAAGACTCATTAACATGATAATCTGCATAGGAAGCTAATTTCCTAGAAAAATGAATATCATTCTCCAATTCCTGATTATGAAATCTCAAATTTTCCAAAAGTACAATTTGACGAGGTTTCATTTTTAAAATAAAATTTTCTGCTGCTTCCCCAATACAATTACTTAAAAAATCTACTGGACGATCTAAAATCTTAGAAATCATGTTTACAATCGGTTTCAAACTAAATTTTTCATCATACTTTCCTGAAGTAGGGCGGCCAAGATGCGATATTATAATTAATGATACCCCATGTTCTAAAAGATATTGTATAGTACGAACTGTTTCTACTAATCTATAAGGATATTTCTCATTTGAACTCACTGGATCTAAAGGAATATTATAATCAACTAGTAAGAGGATCCTTTTTTTAAATAATGAAATATCATGAATTGTTTTATAAGGCAACATAACCTAACTTAATACATAAAATAAATAAGATCGATAATTCTTTTTGCATAAGCCCATTCATTATTATACCAAGCTAAGATATGCGCTAAATGGCCTTTGCCATTATCTTCCTCGATCAGGCTTGTTGAAAGGCTATCCAAAATAGCTGAATGGGAATTCCTTTTATAATCTATACTCACTAAAGGTTCACTTGAATATTCAAGAATTTTTTTTAGACTCGTTTCACTATATTTTTTAAATTGATGATTCAGTTCTTCTACTGAGACAGCATTTTTTGTTTCAAAAACTAGATCTAATAATGATACATTTGGTACAGGTACACGAACAGCTAGCCCTTTAATTTTTCCTTTTAAATGAGGTAAAATATTTTCGATAGATTTTACTGCTCCTGTTGTTGTTGGGATCATAGATAAACTAGCGGCTCTAGCCCGACGTAAATCATCATGATAATTATCTAAAATTCTTTGATCATTAGTAAAAGAGTGAATAGTATTCATATGTGCTTTTTTTAGACCAAATTCTGTATCAATAACTTTAATTAAAGGAGCAAGGCAGTTTGTTGTACAAGAAGCATTAGATATGATAAAATGCTTTTTTGGATCATATTGTGATTCATTTACGCCCATGACAATGGTGATATCTGCACTTACTACTGGTGCTGTACTAATGATCCTCTTTGCTCCATATTTAAAATGACATGAAAAGGCTTCATTCGTATAATGTCCTGTTGCATCGATGATAGTTTCGATTCCAAATTTTTCCCAATAGTACTTTGGATTTGATTTATTATTTTGAAAAAAGATTATTTCTTGCTCACCAATAGTAAGACTATTTTCATGAATTGTTATAGGCTTATCTAAAATACCTAAAATGGAATCATATTTAATTAAATGGGCTATTGTTTTGATATCAGACAGATCACTAACGACTAACTTAAAGTGATTTACCTTATTCTGCTCTTCAAGAATATGCCTTAAAATATTTCGACCTATTCTTCCTAATCCACTTATTCCAAGTTTAATTTCCATTGTCTAATTGTTCCTAGCTATTGAAAATTAAAAAAGCCATATACTCTTAAATAAAAAGTATGACTACATTTTAAAGAGTCGCTATTTTTTCAAAAATTAGCTATATAATTAAAAAAATAATTATTGAATTTTCAATTATTTTTTTTGTACTAACTATATAAATTTTTGTAAATAACATTTTCACCACAACGAATGCAATAGCGATATAAGTTGTCAATTAGAAGATGACAATTTATACAATAGATCTTTCCTTTTCTGATATTTTTGTCAATTATTTCTTTTTTTTCTTCCTTAAATCGAAAATTATTTTTTGATTTTAAAAAATTAATATAGGACTCATTTTTTGAAATTAGATTTTTTTTTACTACAAATTCGAGGAATTTAATATTGACCTTTTTTGTGAGATAGATTTTTGAATAAGGACTTGTTTCTGGATTAGAAATATGGATTTTTAACCATTTCAGGATATATTTTAAAATTTTTTTAATATCCGATTGAATTTTTTTACTAGTGATTTTTTTTTGAGTAAGGTGTAAAATATTTTTCAAATCTTCTTCAGTATGATTTTTTTTTGAGGATATTAAATGGATAACCTGATTGATGATATCAGGAACGATACCGAAATTATTTTTAAATATTACATTTAATTGCATAGAATTTTTTTTAGAAAGCTCTAAAATGATATAACCTTCATACTCGTTGTTGATTTTAAAATGATTTACTTTACCTACATAGGTTTTTGAATGGATTATATCTTGAAAAAGGGAGATTGAGTTTTCTATAGTTTGCTTAGTTATACGAGAAATATCTATATTTTTTTCTAATAAGCCTAAATAGCTTTTCAGGATTTGATTTTTCAAAATCTTATATTCATAAGCATAGGATTTTTTATAAAAGAACAATATATTTTTTGAAAAGAATTTGTATAAAGAAACATTTTGAATAGTGAATAAAGTATTTCTAATTTTGATGTATTGAAGTTGTTGGATATTCATCCAAAATTGAAGCTGTTTTTTATTTAAATTTGGATATTCCTTTAAAAAACTGATTTGCTCTTTACCAAAAAAACTCATATTTTTAGAATAGGAAGACTTTCTTTCTATTTGCTTTTTATCCATCTTATAAAATTTATAAAGTAAGTAAGAGATAGCTTTTTTGAAAGGGTCAATGATATCCTGATTTTGAATATAAAAATAGAGAGTTCTTTTTTGCTTTAAATTTTTACTCTTTGATTGATGAATAATTTTTTCTAGGAGAATATATATTCTTTTAGCTAACGAGCTAAGCTTCTTTTTTGACTTTGAAATAATTAAAGGGAATAGAGTAGGGGTGTCCAATTGAAGACGGATAGAATTTTTAATTTTTTCCTTCTCCCATTCAAAATAGCCATCAATAAACTGAATAATATTACGGCGATTTAGTTTTAATATTTCATTGCTTAGAGTGTATAAAAAAATTGATTTGTCTAGATCTTTGCTTTTAAATAAAAATTGAATTCTATTTTCTATTTTTTCTACAAATTTTAAATTAAAGCTTGAAATTTCATATAAATTCTTTAAAATTTCATCATGAATACAAATGCGAATAAGGAGAGGTCTTTTTTTGAATATGGATTTTTCAAAAATAAAATAAGCTTCACACCATTCCTTAAATGATAATTTTAAATTGTTATTTTTAAAATGAATATAAATGACTGCTATTTTCGGATTTTTGTAAATTTGCCTTTCCAAAATAGGAAAAGATTTAAAATTTAACTCCAAATGAATATGCAATTGATAATCAAAGATATTACTAAAATCAGTGAATAAAAAATTCTTAATATGAGTAATCATTATCTCCTAATTTTCCAAACTTCTTTAGTACAATTACTTATATTATCTTTTTAATTTATAAAAACTTTAATGAATTCCGTAGATTTTAGTCGATCTAATGGAGTTTCAAAAATCCATTATTTTGATTGAAAGTAAGAATAAATTGCTTGATACCTTGATAAATCCCATCTACAATTTTATTTTGATAATCTTCCCTTTTTAGATTGTTCGCCTCTTCTTCATTACTTAAAAATCCAATCTCTACCAGTATAGATGCCAGATTAAGATTACGAATAACAAAATATTTATGTTCTTTAACTCCACGATCTAAAGTAAAATTCTTTAGATTTTCAAATAAAATTTCATGGACATTTTTAGCTAAAAAAAAAGATTCCTTACTAATCTTTAAATCTTCTAGTTTTACGAGAATATTCTCTAGATCTTTTTTTACAGAAAATTTCTTGATATTATCCACAAACCCTTTCGATCGAAAACTTTGATCAATGTTAGGGCTAGAAGAAAAAAAATAAGTTTCAATCCCTTTTGCTTCCAGATTTGGAGAAGAATTCCCATGAATACTTAAATAGATCCCCTTTTTGTTATCATTCGCCATTTTAGTAGCTATAGCTGTACGTTCTTCTAGGGGAAGAAAAATATCGGCACTTCTTGTTAGAATAATTTCTATATGACTAGAAAATTCATTTTTTAATATCTTTTCTAATTTTAGAGCAATAACTAAATTTAGATCCTTTTCCACTAAGTTATTATTAATATTTCCAGGATCTTTTTCTCCATGTCCCGGATCTATAATGATGAAATTAATTTGATTATCTTTCCTTTCTCCTTTTGTTATTTCCGATTTTTTAAAATTTCTTATATAATTTGAATACGCATTTAAAATTTTTTTTGTAAAAGAATTTGGGAGTATTATAAAATTATCTTTCTTAAAGAATGGTTCCTCAAATTGAAAAAAATCATTTTGATTAGTCACTGCTATATTGGAATGAATCATAAATAGAACTTTGAATTCATCTTTGATCAATATAACATGTCCTAAAATAGAATCTTGATTTATATGAAAATCATATTTTTCCGAAAATTTTTCTAAATCTTTTTCTATATTTCCAAATGATAAAGTATTTTGCAATAAGAAAAAAAGAAGGAATAAAAACACGTATTATAACACTCTCGGCTATTTTATGATCTCTTTAACTAATATTTTTTTAAGAAATTATCATAAATCTTATTAGGCCATTTGAAGTAGTATACTAAATAATTAGTATTTCGAAAAAAATATCTCCTAAGTTTACTTTATTTTTATATTAAATATTTTTGAAAATAAAGAAAAAGTAATTAGCTTTTTTTTATGATTTATTCAATATATTTTTTCTTTGGATCAGATCCTAAAGAAGTTAAGCTCGGTATCCAAAATTTAGAGGTAAATATTTCTCAAAATCAACTTATTTCAGATAATATAACTTTTTTTTTATCTGAAACTTCTTGGAAGCAAGTCTTGAGAGAGATATATACTGAATCTTTTTTTGAAGGGATAAAACTAGTCAAAATTTATGATATTCATTTATTAGATCAAAAATTATTCCTCGAATTTTTAGATCAATCTTTTTCCAATGTCATTGCTATCTTTATTGCTTATGGTGATAAAATTGAAGATCATTTCTCTTCAAAATTATTGAAAGCTATTCAAAATAAAGGACTAATTTGCTCCACTAAAAAAAAATATTCAAATCAATTGATGAATAAATTGAATCTAGAACTCAAAGCTTTTAAATATATTTACTCCGAAAAAGTTTTTCATTACCTATGTCAGCAATTAGATGGTCTTGATACTTCTATCCCAAAAATTATCAAACAACTTCGATCTTTTTATCCAAAAGGATCTATCCTAAAATTTGATGATATTTCTTATTTTATAAGATCTGAAAATATTCCATCCTCTTTTGAATTTATTGATTATTTCTTTTCTAAAGACTGGATTGAAGCCTTGAATTATTTAATCCTTTATCAGGAAAATTATTTTCATATTCTTTTCCTTATCTATAGACAAATTGAATTGATTTACTATATCAAAGAAAATTATATTAAAGGAATATCAAAAGAAAAAATCTTTAAAGATTTAAAAATACATCCATTTATTGGTGAAAAAGTAATGAAACAATCTACTAAATGGAGCTTCAAGGAATTAGAAAAAATTTATACTCAATTAAGTCTAATACATAAAGCATTAAAAATAAGTGATCCACAATGGCATGCAGATTTGATCCAAATCTATTTATTCTCCTCTATAAGTACGGAATAAATCTCCCCAATGATACGCTTTTCAAAAGTCTTATTCTTTATTTCGTATTTATAACGCATAGAATTAAATAGGGGATAAAGCATAGATTTTTTTCTTTTCTTTAAAATTTTAAAGCTATAAATCCATAGATTTTCAATTTCTTTTGGTGGATAGCTCAAAAGCTTTTGAGCTATATGATGACTTATCTTCTCAATCCAATTTTTTTGATCCAAATCCTCTTTTATATATTCTGTAATATCATCTAAAATATTTAACATCAATAGACATAAAAATGTATCTTTTTCTTCCTCAAAAAGTTTTAGTATCTTATCTCCTAAATATTTTATTTTTTCTTCTTCTAGATTTTTTATGTTAGTTTGAATAGTTTTAATTAAAATTTTCCTTCTTGTTTGGAAATATGAACTATCTATAGGGGCAAAACTTTCCTCTAACCATAGAATAAATTGCTGATAGATTTTCTCTTCTTTTAAAAAATGACCTAAATAATAAAAAATGACTTTTTGAATAGGTATATCATTATCTATTTTTAATAGATCTAATAGAGTTTGAGAATCTGCATCTTTTAATGAATCAGTATAAGATTCAATCGCCTCTTTTAAGAGTATATCTTCTTCCTTTGAAGGTAACTCACAAAAAAGTATGCTTGGAACAAAAGTTATAAAAGCTATAAAAAAATATATATAGTTTCTAATTTTCATATTCTTCCAGTATCCCATACTTTAATCTAAACTTACGATTACTCATTTCTCCCATCATGGAATTATGTGTTACTAAAATAACGGTTCTTTGGTCTTCTTTTTGAATATGTTCTAGCAAATTTTTTACTTTTAACATATTTTCTTCATCAAGATTTCCAGTAGGTTCATCAGCCAAAATAATTTCAGGATTATTAATCAATGCTCTAGAAATAGCCACTCGTTGTTTTTCACCTCCAGATAGATAAATAGGATAATGATTTTCTAAGTGGCTTATTTCCATTCGATCTAATAAAATTCGTGCTTTATCTTTAGCTACTTTCCAATTATAGCTTGAATTTAAATAGGGTAAACAGATATTTTCTATAACAGTTAATTCGCTTAATAAATGATAAGATTGAAAGATAAACCCAATGTGATGTTCTAGTATTTTTGCTCGTTCATATTCTGTTTTATTTTTGATAGATTGACTAAAAATTTTAATATCCCCTGAAGTTATTGTATCAAAACCAGCGATAAGATTTAATAAAGTTGTTTTTCCACATCCACTTTGTCCGACTAGAGTAATCCACTCTCCTTTCTTGATTTTTAGCGAAATCCCTTTTAAAACTGAAATATTATCATATTTTTTATAAAGGGAATCAATTTCTATAATGTATTCATTCATTTTTTTTATATTACTCTGAATTTAAATTTTTAATGATTTTTTCTTGGGAAATCTTTTTTGTACAAATGAATAAGCTCACCAGTAATGTTATAGAAGAAAGGATATTAACCGATAAAAAAATTTCTAGATTTAGATGATCTGAATTTAATAGATCTAAGTTTTGATTCATTTGACTAGAATAAGAAAAATAATAAAAAATTGATTTTACCCAAATTTTCCAAATAGGAAGACTTTTAAGAAAAAGAATAGATAAAATATTCCCTAAAACTAAGCTAGAAAAAGAGATAAATAAGCCTAAGGTAAAGAGAATATTTCTTATTTTTTGATGTGAAATCCCAATAGCTTTTAAAATTGCAAAAGAATATCTTTTCCTAAAAAAGAAAAGATTTAAATGGATATAAAGGGTGATGATGATAGAACTAATAAACATGATAAATAGAATAACGGATAAGATTTGTCGTTCCCATTCAAAAGTTCTCATCATATTAGGATTTTTTGACTCCCAATCATCAATTTCGATGAAAATTGGATAGAATATTTTTTTCAGTTCCTCTTTAATTAGTGGAATCTTCTTTAGATCTTTAATAAATAAACCGAAGCTATCTAATGGTAGGTGTTCATTTTCTTTGAAAATAGTATCTGCTGTCCTTAAATGGCTAAAAATAATATTATCATAATCTTCATAGGAAGAGGAAAAAATCCCAACAATTTTCAATTTGAAAATTCTTAATGGGAAAAGTTCAATGTCAATATTAATATTTTTAGCTACAGGTAAGTATAGTAAATTTATTAAAACTGGTTTTTGATTGGTAATAGATTCTAATATCCTTTTTTGATCTTCCTTATCCTGAATGATTTTCTTAAATAGGGTGTCTCCTATAAGTATATTAAACTTATTTTCCAAATCCCAAAATCCAGTAATTAAAGGAAAGTGTTCATTTAGTCTCTTTTTTTCCTTCTTATAGAATAAAGATCCAAAAGATCGAAAAAGTATAGGGTAATAATCCGACTTTTCATACTGAATCAAAGCATTATTTTCCTTAAATTTACTAAGTGAAGTGATATTATCTTTCAATAAATTTGATTTTTGTATTTTATGTTTAAAAATATTAATTAAACTTGCATATAAGTTGAGTTGAAGATGAAAATCTTTTTGCATATGTTTTTTCTTTATACCCTCCTGAAAAAAAAAAATTAAGTTTACGGATAAAAGAGGAATGCAAATCGAAAGAGCAATAATGAATATTGGGCTTAGGCAAGATTTCAAATTTTTATAAAAAAGATTTTTACTTAAAAAAATCACTAATTTCATAAGTATAAATATAGAAAAATTCCAAATTTTGGTATATAATTAACCGTTAATATGTTGAAAGGTAATTTTTAATTCCTACTTTTTTATCTTTAGTGAGGTTGTTATATGGATATAAACAGAGATAATGCCATTTTTTTTAAATGTAGATTTTTTTCTGAAAGTAAAGTTTATTATGGGTTTTTATATTACATTATTGATCCAAATAATTCAAGTATTCTCCGATCCAATATGATAGTTTCCAGATTCAGATTTTTTCTATCTAATCATTTCCCTAGTGAATATATTTCCAATATTAGTTTATTTGATGTTGAAGTTAAATTAAAAAAAATTAAAGAAGATAATGAATATCATGTTATAACAACAAGTAAAGTTTCTGCTGAGTTAAATTCTCATTTTAAAAATAATGCTGATGAACGATATGATTTTATTAATCTAATCAAACAAAAAAAAGATCTAGATTTGCATTATAAATTACAATATTTATTCAAAAGAATATTGAATGTAGGAGATATGTCTTTTGAGTTTTCATTTGATGAAATCTCAATGAATCAAATCCAGGGTGTTTCTGAAGATATTAGTAATAAGGAAGATAAGGAATTTAAGAAAAATTTAACGAATTTTCAACGAGAAATCCTCAACATAGAAGAAACTTATTCAAAAAATTTCAAAATTAAATCCGCAATATTTATCTTAGCTCCTTATACAGGTATTTCTATAAATAAACTTAAGATAGGTGATCCTGTTGTCCTTTATTTATCTACTGGAAATTTTTTTAATTATGCAGATGGAAATGAAGAAGAAATCTACGATAAAACAAATGCTGTAAATGGAATTATTGATAAAATAATTGCTGGGCCGATCAATCAGTTCTTCTTTATGATCCAAATAGATCGACATACTTATGCTAGAGTATTAGAGACAGAAAACTTTAATATCAAATTATCCACAGATAAAAAAGATGAAATATTATATAAAATACTTTCTGAAGATTTAGAGCATTTAGGTTCTTCCGAAACAAAAGTTAAATTCAAAAAGGAACTTTTTTTATCCTTTTTAGGCATAATTTTTATCATAATTATATTATACTTACTTTATTATTAAAATAATTAATATCAAGTTATAGGAGTGTCTTAGAATTTTTGTAATTGGGCAAGAAACTATCTTAAAATTAAGGGAAGAAATTAAAAATCGATTAACTGATTTTCGTTATAGGCATACTCTTTCAGTTGAAAGTTTATCTTTAGAATTACAAAAAAGGTATTCTACTAATCCATTAAAAAATCAGTTTATAGCATTGTTTCATGATTATGCTAAAGATTTGTCTGTAAATACTTTATATAATTATACCCAATTTTTTAAAATGGATATTCTAGATATAGAAAAAAATTCTCATGCTTTTCTTCATGGAAAGGTCGCTGCTGAAATTGCAAAAGTAAAGTATCATAGTCAAGATATAGACGTATTTAATGCCATTTATTATCATACTACAGGCAGGGATGATATGAGTATTTATGAGAAAATTTTATTTGTCTCTGATTATTGTGATCCAATAAAAAATCTATCTTCTTGTAAAAAAATATTTGATTTGGCATTTGAATCTATAGATCATGCTGTGTTTTGCGTTTTTTATGAGAAAATTAATTTTGTATTATCAGAAAATAAAATTTTACATCCTCTTGCTATCAAAGGATATAATTTTTATTTAAAATATAAATAGAGTGCAAAAAAATTATTGGAATAATTCCCCTATAACTTATTTTAATTGAATTATTTTCATAATTTAAAAGATTTGAAGGAGCATAAACTTGGATGAAATAAACGAAAAAGATGAATTTAAACAAACTATATTAAAAGTATCACTTTCCAATCAAATGCAAGATGCATATTTGACCTATGCAATGAGTGTAATTATCAGTCGTGCAATACCTGATGTTCGAGATGGTCTAAAACCAGTACATCGTCGAATTTTATATGCTATGCATAAAATGCGTATTTTTCCAGAAGGGGCGTATAAAAAATGTGCAGCTATTGTTGGGCAAGTGTTGGGAAGTTATCATCCTCACGGTGAATTAGCCATTTATTCAGCACTTGTTCGTTTAGCTCAAGATTTTTCTATGCGTTATCCATTAATCCATGGTCAAGGAAATTTTGGATCTATTGATGGGGATCCCCCAGCAGCTAGTCGTTATACTGAAGCTCGTATGCATAAATTATGTGTTGAGTTATTACAGGATATAGAAAAAGAAACTGTGGATATGAATAATAATTATGATGATAGCACAAAAGAGCCTGTTGTGTTACCTAGTCGTATTCCTAATATTTTGTTTAATGGAAGTTCTGGTATTGCTGTAGGAATGATGACAAATATTCCACCTCATAATTTAGCTGAAGTAATGAGTGCCGTATGTGCATTAGTAAAAGATCCTGAAATGTCAATTGAAGGCTTGGTACAACATATAAAAGGTCCTGATTTCCCTACTGGTGGAATTATTTATGGTTATCAGGGTATTTTAGATATGTATTTTAAAGGCCGTGGGAAGGTTATTGTCCGAGGGAAAATTGATATTGAACCAAGAAAATCTGGTGGAGAGAATTTAGTTATCACAGAATTTCCTTATCAGGTGAATAAAGCGGAGTTATTAGCAAAAGTTGCTCAGTTAGTTAAAGATAAGAAAATTGAGGGGATTCAAGATATAAGAGATGAATCTAATATGCAAGGTATTCGTGCAGTCATTGAATTGAAAAAGGGGACTATTACAGATTTAGTCATGAATCAACTCTATACTCAAACATCTTTACAGGTTACTTTTGGGGCTATTATGCTTGCACTAGTGAAGAATGAACCATTGGTTTTAGATTTAAAATCTATTTTAAAACATTATATTCAGCATCGGAAAGAGTGTCTGATTCGTGCTGTTCAATTCGATTTAGATAAAGCAGAAAAACGTTTACATATAGTATTAGGATTAATAAAAGCTTTAGAAAATATACAAAAAGTGATTCAATTGATTCGAGCTAGTAAGGATGTAGCAGAGGCTAGAAAGGGATTAATGGAAATTTATGAATTATCTCTTCTTCAAGCACAAGCTATTCTTGAAATGTCTTTACAACGATTGACATCTTTAGAAAATCAAAAACTATTAAATGAGCGAGATGAATTAACTTCGAGAATAGGAAATTATCTAGCTTTTTTAGGAAGTGAAGAAAAACAATATGATGCCATTTATGAAGAAGCTTCTCATATAAAGGAAGTTTATAAAGATGAAAGAAAAACAAAAATTATTGTTGATCAAGAAGTTACAAAAATTATATCTGAAGATCTAATTCCAAAAGAAACTCATGCAGTGATTATCACAAGATCAAGCTATATTAAAAGGTTTCCAATTGATACATACCGACGTCAAAAAAGAGGTGGAGTTGGAGCTTCAGGTATTGATATTCGTGATGATGATATTACACAAAATATTTTTATTTCTTCTACACATAACTATATTGCATTTTTCTCGAATTTGGGGAGAGTATTCTTTCTAAAAGTTTATGAGATTCCACTTGGTACTCGTATAACTCGAGGGCAGAAGATTGGAAATATTTTAAATTTGAGAAAAGATGAATTCATCAAGACTGTTTTAGAAGTCAAAGATTTTAATTTAGAAATTCCTTTACTATTTGTTACTAAAAAAGGTATTATTAAAAAATCAAATCTGTCTGACTTTATTCATGCGAAAAAAAGAGGGATTCGTTGTATTAAACTTGATGAAAAAGATAGTTTGGTTTCAGCAAATATTAGTGATGGAAATTCTGAATTTATAATTTGTACAAAATACGGATTAGCATTACGTTTTTCTGAATCTCAAATTCGTTTATTGGGTCGATCTACTAGAGGAGTTATCGGAATTCGTTTAAGAGAAAAAAATGAAGTTATTGGTTTCAGTCAAGTAGAAAAAGATAAAACATTATTGATTATCACAAGAAATGGCTATGGAAAACGTATGGAGTTCGATCAGATCAAATTAAAGAATCGAGGTGGAATAGGCCAAATGTATATTAAGCTGAATAAGAAGACTGGGGCTGTTGTGGATGTTCAATCAGTATCTATCGATGATGAAGCAATGATTTTAACAAAACAGGGGATGGTGATCAAAACTCCTATTAAAGATATCTCTAAATATGGAAGAATCGCTTCTGGTATTAAGATCATTCAATTAAAAAATGATGATGATTCTGTTGTTTCTATTGACTGTGTTAAAAATGTTCAGGGAATAGTAGAAGAGATAATAGAAGAAATAGAGGAATAATTTTAATTTTTAAGAAAAGGATAAGAAATAAGAAATATGAAATATAAAATAGGGGTCTTACTTTTGTTAATATTGAGTTTTTATGCATTATATGAAACTTATAAAATTTCAGAAGTAGAAAATGTGAATATAGATCAAAAACCTGTATCTTCTGAGCCTATGCTAGAAAATTCGGATGTAAAATATTCACGTTCATATACTGTGGAGATTTATAAAACAGTAGATTGTCCTTGTTGTGTGGACTGGGTTAAGTATATCGAAAAAAACTTAATTCAAACTAAGGTATTTGATTTAGATAATGCTTATTTTCCAAAAAAGAGATCAGAATTAGGTATTCCTGATGATATGACATCTTGCCATTTATCAAAAATAGGGGATTACTATATAGAAGGACATGTTCCAGTTTCTGCTATAGACTATTTGATGGAAAAGAAACCTGATTGGATTGGAATTGCAGTTCCTGGAATGCCAGCTGGTTCTCCTGGAATGCCAGGTAGCTCAGAATATGATGTTTTTGCTCTTTTAAAGGGTAAAGCCCCAAAGAAAATTTTGAGATATAAAGATGATCAACTTATAGAGGAAATTAAAGAATAGTTTATAATTTGAGTGGGCCATCCATTTGGCCATAAATAAATTGTTTGAATAATGGAGGAGGATTTTTTAATTCTTCTCTATTTATCATTTCAATATTGCAATTATGTATTATCCCTATATATTGACTAACTTTTCGAATATAATGGATATCGGTTGAAGCACTAATGAGTGTGATATTAAGATCTTTATAGATTTTCAAGATGCAATCAATAACAGTATTAGAGTTGATAGGATCCAAGCCAATTGTAGGCTCATCAAGAAAAAGTATGGATGGTTCATATATAATAGATCGAGCGATACTTATTCTTTTTTTCATTCCTCCAGAAAGTTCATGTACCATAGCCTTTTCGATAGATTTAAGATTCATTTTTTCTAAAACAGCTTTGATTTTATAATGGATTTCCTTTTTAGATAATTTTGTATAGTTATCAAGGAAGAAGCTCACATTATTTTCAACATTTAGGGAATCAAAAAGCATATAATTTTGAAAAACAAAACCAATATTTCTTTTTAATAGGAAAAGATCTTTTGTACTTATTTTTTGGATATCGTGATCTAAAATTGTGAATTTATCTGCGGAATAATCGCTAATGATAAGGCCTAAGATTTTGAGTAATAGGCTTTTTCCTGTATTTGTTGTTCCAGTAAAAGTTAGAGAATTATTTTCCTGAATATCCAAGTTAATATTTTTTAAAATAGTATTTTGATTATAGAAATCAAATTTGGTTAAATTTTTTAATATTATAATTGATTTATTCATAAATTTTCCCTATTATTTAAATTATTTTACAAAACGGTAGCATAACTTTTCATTCTAATTATTTATTATATTAATGAAATAATATATTAAAGTTAAGAAATAAAAGGGATATGCTTGAGATAAGAAGTGAGTATTTTTTATACTTGCCCATGTAGCTCAGTGGCAGAGCACTTGCATGGTAAGTAAGTGGCCACCAGTTCAATTCTGGTCATGGGCTGAGGGATAGTAATATAGGTCTGTAGCTTAACTAGGCAAAGCTCTGGTCTCCAAAACCAGTGACTGGGGGTTCGATTCCCTCCAGGCCTGAATTTTTATATAAACTCTGAGGAGAGGTGAAGATAATTGTTTGATAAGTCAAGGGTTGTATCCTATTTAAAAGAAGTAGTAGCTGAAGTTAAAAGAATTCATTGGCCTAAAAAAAATGAAGTCGTAAATTTAACGTTTATTGTTATTATTATTATTATTATTATATCCTTTATATTGGGCTTGTTTGATGCTATGGCTAGAAATTTTATTTTATTTTTATTCCAAAAGTAGGACTAGTTATAGGTATAAGATTTTCTAATATTCAAATATTAGATGTCAAAAAGGGCGGTATTAATTATGTCAAAGAATTGGTATATTTTGTATGTACACGTTGGGCAGGAAATTAATATTTCAGAACAATTAAAACTTCATTTATTAGAAAGTGAATATAAGGATTATATAGGGCAAATTAAGGTACCAACGGAGAGTGTTGTTCAGCAATTAAAAGATGGGAAGAAAAAGCAAGTAGAAAAAACATTTTTAGCTGGCTATATCCTAATTGAAATGGAATTGACAAATGATAAGAATCAGTGGTCTGGGCTATGTTCTTTTATTCATAGAGTAAAAGGGGTAAAAAAGATTGTTGGATTTGAAAAGAATCAAAAGCCTATTCCAGTTAAGCTAGAAGATATTCGGCATATTTTTGAAAAAATGGGTGAAATTAAGCCCCAAGAAAATAGTTATAGGGTTTCATATGCTGAAGGGGATAAGGTCAAAATTATTGATGGGGCATTTAATAATTTCAATGGAACAATAGAAGAAATCAATTATGAGAAGTCTAAATTAAAGGTATCGGTACAAATTTTTGGAAGATCAACACCAGTTGATTTAAGCTTTAATCAAATAGAGGCAATTTTTTAAAAATTTATTCATTAAGAGGTAGGAAGAGTTACTTGAGTAAAAAGGAAAAGGCAATTATTAAAATACAACTTCAGGCAGGGAAGGCGAATCCATCTCCACCAGTTGGACCAGCATTAGGTCAGCATGGAGTGAATATCATGGAATTTTGTAAAGCTTTTAATGCTAGAACACAGGATAAGGGGGATTTAATTATCCCAGTTGTCATTAAAGTTTATGAAGATAAGAGTTTTGATTTTGTATTAAAAAGTCCTCCAGCAGTGGTTTTGATCAAAAAAGCTATTGGTATTACAAGAGGTGCAAAAAATATTTTGAATGATCAGGTAGGTGGGATAACAACAGATGAGGTAAGAAAAATTGCGCAGATAAAAATAGAAGACCTCAATACAGAAGATTTAGATACGGCTATTCGAATTATTAAGGGCACTGCAAGAAGTATGGGGGTTAAGATTTTAGATTAGGAAAGTTTTTATGGGTAAAAAGCAGCTAAAAAAAAGAAATGATTTAAGAAGTAAGTTTTTGGAAAAAAATATTGTTGAAAAAGATCCTTTTAAATTAGTACCTTTTTTAAAAGAGAATGCATTAAATGAAGAGTATAAGAAAAAATTTGATCAGTCTATCGATATGATTTTTCATTTAAATTTAAAGGGTAAATATTCTGTTAAAAATGGTGTGGTTCTGCCTCATATGAAGATGAAAAAGCAGATTAGGGTCCTTGTTTTTACTAAAGGAGTTAAGATTGATGAGGCAATTAGTGCTGGTGCTGATTATGTTGGATTAAATGAATATATTGATAAAGTAATTGGAGGCTGGCTTGATTTTGATGTTGTTTTAGCAACTCCTGATGTTATGAAAGATGTTTCTCGTTTAGGTCAAATTTTAGGTAGGAGAGGCTTAATGCCAAATCCTAAATTTGGTACAATTGGATTTGGAATAGAACAAATGGTCAAGGATTTTAAAAATGGGCGAAAGCTTTATCAGGCTGATAAGAATGGGGTTTTATCTTTAAGTGTTGGATATGTAAGTATGCCTGATGAAGAGATTTATCAGAATATCAAATTTATGTATTCAGAAGTTTTATCAAGAAAGCCATCTGATTTGAAAGGTGTGTATATTAAGTCAGTGTATATAAGTGCAACAATGACACCTTCTTTAGCTATAGCATTTAATTAAAAGGAATAAGTTTAGGTATGAAAGTTTTAAGTATAAATCCCAAAAAGCAAGAAGTTTTAAATGAAATTACCTTTCAATTAAAAGATAAGTCTTGTTTTATATTTGCTAATTATTCTAAGTTGAGCGCTTTGGATTTTACTGCTTTTAGAAAAAATTTAAAAGCTAAAAATGCTATTGTTAAAATTTATAAGAATAATTTATTAAAACTCGCTTTGAAAAATATATTTGAAAATAACTCTAAGCTTATAGAAAATATTAATCCAAAATTAGTTGGTCCTTTGGTTTATATTTTTGCAAAGCAAAATGAAATGATTGATATTTCAAAATTACTTGTTTTATTGGATAAGAAAAAAGTTGTAAGTCTTAAAGGAGGATTGTTAGAAAATTCTTATTATTCAAAGGATCAAATTAATGAATTATCTACTATACCTCCACGTGAAGTTTTATTAGTTAAATTATTAAATCAATTTCAATTACCTTTAATCAAATTTTTAAATGTTTTAAATGGTAATATAAAAAAATTATTTTTTGCTTTAAATCAAATTAAAGATAAAAAACAAAAAGATGAAAAGAAGGAGTAAAAATGGCATCTATAACTAGAGATCAAATCAAAGAGGCAATTAAAGGAATGACTGTTTTAGAAATTGCTGATTTAGTTAAGGATTTGGAAGAGGAATTTGGAGTTTCTGCTTCTGCACCTGTCACGTTTCAAGGGCAAATACCTGGTCAAGCTAGTACGGGTCAAGTTGAGGAAGAACAAAAAACTGAGTTCAATGTTGTATTGAAAAGTAGTGGTTCAGCAAATAAAATACCTTTAATTAAGGAAATACGAACTATTACGTCTTTAGGTCTTAAAGAGGCTAAGGCTCTCGCTGATAACGGTGGGATAGTGAAGGAAAAGGTTTCTAAAGAGGAAGCTGAAAAAATTCAAAAGTTACTTTTAGAGTTAAATGCTGAAGTTGTTTTAGAATAGTTCTTTGTTCTTACAGCATTATTTGTTAAATTAATTAAAAAATTTATTAAAGGGTTTTCTAAGTATATGGATGATTTGTCCAATTTTAAATTTAAGGGGCGGGAATTCTGGGGAAAATCAGTTAAAATTGATAATATGTTGGATTTGGTGTCTGTTCAGATAAATTCTTATGATAAATTCCTTCAGTTAGATGTTTTACCTGAAAATCGTAATCCAAATTATGGACTGGAAAGTATATTTCGTTCCATTTTCCCAATTGAAAGTAATAACAAAAATTTAATTTTGGAATATCTTTATTATTCTTTTGGGGATATCAAATGTAAAGAAGCCCAAGCTAAAAGAAGTAATTTAACTTATTCTATTGTTGTTAAGGCAGTTTTTCGTTTAATTCATGTCGAATCTGGCGAAGTCAATGAAAAAGAAATCTATATAGGTGATATCCCTTTAATGACTAGCCGAGGAACTTTTATCATTAATGGGGCTGAAAGAGTTGTCGTGAGTCAAATACATAAATCTCCAGGCGTCTTTTTTACTATGGATGATAAAACATTAAGTTATTCCGCCAGAATTGTACCAGATCGTGGAGCTTGGATCGAATTCGAGGTTAGTGTTGCTAAGTCCCTTTTTTATGTTAAAGTAGATAGAAAAAAAGGTATCTTATTAACTGTATTTCTTAGAATATTGGGGTATGAAACAAATGCCCAGATTATCGATTTGTTTTATCCAAAGTTAAAAGTTCGTTTGTCCGGAAAGGATAGAGAAGAAATACTCGATAATTCAGAAAAAGAAATATATCTGGCTGAGGATATTCAAGATTTTAAGGCTGGGCAAGAACTTATCTCCCAAGATTATGAAAAACTTACTAGTTTTGGTTATGAAGAAATATGTATCATCGATCCTAAGGCAATTAAAGAAAATAGAGTCATCTTAAATTGTTTGGATAATGATGATACTCAAAGTAAAGATTTAGCTCTCACTAAATTCTTCTCTTATTTTAGATCATCCGATCCTAATATCATCGATAATATGGCTTTCAAGGATTTTAATAAGTTATTCTTTGATCCTAAATTTTATAACTTAGGGGTAGGTCGTTATAAAATTAATCAAAAGCTTTATCCTAAAGTCCCTAAAGAAGAATTGCCTAATGATAGTGTCATGATTAATCAGGATGTCATTAGGACTGTAAAATATTTATTAGATTTATATAATCGAAAAGAAACTATTGATGATATTGATCATTTGGGAAATCGAAGAATCCGATGTGTTGATGAGCTTTTAACTAATCAATTGAGGGTAGCATTCTCTCGTGTAGAAAAAAATATTCGAGAGAAAATGTCTTTGGATGATGTCGAAAATATTTCTCCTCAAAAATTAGTTGGTATAAAGCCTATCATGGTTTCTATCAAAGAATTTTTTGGGTCTGGTCAATTATCTCAATTCATGGATCAGGTTAATCCTTTGGCAGAATTAACTCATAAAAGGCGATTGAATGCTTTAGGACCAGGTGGTTTAACAAGGGATCGAGCCGGATTTGAGGTCAGAGATGTCCATTATACTCATTATGGAAAAATTTGTCCAATAGAAACTCCAGAAGGACCAAATATAGGATTAATATTATCTTTGGCAAATTATGCAATGATTAATAAATATGGTTTCTTAGTGACTCCTTATTATAAAGTAGTCAATGCAAAAATTACAAATGAAATCGAATATTTAACTGCTTTAGAAGAAGATCGTTATTTTATTGCACAATCTGGAATCCACAAAAATGAAGAAGGTGTATTACAGGGTGAATTTGTTGTTAGTCGTAAAAAAGGAGAGTTTCATTTTGTTTCTCCTGAAGAAATCAATTATGTAGATCTCTCCTCATTCCAAATTGTTGGTGTATCTACTTCTCTTATCCCATTTTTAGAGCATAATGATGCTAATCGTGCTTTGATGGGTTCTAATATGCAGAGGCAGGCAGTTCCATTTATGATTTCTGAAGCTCCTATAGTTGGTACAGGCTTAGAGTGGAAGGCCGGTTACGATTCTAAAGTTTGTGTTATTGCAAAAAATTCTGGTATTGTTCATAAAGTAGATAATAAGTCCATTCAAATAAAATATGGCGAAAAAGAAGAAGATATAGATACTTATGAATTAGTTAAATATGAAAGAACAAATCAAAATACTGTGTTTAATCAATTACCTATCGTTTCAGCTGGTCAAAAAATTGAAAAAGGGGATGTTATTGCTGATGGTCCAGCTTGTGATAATGGAGAATTGGCTTTAGGTAAAAATCTATTAGTTGGATTTATGAGCTTTGAGGGTTATAACTTTGAAGATGCTATTGTCATTAGTGAGCGTTTAATTAAAGATGATGTATTAACTTCTCTTCATATTGAAGAATTTCAGGTCGATGTTCGTGAAACAAAATTAGGATTAGAAAAAGTAACAAAAGATATTCCTAATGTAGCTGAAGAACATTTGATAAATTTAGACGATTCAGGTATTATTCGTATAGGAGCTTGGGTTTCCCCAAATTCAGTATTAGTTGGTAAAGTAACTCCTAAAGCTGAAGTTGATTCTACTCCAGAATATAAGCTTTTACATTCTATTTTTGGTGAAAAAGCTGGTGAGGTAAAGGATACTTCTTTATATTATCCAACAGGAGTTTTCCCTGGTGTTGTTATTCGTGTAGATGTCTTAGTTAGACAAGAGGGATTTGAGATGCCTCCAGGGGTAGAAAAAATTATAAAAGTTTTTGTAGCTCAAAAAAGAAGAATTTCTATTGGTGATAAAATGGCTGGAAGGCATGGGAATAAGGGTGTTATTTCTAAAATTGTTCCTGAAGAGGATATGCCATTTTTGGAAGATGGACGTCCTTTAGATATTATTTTAAATCCTCTAAGTGTTCCTTCAAGAATGAATATAGGGCAGCTTTTGGAAGTTAAATCGGGATTTTTAGCTTATCATGAGAAAAAGAAATTTGCTTTTCCAATATTTTGTGGTATCGTTGATGAAAATCTAAAATCTAGGCTAAAAGACATTGGTAAGGATGAAGATGGTAAAGTTTATTTATACAATGGAAAAACTGGTGAAAGATTTGAAAATAAAGTTTTTGTTGGTGTGATTTATATGTTAAAACTTAATCATATGGTGGATGATAAAATTCATGCAAGAAGTACTGGCCCATATTCATTAGTTACTCAGCAGCCTTTAGGTGGTAAAGCTCAAGAAGGTGGCCAGCGTCTTGGTGAGATGGAAGTTTGGGCATTGCAGGCTTATGGTGCAGCTTATACTTTACAAGAATTTTTAACTGTTAAAGCAGATGATATGGAAGGTCGAACAAAAATCTATGAGAATATTGTAAGAAATCGATTAACTCCAGCTGCAGGTATTACTGAGTCATTTAATGTATTAATTCAGGAATTGAGAGGATTAGGTTTGGATATTAAAATATATGATAAAAAAAATAATATATTGGCATTAACGGATAAAGATGTTGAAAATTTAAATAAAAAACAAAATAAAAATGACGTATAATAAGAAATATTTCCCAATTAATAAGGATATCAAATGATAAAAAATATAGAAAAAATAGTTAATGTAAGTGAGTTTGATAGTATCCAAATTAGTCTTGCTTCACCTGAACGTATCAGAGAAATAAGCTATGGAGAAGTCAAGAAGCCAGAAACAATTAATTATCGATCTTTACGGCCTGAAAGGGATGGTCTTTTTTGTGAAAAGATATTTGGAACAACCAAAGAATGGGAATGTTATTGTGGTAAATTTAAATCGTTTCGTTATAAAGGTGTTGTTTGTGATCGTTGTGGTGTAGAGGTTGAACATTTTAAAGTTAGACGTCAGAGAATGGGGCATATAGAATTGGCTGCTCCTGTAGCACATATCTGGTATTATAAAAGTGTCCCAAGCCGTATTGGCTTGCTTTTAGGATACAGTATTAAAGATCTAAAAAGTATTATTTATTTTGAAAAATATGTGGTTATTGAATCAACAGATACGGAACTAAAAGAAAAGCAGCTATTAACAGAATATGAATATTTAGAATATAAGAAAGAATATGGAGTCAATTTTACGGCAGAAATGGGAGCTTTAGCTATCAAGCTCCTCCTTCAGAAGCTGAATCTAGATGAAGAAGAAGAATCTTTAAGATTAGAAATGAATGAAAGAGGAAATAAAACTGACGTCAGGCTTTTAAAGCGATTAGAATTAATTAAAGATATTAAAAGATCTTGTAATCGTCCTGAGTGGATGATACTAGATGTCCTTCCAGTCATTCCACCAGAATTGAGACCTATGGTACAGTTAGATACTGGACGATTTGCTACAAGCGATTTAAATGATTTATATCGTCGTGTTATTAATAGAAATAATCGATTAAAAAGGCTTCAGCTTTTAAAAGCTCCAGATATCATTATCCGAAATGAAAAAAGGATGCTTCAAGAATCTGTAGATTCACTTTTTGATAACTCAAAAAGAAAAAAAATGGTAAAAGGGGCAGGTAATCGTCCACTAAAATCTATTGCAGATATGCTAAAAGGTAAACAGGGGCGTTTTCGCCAAAATCTATTAGGAAAAAGGGTTGACTATTCTGGTCGTACTGTTATTGTCGTAGGTCCTAATTTGAAATTACATCAATGTGGATTGCCTAAAAAAATGGCACTCGAATTATTTAAGCCTTTTGTGATGCGCCATCTAGTCGAAAAAGAAATCGTTTATAATATTAAAGGTGCAAAAAATATCATTGAAAAAGAGAGCCCAGAAGTCTGGGGTGTTTTAGAGGAAATTATTAAAGGACATCCAGTTTTATTAAATAGAGCACCAACATTACATCGTTTGGGAATACAGGCTTTTGAGCCAATCTTGATTGATGGTGGTGCTATTCAGCTCCATCCACTAGTGTGTCATGCTTTTAATGCCGATTTCGATGGTGATCAAATGGCTGTTCATATCCCATTATCTATCGAAGCTCAGGTCGAATGTTGGTTTTTGATGCTTTCTTCCAATAATATATTAAATCCAGCAAATGGGGAATCTATTGTCACTCCAACTCAGGATATCGTTTTAGGAATCTATTTATTAACAAAAGAAAATACTAAGTTTACATTCAAAAATAAGGTTTTTTCATCTTTTGATGAGATTAAATTAGCTCATTCTACAGGTTATATTCATTTACAAGAAAAAATTAGAGTCTATTCCGAAATACATAATAAAATTATCGAGACTACCTATGGACGTATCATTTTTAATATGGCCTTTGATAATAAAATTGAGTTCATTAATGAGGTTATTACGGATCAAGTTTTAGCAAAATTAATTTTGAAAATCTTTCATACTTTAGGACATCACGAAACTGTTAAAATTATTGATCGAATCAAAGATATTGGATTTGAATATGCTACTAATTTTTCTCTCTCTATTGGATTAAATGATATCGCAGTTCCAGTTGAAAAAGAAGATTTAATCAGGGCAGGTGATGAAAAAGTTAATAAAATTACAGAAAATTATAATAATGGTTATATCACTGAAGATGAAAGAGTCAATCAGGTCATTGACGTTTGGACTCGTGTTGGAGATCAAATCTCTGAAAAAATGATGCAGCAGCTCGAAAAAGATCAAAATGGTTTTAATCCTTTACATATTATGGCAAAATCAGGAGCAAGAGGAAGTCGACAGCAAATTCGTCAGCTCGCTGGAATGAGAGGTTTAATGGTTAAGCCTTCAGGAGATATTCTCGAATTACCTATTAAATCTAATTTTAAAGAAGGTCTCGATGTTTTGGAATATTTTATTTCCACTCACGGAGCAAGAAAAGGATTGGCGGATACTGCTATTAAAACAGCAGATGCTGGATATTTAACTCGTCGTCTTGTAGATATTGCTCAGGATGTTGTCATTACTCAATATGATTGTAAAACTATTAATGGGGTTAGTATTGATTTAAGTAGTCAATTTCTTGAAGATGAAGATGAGATCTTATTAAATAGAATTTATGGTCGTTTTGTTTTAGAAGATATTTATGACTTTGAAACCGGAGAAAAAATTATCGGTTTTATGGAAGAAATCAATTTAGATATCGGTAGAAAAATATTAAGATCAAATATTCAAACTATTCGTATACGTTCTGTTATTACTTGTGAATTACGTTTTGGGATCTGTTCCATTTGTTATGGCCGTAATTTAGCTAATGGTCGAATTGTTGAATTAGGAGAATCTGTTGGGGTAATAGCAGCTCAATCTATTGGCCAACCAGGAACACAGCTAACAATGAGAACATTCCATATTGGTGGTACAGCAGCTCGTGAAATTGAAGATAAAAATGTCACCTTTGATTTTCCTATCTATATAAAATCAATACCAGTAAATATCTCTTCCTATGATGAAGAAAATAAAAAAAATATAAATATTATCATAAGAAAAGGTGATTTAGTCTATTATAAGGTCTTAGCAGTATATGATATTTCAGATTTTAGTAAAATTATTGCTTCTGAAGAAGCTAGAGTTAATGTAGATGATATTATAGGTTTGAATCTAAATGGTCAAAATATCTTGTCACCAAGTTTGGGTATCTTTAAAATTTTGGGAAATCATGTTTTTATTTACCATCGTCTTGAAACAAGATATACTTTGAAAAATGGAACAAAATTATATATTAAAGTAGACGATTTTGTCCCTAAAGGTGTACTAGTTGGTGAATTTGATCCCTATAATGAACCTATTTTCGCAAGAAAGTCTGGAATTATTAAGTTTATAGATATTATAGAAGGTTCTACATTAAGAATTGAGGATAATAAAGATACTGGTATTAAAGATCAAATCATTATGGATGTTCGAGATATTAATCTCACTCCAAAAGTAATGATAGTAGATGATACTGGTGAGCCCATTTCTACAATCAATATTCCAGGTGGAGCTTATTTACTAGTTCATGAATCAGATCGTGTAATCGCTGGTACTATTATTGCAAAAATTACTCGTGCTCAAACTAAAACAAAGGATATTACTGGTGGTCTACCAAGAATCTCTGAACTTTTTGAAGCTAGAAAACCTAAAGATGTGTGTATTTTAGCTGAACAAGAGGGAATCATTCATTTTGGAGAAAAGCATAAGGGTAAGGTTGTTATTAATATTGAATATAATCAAATTAATTCTGAAGGCGTACTAGAAAAGAAATATGCTAAGCATATTATCCCATCAGGAAAAAGTATATTAGCTTTAGATTTGGATTATGTTAAGGCTGGAGATAAAATCTGTGATGGACAAGTGAACCCACATGATATTTTGAGAATACAAAGTATAGAAAAATTACAAGAGTATTTGATCAATGAAATTCAGGGGGTTTATAGATTACAAGGTGTTCATATTAATGATAAGCATGTTGGAATCATTATTCGTCAAATGTTAAGAAAATTAGAAATTATAGAACCAGGAGATACTGATTTTATAGTTGGTCAGCAGGTAGATAAATTTTTATTTCATGATAAAAATGAAAAAATTGTTGAACATGGTGGTAAAGCTGCTACTGCTAGGCCAATATTACAGGGAATTACTCGTGCATCTTTGAATATAGATAGTTTCATTTCTGCAGCTTCTTTTCAGGAGACAACAAAAGTTTTAACAAATGCTGCTATCCGATCTAGCGTTGACTATTTAAGAGGACTAAAGGAAAATGTGATTATAGGTCATCTGATCCCTGCTGGAACGGGAATGAAGGATAAATTCCAGAGATCTTTAGATGAAGAATTAGAAAAAGAGGAATTAGATTTAAAAATTTCTTAAAATTACATAAATGTAATTTTTGTTGACTTTATAAATTATATTATATTAGTATATAACTTATAAAATTCTATGTGTGGGTAATAAAATGTTAATTTTTTCCTTGATTTGTTCCTTTTTGGCTATTATTTTTACCATATTTATTTATGGTAATATTCTAAAGTGTCCTGCTGGAAATGTAAGAATGCAAGAAATTGCATCTTATATTAGAGAAGGATCTGAGGCTTATTTAAGAAAGCAGTATAAAACAGTTAGTTTGTTTTTTAGCTTTATCTTTCTTCTTTTAATTTTAAAATCTTATTTCGATTATAACCGATTAGGTGGTGAGCTAATGGTTTATTGGGCGCCTTTTTCCTTTTTAATTGGAGGGTTCTTATCTGCTTTAGCAGGTTATTTCGGAATGAAAGTTGCTACATTAGCAAATGTAAGAACAGCTGAGGCAGCTCAAAAAAGTTTAAGTAAAGCTTTAAGAATTGCATTCAATTCTGGAACTGTAATGGGATTGCTTGTTGTTGGCTTAGGTATTCTACATATTTCTTTTTGGTATCTCATATTTGATGTATCACAGATTGACAATAGAAAAATAGAAATCTTCAAAAGCATTCTTATTCATTCAAGTTTAGGTGCAACATTTATGGCTTTATTTTCTCGAGTAGGTGGAGGTATTTTCACTAAGGCTGCTGATGTTGGTGCTGATCTTGTTGGTAAAGTTGAAAAAGATATTCCTGAAGATGATCCAAGAAATCCTGCTGTTATTGCAGATAATGTAGGCGATAATGTGGGTGATGTTGCTGGTATGGGTGGTGATCTTTATGAATCTTATGTAGGGTCTATTATTGCAACAATGACTATTGTACCTATCTTTGCTAAATCGATGGATGATCTTTATCAGTTTATCATGGCACCTCTTCTTTTAGCTGGGATTGGTGTTTTATCTTCCATAATTGGAACGTTTTTTGTTCGTATTAAAGATGAAAATATTAGTTTATTAGGGCTTTTAAATACTTTAAGAAGAGGTATTTATATTGCTTCTGCTATTATGTTTGCAGCTACAATTTTTGTTACACTGTTTTCTGATATTCGTATTGGTATACATGGATTAGGATTGATTTATTGTGTAGCCATTGGTCTTATTGCAGGTAATTTAGTTGGGTTTTCTACTGAATATTATACCTCTTTTGATTATCCACCAACATCAAAATTAATTAATATTGCTAAAAGTGGCCCAGGAAACCTAATCATTGAGGGTATTGCACTAGGTCAAAGATCAACAGCTTTTCCTGTATTTATTATAGGTATAGCAACTATTCTTTCTTTTTATTGTATGGGTGGGAATATTGATATTTATCAGGGCCTTTATGGTGTAGGTATTTCAGCTGTGGGGCTTCTTTCGACTTTAGGTATTACTTTAGCAAGTGATGCTTATGGTCCTGTAGCAGATAATGCTGGTGGTATTGCTGAGATGGCAAATTTAGAAAAGGAAACTCGAGAAAGAACTAATTTGCTAGATGCGTTAGGAAATACGACAGCGGCTACTGGAAAAGGATTTGCTATTTTAGCTGCTGCTCTTACAGCTTTAACTTTTTTATCTGTATATTCAGCGAGTTTAAAAGCTATTGCTGGTATTGAAATTATTAGCTTAACAAAGCCTTATGTATTAGTAGGTTTACTTGTAGGGATTCTTATACCTTTTTATTTTTCTTCATTATTAATGAGTGCTGTTGGAAATTCTGCTTTTAGTATTGTTGAGGAAGTTAGGAGACAATTTCAAGATCCTGAAATTATGAGTGGAAATAAAAAACCAGATTATGCTTCATGTGTATCAATAAGCACGGAAGCAGCACAAAGAGAGATGCTCAAGCCAGCCTTGATAGGTATTCTTTCTCCTCTTATTGTTGGATCTATTTTAGGACCGGAAGCTGTTTTTAGTCTTTTAAGTGGTGCTCTTGGTTCAGGGTTTATTTTGGCTATTATGATGGCTAATTCTGGTGGTTCTTGGGATAATGCTAAGAAATATATTGAAAAATCTGAGAAGGGGACATTAGCTCATAAAGCGGCTGTTGTTGCAGATACGGTTGGTGATCCATTTAAAGATACTGCAGGGCCATCTATTAATATTTTGCTTACGTTGTTGAATATTGTAGCGATTATATTTTTACCTTTAATCTATGCTATTAGAAATTTATTTCTTTAATAATTAAAGAGATGGGAGGTTAGAAGGATAAGGCTATTTTTTTCTAGATTTTTCTTGTTCGATTTTTCTAGCGGCTTTATTCTTCTCAAAGTTCCATTCTTTTTTGAGTAGTTCTAGATTTGGGCAAATAATTTTTTTGCCATCTTTAGAAAGTGCTAATACTCCACTTTTAATGATAGAAGCAAAGTAGGATTTTCCTTCTTCAAGACTGACATCAATCATTTTCAAAAGCTCTTTTATACCGAAGTTAAAAGTATAAGATATTTTTTGAATTTTTATTTTATCTTTTTCAAGATTTAATATTAGAGCATCTAAGATTTTAATAGAAATGAAAGTGATGGCTTTATTTTCTAATTGCCTGAAGCCGGTCCATAAACGATCGCTTAATATATTAATCATTTTTATAGCTAATTTGGATTGTGTTTTGACCATCATTTCGAAATTTTTTTGATTAACGATTGTAGCAGTTACGTTTTCATAAGCGATAGCTGTAGCGCTTCTAACCTGATTTTCCAAGAGAGCCATTTCACCAAAGATATCTCCAGGTTTTAATATAGCAATGATTTTTTCATAGTTATCGATAATTTTAGTAATTTTGACCTGTCCTTCTTGGATAACAAATAATTCTTTTCCTATTTCGTTTTCACAAAAAATGATTGTATTACTCTTATAAAATTTTGAGGCTAAATTATTTATCTCTTGAGTAGGTTTGATTTCTTCTTCTGGGCTGTATGTACGTTCATTTAAGGCCTGTTTTGAATACTTTGATAATGACACTAGTAGTTTACTAGCATCTTCCTTATGTTTTGCATTATTGTTACTTAAATATTTATAAAATACATAATAAGCTTTTATATATTCTTGATTTTGATAATAAAAATTTGCTATTTCATAAAGTTTTTCATGAGCTTCTTCATCATTAGGCTCTTTAGTGGGGATTTCTGCTGCCTTATCATTAGCTATCATTTTTTCATCGATATAACGCAATTTAGAACTGAATGATCGGATAATTTTCATAGCAATTCCTGGATTGTTTTCAATAAGGGATTTAAAATCTTTTCTTTTAATTTGAATAGCAGTGACATGCTCTATAGCTTGAACAGTTTCCTCTCTTGGATGGCCACTCATACATGAAATAATGCCTATAAAATGCCCTGGCCCTAAGATTGGATCTTTTTCTTGAGGATCAATTTTAAATTGCTTGATAATCTTGACTCTACCTTCTTTAATGATATAAAACTCATGAACGTCTTCTTTGTTTTCTATTGTTATAAAAGCATTTTTCTTGAATTCTATAATTGCAATTTTTAAAACTTTTGACATCCTTATTCCTAATTTTAGGAAAATCTCCATACCTACTTAAGCATAATTTTCCGAAAGTAATATTTGATTATAGAATTAATTATCTTTTTTTTTTCCTAAAACTTAATAAAAATTAATAAACTTTTTAAAATTTTTTTAAAAAGTTTATTATTATTATATTTAATAAATATATATGTTTTTTTCAAAATACTAGGGGGTTTTTTGTTAATGGCTAGTTATGTTAGTGCAAAAAAAAAGGAAAATATAACCGCATCATGTCAATCTTGTCAGTGTATGGAGCCTATTGTGGGTTCTATTAGATGCGAAAGTGGACATCTAGAAAATTATTGTAAGACTTGTTTTGAGGAAAAAACCGGAAAAAAAGTCTCCAAAAGATAGTTCCATCTTAACTATTTTTTAATTTAAATAATTCAATATCTAGTTCTTTCCCTAAGATTAAAAGTTTATACTGGTCCTTTAACTCTATCGAATGAAAGTCGTGATGAAATTTCCCATTTGCATCTATTATACCAATAATCCTAACATTATAGTCTAATTTCGATTTAATATCTATTTCAAGTCCAAGCTTTTTATAAAAATCCGATCTTTTATTAACAATAAATAACTCGCTTATAAGTTCCTCCATTTCTATCGCTTTTTCAACTTTATCGTAATCTATAGAAAAATTCAGAAATCGATTGAAAATATGTTCAAGAATCTCCATTGAAGCAAGTGCGTAAATGGGAATAATCTTATTGGACCCTGCAACAATGATTTTTTGCTTATTAACATGCATCTTATAGCTAGTAATAATATAAATCTCTGGATTCAAAATTCGAGCATTCATAGTAATATAAATATTCGATTGATCATCATCAGTGACAATAATAATTGTTTTAGCTTTTTTTATACCGGAATTGAGTAAGCTTTCATCGTCATCTGTCTTACCAGAAATAAAAAAATCTTTTAAGTTATCTGGAAGCTTGTTTTGTAAATCTTCATTGAAAAATTCAATGATAACAATTTCAAATCCCAATTTTTTCAATTCACTCGATATATATTTCCCTAAATATCCATAACCACAGATAATATAATGATTTTGTAGTTCATTGATATGTTTCATTTTTTTTTTAAAAGATAAACTTTTAAAATAACCTCCCAAATACTCATTTAAAATTAAGTGTAAAATAATAGATAAAGTATATCCGAATAAAGTAAGACCAATGATCATGATAAATATCATATAAATTTTTCCGTAGCTACTAAGAGGAAAAACTTCACCATAACCAATAGTGGTTAATGTTATCATAATAAAATAAAAAGCATCAATAAAGGTCCAAGGTTGATGTGATTCAAGTAAAATAAGACCTAAAGAAGAAGAAATAAGTAATAAAATAATAGTACCAAGCAAGTAAAAATGATTGAACTTAAACATCTTTCAGATCAGTTTCACTTATACTCTTTTTATCATTTTTTAATATTTCTTCAATTTCACTTCTAGATAATGTCTCTTTTTGTAAAAGATTTTGTGCTATAATTTCCAATTTATCTATATGTTGATGTATCATTTTATGAGCTTCTTTATAACATGAACTCATAGCTTTTTTTACTGCTAAATCTATTTCTTCAGCAGTTTTTTGACTATATTCCTGTTCTTTTACATAAAGATTTTTTGATGGTAAAGTATAAGTAATAGGTCCAAGATTTTCATCCATTCCCCATTCAGTAATCATAGAGCGAATCAGCTTTGATGCCTTTTGTATATCATTACTTGATCCAGTTGTAATTTTATGTTCCCCAAATTTATAATCTTCAGCTATACGTCCACCAAGAAGAACAATGACTTCTTGAGCAATTTGCTTTTTAGTCATTGTATAACGTTCTTCTAAAGGTAAAGTCTGAGTAACACCAAGTGCTCTACCTCGTGGGATAATGGAAACTTTATGTAATTTATTTACCTCTGGTAATAAAAAGGCTAATAAAGTATGTCCAGCTTCATGGTAAGCAGTATTTATTTTTTCTTCTTCAGAAAGTACTATACTTTTTCTTTCAGAGCCCATAAGGATTTTATCTTTAGCTTCTTCAAATTCATTCATAGTGACTTTGTCTTTATTATATCGACCAGCTAAAATAGTAGCTTCATTAACCAAATTAGCTAGATCTGCTCCAGAAAATCCTGGTGTGCCTTTTGCTATAGTATCTACATCAATATTATCATCATATTGAACATTTTGAAGATGAATATTTAAAATAGCCTTACGCCCTAAGATAGTTGGAATATCGACATGAATTTGACGATCAAAACGACCTGGTCGAAGTAAAGCAGGATCTAAAACATCTGGACGATTTGTTGCAGCGATAATAATGACAGTTTCATTTGTTTCAAATCCATCCATTTCTACAAGCATTTGATTTAAGGTCTGTTCACGTTCATCGTGACCACCGCCATAACCAGATCCTCTAACACGGCCGACAGCATCTAATTCATCGATAAAAATGATACAAGGAGAATTTTTTTTGCCCTGTTCAAAAAGATCACGTACACGACTTGCACCTATACCGACAAACATTTCGACAAATTCAGAACCACTGATACTGAAAAACGCACAATTTGCTTCGCCAGATACGGAACGAGCTAATAAAGTTTTTCCTGTTCCTGGAGGGCCGATTAAAAGGATACCTCTGGGTATTTTTGCTCCTAACTTTCTAAATTTTTCTGGATTTTTTAGGAAATCGACAGTTTCAATTAAATCTTGCTTAGCTTCATCGACACCAGCGACGTCATTAAAAGTGATTTTATTTTTATCTCCTAAAATCAATCGAGCTTTACTTTTTCCAAAGGAAAGAGTTTTATTTCCACTACCTTGGATTTGGCGGAACATAAAGAACCAAAATAGACCGAAGATGATTAACCAAGGGATAATAGAAGCTAAGATATTGATAAAGAAATTATTGCTTGGAGGATTTGAGTTGAATGGGATTTGCCTACGATAAAGCTCATCGATAAACGAAGGATCAACTATAGTAGGGCTATAGGTTATTACTTGATAAATATTTCTATTGCTAGTAGTTTTGATTAAATACTTAGCATATTTTGATTCAAAAAGTAAGATTTCATTTGGAGTTAAAGTACCATTAGTACTATTAATAGTAAATGTAGAAGTGATATTTTGATTTTCAATTTCTACCATTTCGAATTGGATATTTTGATTTTCTAAAAGTTCTAAAAATTCGGAATAATAGATATAGTGATTTTTATTGAGATCTTTCATGAGATAAATGGAGAAGAAAGTGATAGTGAGTATTAGAAAAACAAAAAATATATTTTTTCTACCCTTTTGATTTTTTGGATTATTGAATATAAAATTATCACCTGGGAAATGGTTTTTATTATTATTGTCTTGTTTCATAAAAATTCCTTTTAGTTATTATCATTAAATATCTTTATTTTTTTTTTGCTATGTTTGCCAAATAAACTTCTGGGTTTTCCAGTATATCCATATTAATTTCAATAGAAGATTTTTTTATAAGATTTAAAGCATATTCAAAATTTTCTAATTTTTTTAAAATAAAAGTATAAGGACTATTAAAATCATACATATTTTTTATAATATAAAGAATGGCATCATCTGTGAACTTAAATTGAATACTTGATTTTTTTGATTTATCTTGATTGAATTCGTCGATAGCCTTTAATGCAATTATTTCATTTAAATAATGTTTAGGATTTTGGATTAATTTTTCATTAACAATAACTTTTTTTATATTCTCTCTTGAAGGGAGTATTTTTTCAAAAAGAATCAATTTTTTTTCGAAAATATTCATTAAAATTCTAGCACCAGTCTTAGACTTACTTGCCATTTTAGAAACTTTTAAGAGAGCAGAATCTGTGAATTCCAAATCTATACCGTAAGCTTTAAAATCCCGTATTTTATTTTGGATGATATTGTTTTTTCGATTTTTTAAGATACGATAAAAATGCTTTTGATTTAAAGAGTTTAAAGTAGTGATAATAGGAAGACGGCCGATAAATTCAGTTTCAAAGCCATATTCAATTAAATCTTCATGGTTAACATATTTTAAAAAATTCTTGATTTCCTTATGTTTTTTATGTTTTGTTTTAAATCCTATAAATTTTGTATTGAGTCTTTTTTTTATAATATCATCAAGATGAGTAAAAGCCCCACTCATAATAAATAGGATATTTTTTGTGTTTATTTTTTTTGCTTTATCTTGGTTACTTTTTGTAGTGGCTTGTAGAATACTTTCCATTTGAGATAATATATCGATTGGATTTTTAATAGAGACTTCACTTTCTTCCATAATTTTTAATAGATTTCTTTGAACCCCAGTCCTAGACACTTCAGCACCAGAATAAGATTTATTTGAAGCAATTTTATCAATTTCATCAAGATAAATAATTCCATATTGAGCCAATTCTATATTTTGCCCTGCTTCATGAATAAGTTCACGAACTAAATCTTCAACATCACCACCGACATAACCTGTTTCTGTGTATTTTGTAATATCAGCCTTAACAAATGGAATATTTAGTTTTTTTGCGATGAGTCGAATCATATAAGTTTTTCCGACTCCAGTGGGTCCAATTAATAGGATATTATTTTTAATTCCACCTATCTGATTTTCCAGATGTGGATCAGGATTTAGTTTATCATGATTCATTCGATTAAAATGAGTACAAATTTTTGTAGAGATGATTCCAATAGCCTTATCTTGACCGATAATATAATTTTTCAAATAGTTTTCGAGCTCTAAAGGCTTAGTATTAAATTGAATGATATTTTGCACTTTAGGCTCCTCATAAGAATTATTTGTATCACTACTTTTAGCTAATAGGATTTTTTTACCTTGAAATATTTGCCCTAACTTATTAATATTATTTAACTTTTCATTCATCATATTTTTTCTATTTCTAATGGGATTCCTTTCAGCAAGAAATTTTCCATAAGAATGTTTTGAATTTCTTGGATAGCATTTTTCAAACCTAAAAATATAGCCCGACTAATGATACCATGACCAATATTGAACTCTTGAATAGTATCGATAAGAAGTAGGGGATTTAAATTTTTATAGTGAAGTCCATGCCCTGCATAAACTTTCATATTTTTTTTACAAGCTTCATCTGAAGCTAGTTTTATTAAATTAAGTTCTTTAATTCGATCTTTTTCGTTTGAGTATTTTTGACTATAAACTCCAGTATTTATTTCCACTTCCTCTATTCCAATACTATAAGCTTCTATGATATCTTCAATATTTGGGTCTAAAAAGAGACAAACATTAATATTTTTTTTTTGAAACTGATGAATAAAATTCAATAATTTTTCCTTATCCTTTTTATTTATCTGTGAAATTTTAAATCCTGTTTCTGTTGTTAATTCTAATCGCTTTTCTGGAACAATAGTTACTCTATAAGGTTTTACTTCTAAGGCAATATTTATAATATCCTCGTTTAAAGCTAATTCAAAATTTAATGGAAGTGTACTTATTTCCTTGAATAGAAACACATCTTTATCTTGAATATGCCTACGATCTTCCCTTAAATGAAATGTGATACCATCAATTCCTAGAATTTCACATATTCCAATTGCAGTAGATAAACTAGGATAGTTAGTTAATCTACTTTGCCTTAATGAAGCAATATGGTCAATATTAACGTAAAGTTTTTTTTTTCTCCGAGCAAAATATTGAAAATTTCCTTCTAAAAACATTCTTAATTTAAAAATATAATATTTTATTTATGTCTTTTTTTCAATTTCTTTACATTATTTTAGTAATTTTACACAAAAACATATAAAAAATGCATTTACTTATAAGTAAAAATATACTTTAAAAATATTTCTTTGTAGAGAAAAATAATAATTATAATATTATTTAGATATACTTAATGCAAAAAAAATTAGATATTAGATTCAAAGTATTAAATACTGATATTTAAATTCCCTATTCCTTATTAGTTTAAGATTTCAAAATTCCTATAATATAATATCAAAAAAAATTTTTTTTTTTAATTATTATTTTAAAGAAGAGTTAATATCATTAGATATAAATTCTAAATTTTTATTTTTAATAATAAAAAAACCTTTTTCAAAATTTCTTATAAATATATTTATAGGATTATAATCTTGGTTCCGTGTTTAAGGGTTGAGGTATATTCATGAGTAGTATTAATTTTTTAGAAAGTTCAAATATTATTTCTAAAGGTATTTCAACTTATGGGTCAAAAATCGATAATCTTTTATTTCTAATCACATTAATTATTTTGCCTGTTACTATCATCATATTTTTTGTACTTATTGTTTTAATCTTAAAAGGATATTTAAATAAGGATAGTCAAATTGTTCGTGTAAAATTTGTTACAAAATTCATCTTATTTATCGATTTCATTATTCTAATTTTAGATCTATTTATCTTCAATTTTACTTTACACCCTTGGAATGTTATTCAAGGAGCTGTCACCAAAAATAAAGACGGTACTTGGACTTTCCCAGCACAAGATGTTTCTTCCACTGAAGAAATAGTCAAAAATGAAGATGTTTTAGAAATAAGAGTTGAAGGTAAGCAGTTCTCTTGGGACTTCTATTATCCAGGGAAAGATAATAGAATATTCACTCATGATGATTTATATTTAGGTTATGCTTTACATATTCCTGTAGATACAAAAATTGTTTTGCGTATTACTTCTCTCGATGTTATCCATAGTCTTTGGTTAAGAAGTTTGAGATTTAAGCAGGATGCGATCCCTGGACGAATGATCTTGAAATGGTTCCAAATTGATTCTAATAAAATACAGCTTTCTCAAGATAAGTGGGAAACCGAAATCGATATAGATTCAATCAAAAAAATTTCTTTAGAAATGCAAATTTTAAGAGAGCAAATGGTCGATCTTAAAAAAAGTGATTATCCAAAATATTTAGAAAATCAATCAAAAATGGAAATAATGAAAAAAAATTTAAAAGCTATTTATGATAAAAGTTTACTCAATCAGCGATTATATGAAATTATCTGTGCCGAAATTTGCGGAAATTCTCATTATTCAATGAATGCTTGGCTTATCGTTCATACGAAAGAAATCTTTAAAAAATGGATGGATAATCAGATTCATCTAAAGATGAACGAAAAAAAGTTAAATTAAAATTTTCTTCTTAATCGAAGATATTAAATAGGGGTAGTAGAAAATATGTCTACAAATCATCAAATGGGATTTATTGAAAAATATATCTTTTCATTAGATCATAAAGTAATAGGGTTCCAATATATGCTAACTGGTATCTTTATGGGCTTTTTGGGTGGATATTTATCACATAAATTTAGATTGCAGCTCGCATTTCCTGATAGGGGTATTCTAACTGGTGGGGATTATAATAGTATGGTAACAATGCATGGCTTAATTATGGTCTTATGGGTTGCTATGCCCATCTTAATTGCTGCATTCGGAAATCTATTAATACCACTTATGCTAGGTGTCGATGATATGGCTTATCCAAAATTAAATAGATTATCTTATTGGATATTTTTTATAAGCTCTGTTGTTTTGCTTATGTCTTTCTTTATAGGAAGAGGTGGCTTCGGAGGTGGTTGGACATTATATCCTCCATTATCGGCCGGTATGCCAGAAAATGTCGGTGGTGGTTATTCAAGCACTTATCCCGGATTTTTTACTGGTGGAACTTTTGTCCTTTTAGCTGTAGCTTTAGAGGTTGTTGCTTTCTTAATTGGTGGTATAAATTTTATTGTTACAACAATCAACTTAAGAGCCGAGGGAATGACTATTTGGGATATCCCCTTATTCGTTTGGATGGTGGATATTGCTTCTATGGTTTTTATGCTCTCTGTTGGGCCTTTAATCGCTGGTGCTTTGATGTTGATTTTAGATCGATCTTTTGGATCTGGATTTTTTGATCCAAAGGCAGGTGGAGATCCAGTCACATTTCAGCACTTATTTTGGTTTTTTGGACATCCAGAAGTTTATGTAGTCTTACTTCCAGCATTAGGAATTATTGGTGAAATCTTATCTACTTTTAGTCGAAAACCTTTATTTGGATATAAAAAATTAATTTATGCAGCTTTAATAGGCTCAGGATTATCTTTTATTGTTTGGGCTCATCATCAATTTGTTGCTGGTATCGATCCAAGAAGTGCAGTATTTTTCTCTATCACTACAATTTTGATTTCAGTACCCTTTGGTACAATGATTTTATCTTCCATTGCAACTCTTTTAGGAGGGAAAATCTATTTTAAAGTTCCTATGCTTTGGGCATTAGGCTTCCTATTCACTTTCATTATTGGTGGTGTAACAGGGATTTATTTAGGTTCTGTCGCTGCTGATATTGTTCTTCATGATACTTATTTTGTTATTGCACATTTTCATTATACTTTTATTCCTATTTTAGTTTTTGCTGGAATGGGTGGTGTATATTATTGGTATCCTAAATTTGTTGGGAGGATGTATAGTGAATGGTTTGGTCGTATTCATTTCCTATTAACTTTTATTTTGACGAATCTAATTTTTTTCCCTCTATTTTTTTCAGGACTCTCAGGGCAACAAAGAAGAAGTGCAGCTTATACTTTAGATACTTTCCCAAGTTTGGCAACGGATTGGTATCAAAATCTAAGAATTTTTATTTTTATAGTAACTACGTTATTTCTTTTAGTACAGATATTTTGGATGATTAGTATGATATATAGTGCATTTTTTGGGAAGAAAGCCGAAAAGAATCCTTGGAGATCGAATACATTGGAATGGTCTGCTGATTCACCACCGAAGCATGGTAATTTTGATATTTTTCCAACAGTTTATCGTGGTCCATATGAATATGGAGTTTCTTCTGGTAGGAAAGAAGATTTTTTCCCTCAAGGACAAAAAGAATAAGATTTTAGAACATTATGGAAAAACATGAATATCACCTTAAGAAATTAGAACGTACTCCTAAAGGGAGGCTTCTTGTTTGGCTTATTATTTTTGGCGAAATTTTAATTTTTGGAAGTGCTGTTGTTTATTATCTTCTGATTAAGGCACGTTATCATGAGATATTCAATCAACTAGCTTCTCTTATGCATACTGAATTGGGGGCAATCAATACAGTTATTCTTTTAACTAGTAGTTTTTTTGTTATTCTTGCTCATCATCATGCAATTAAAAAAGATATTAAAAAGATAGAGTTGTATATTTTTCTAACGGTTTGTTGTGGGATAATGTTTATTGCGATTAAATCTTATGAGTGGATACCTAAAATTAAAGCTACCATTTTTATAGGGTTATACTCGCAAGAAATAAAGGATATTTTAGGTCCAGGGGTGATTTTTTGGGATTTTTATTATTTTCTTACAGGGATGCATGGTTTACATGTTATTGTTGGGTTAATAATATTAGTTTTAACTACAAGGGATATAAAAAGAACGGGGAAAAATTTTCATCGAATTGAAATGGCTGGGATGTATTGGCATTTTGTTGATTTAGTATGGATTTTCTTATTTCCTTTATTTTACTTATCAAGTTAATTTATTAAAGAGGATTTTCTTATGAAACGATTTTTAGCAAAAGATAATTCTGAAATTTATTATATTAATGATTATCACGGACATCCGAACTATAAGATTGTTTACTTTTTACTTCTCTCTCTCATGTTTGTTACTATTATACCTGAGCTTGTTAATGGAATATTTGGTTATGAGGCTATTCCTCATTCTAATGTAGTAATTTTTTTCATATTTTTTTTATCTACAGTAAAAGCACTTTTAGTGCTATTTAAATTTATGCATATACAATTTGAGCATAGGACTCTTTTGCTTTTCGTAGTGATTTGTATTTTATTACTATGTATTATGTATATATTGCTTTTTGTGGACATTTCGAAGCAAATGCACTCAAATTATTTTTTTACAGATTATTATAATATTGAAAATAAAGATGTTGATTTTAAATTGGATTTAAAGAAAATAGAAGAACATATAGGACATTAAATTGGATATAATGATAGAAAAAGGTATTTCTCCTAGAGAACGAGCTAATCCTGTTAAGAGCCATATTATTGCTATTTTTTTGGTTATTTTTACTGAAGTATTATTTTTTTCGGGATTGATTAGTGCTTTTATTGTATTTAAATATAGAAGCTTAGAGTGGCCGCCATTGAATCAGCCAAGATTATCTATTTATATGACTGGTTTAAATACAATTATATTTTTGATAAGTTTTGTTGTTTTTCATATAGGTTTTAGGAAGTCTTTTTTATTAAGATTAGTAAAAACTATTGGGCTGACTTCCTTTCTTGGTACAGTTTTTCTTATTTTTCAAGGTTATGAATGGGTATCGCTTTTGAATTATGGGCTAAAAATGACAAAAAATGTATATGGTGGATTTTTTTATGTTCTAATAGGAGTTCATGGTGTACACGTTATTGTTGGAATGATATTGTTATTTTATATGTTTATTTTATCTTTTTTGGAATATAGAAAAATTGGAAATATTCTATTAGACGAGGATCATAAAGTATATAAAGGATTAGGTGTTGCTTATATTTATTGGATGTTTGTAGTTTTCTTATGGCCTATATTATATTTTTTAGTATACTTTTAAGTTCTTTTTTTTATCAAAATAATTTATACGCCTGTAGTTGCTATTTGGAAGATGCAGATCTCTATCTTTTAATGACATTTGTTTTAATGCCAATGCCTTTTATTCTCATTATTGGAGCAATAATTTTTTTTCATTTTAAATGGAATAAATTTTATAGTAAGGGAAATAAGAAATAATACCAGATAAGAAGGTATACTTAAAATGAAATATGTTGCCTATTATACTTTTTAATTTTTTATTATGGACTTTTTTATCTTGTGGGCTTCCTGATCTAAATATTCCTATAAATGTTGTGATACCTAAGAATTTACAGATACTTAAAAATAAGGATGGTAGTTTAGATATTAGTTTTATTGCTTATAATCCAGAAAAGGGGTTTGCTGGGTATAATGTATATATAGCGAAAGAATCTAAATATGAAGTTTTAAAAGCAGTAAGTAATCATGTGAAGGAAAAAAAGGTTGATGAAGCTATTGAAAGTAAATATATAGTTAAAAGTGATCTTTTAGATTATCCAACTATTCAACTGCATAGGATAGATCCAAATTTTAAAAAAACTCCAACTTTAATAAGATATAAATTAAATTATGCTCCTAATCAAGAGCCTATATTTTATCCTTTTTATATTGGTGTGACGGCCTTTTCAAGAGATAAAAATTCTGAAAGTGACCCAAGTGAAATTCTTTATGTTAAATAATATTATAAAGATTTTTATTTTTATTTCAGTTATATTTTTTTTTTCTTGTAAAAGTGATCAGGATCTCTCTCAGTTTAATTTTTTGGAAATTCCTTTTATTTGTGTAGATCCTTGTAAAAGACTTACTAAGGAGGGTATATCTAGTACTTTAGTAAAAGGGAGCTCTTTACTTCTTATTTTTTCTGGAAAAAATTCGGAAAATTCATTTTTTGGATATAATATTTGGTATGGGGATGGAGATAAAATCAGACAAGCACATCAGCAAAAGAATTTCAATTATGTTATATCTTCAAAAATAACTAAAGGAGACATATTAACTTTTGATGCAAAAAACGTAGGACGTGGTGATTATCCAACAATATATACTTCTAAAAGTTCTACAGAAGTATCTTATTTTGTGATTAAGATTGATAATGTAGAATCTGGGAAATCTGTTTATATTACTGCTTCAAGCTCAACAGGAGATAGTCAATTAAGTAATGAGTTTAAGATTCCGTAAAGGCTATTTATTCTAAGATATCAAATAATTCAAAGTTATTTGGAATTTCTTCTTCTGGCTGTTCATTTTTTGATACCTTTTTTTTTATAGGCTCTTTGATGCTTTTTTCCTTTTTTCCCTTTTTTTCCTTAATTTCTAGTTTTTCCTTAGTTTCCAACTTACTTTTTTCTTCTTGATTTTTAGGATCTTCAATAGGCGAGTTATCTTTAGCTTGGATATCCCCTTTTTTTAAAAATTGATTTTTAAGAATATAAACCTTATTTTCAGCTTGATTTAACTTTTCCTCACAATGCTGGATTAGATGTATTCCTTTTTCATATAATTGGATAGAATCTTCTAAGAATAGATCACTTTTTTGGAATTGTTTGATGATCTCTTCCAATTTTTGGATGGATTCTTCAAAATTATTTTTATTCATCATTTTTAACCACTTGAATATTTGGAATTTGTATTTTAATATTTGAAATAATTTTATCTAAAATCGAAGATGAAGTTGAAGTTCCTGAAATTAGACCAATAATTTTTATAGAAGAAAAATTAATATTAAAAATTTCTTCAGGATGTTCAATTTGAATACTTGGAACTATATTTTGACTTAATTGAAATAATTTTTTTGTATTGGAACTATTTTGTCCGCCAACAACGATCATATAGTCAACCTTTTGGGCTAAATCCTCGATTTCAATTTGACGACGTGTAGTTACACCACATATGGTAGGTTTAATTTTTACTTCTGAAGATAGATTAATAATTTCTATAAGAATAGAAGAAAAATCGTTAACTGTGACGGTACTTTGAAAAATGATTCCGATTTTTTTCTTTTTAGGTAACAAATGAATATCGTCCCTATTTTGAATGACTAAACAGTTTTCATTGAGATGTTCTTGAATAGCAATAACTTCAGGATGATTTTTTTTTCCTAAGATAACAATAAAATAATTTTCCTTTAGTAACTCAATACCAATTTTTTGAGTTTTAAGAACAAAGGGGCATGTAGTATCAATAATTTCGGCATTTTTTTTCTTTAATATTTCATAAGTTTTAGGGCCAGCACCATGAGCTCGTATAGCAACTTGTTTGGACTGAATTTCATCTAGAGATTCAATAGTTTCAATAGGATAGGCTGCCTCAATTTCCCTAATAGCTTCTTTATTATGAATAATAGAGCCAAAGCTTTGAATTTTTTCTCCTGGATGAAGAGTTTTAGATCTTTCAGCTAAAGCTTTAATAGCATCTCTTACTCCATAACAAAATCCGATTTCGTTAGCTAAAATTAATTTTTTCATGTTATTAAATATAGTTTTTATTTGTCAGAATATTAATATTTTATAAATACAAAAATGATTAAAACAAAAACTATTTTTTTCAATCTATTTATAATATTTTTTCATCAAGAGTTTTTTTTATTAGATTTGACTATATAGTTTTGAAATTAAAAATTATAACATAATTAGTATGGGGTTATAAATATGGCTGTTTTAGTGAATCAGGTGGCACCATGTTTTAGAGGAATGGCTGTTATGCCAGATTCTTCAGTAAAGGAAATAAATATAGCGGATTATAAAGGGCAAATTGTAGTTTTATTTTTTTATCCTCTAGATTTTACATTTGTATGTCCAACAGAAATTATTGCATTTGATCATCGTATAAAGCATTTTGAAAAAAGAAATGTTGTTATTCTTGGAGTATCTGTTGACTCAATATATTCTCATTTGGCTTGGAGAGAAACTCCAGTTCAAAATGGGGGGATAGGAAAAATTCAATATCCATTAATATCAGATATAACAAAAAATATTAGTCAGAGTTATGATGTTTTGACTCCTCAAGGTATAGCTTTAAGAGGATCGTTTTTGATTGATAAGGCTGGAGTTGTTAGACATCAAGTCATCAATGATTTGCCTTTAGGTAGAAATATTGATGAGATGATTCGAATGATTGATGCTTTAATACATTTTGAAAAATATGGTGAAGTTTGTCCTGCTGGTTGGGATAAAAGTAAAAAATCATTTAAACCAGGGCATAAAGAAGTATCAGAGTTTTTATCAAATGAGAGTAGCTCTTTGTAGTTAATTTTCATTTTTTCCTATTGGGGGTATAGAAGTTCTTTCTATAGAATTTCTTCCCAATGGAATACCTTCAAGTTTTTATTTTCTATATATTTTCTTCCATATTTTGCACAATGTTTTCCATTTACTTGAACGACATCTGCAGTAAATGGGTAGTTATCACTATTAAAAAAAGATCCTATTGCATAAAAATCGATAGGAGCTTGAGCCTTTTCAAAGGTTTTTATTTTTTTTAAATTAAATCCACTACTAACGATAATTTTGACAGTATAGAATTTCTCTTGATCAAGGTTATATCTAACTTTTTCAACTAATGGGATGGATACTCCAGAAGGGATTTCTGTAAATTGATCTAGTTCATTGAGGAGACTCATATCAATCAAATTTTCTGAGGTATCAAGACGAACCCCCCAAAGATGAATATTTTTTTCTTTTAAATGTCGAGCAATCTTTAATGTTGTATCTACGCAATTATTTTCAAAATCAACTAGAGCGACTAATGGAACATTAGGAAAATTACGATGAAAACTTTCCATTAATAAAAGCTGATCACCCTCAAAGACAGCAATAAGAGAATGTGGTATCGTTCCAATAGGAGGTTTATTAAAAATTTCTCCCATGGCTTTAGTAGCAACAGCATGAACTCCAGCTTTTAGAGCAGCATAACCATCGCTGATTTGATTAGACCAACGGTCAAATCGATCTGAAAAGAAAAGGATAGGTTTATTTGTAATTTCGACTATTTTTTTTACTTGGCTTGCAATTTTTGTACCTCTAGCTAAAATTCCTAAATAGATAGATTCCAAATAGGAAAAGAGAGAGAGATCCCCTTCAATAGTTAAAACGTTTTCTCTATCTTGAATAATATCGCCATCATGTAGAGCTTTGATATGGAGATCGGAATATTTAGATACCCATAAATCACTTAGCTGATTTTCAATTTGTATTAGGTTCTCATAATTTTTTTTTAGATTTGAAAAATCTCGAGAGACTTGATTAAAATATATATTTTTTTTTATATGTTGATAAGTTTGAAATAATTGAGATGTCTTGGTTTGATTTTTCCAAAATCCTGAACCTATATAAAGTAATGCTAAAGTTTCGTCTATTCCACAAAGGATAGATTTTTTTTTTCTATTAAAAATTTGAGTTAAAGAAATTTTTCTTATTTTCTCATTTTCTAGTATTATTTTTTCTCTTAAAAAATAAATAGCTGAATAATAGCCTAGTCGGATTGGATGAATATCAAATTCAAAATTTTTAAAGGATATCCGATTAAGTTTCATATTATTAAATTTACTAAATTTATTTTTCCATTTTTGAATAAAAGATATTTTAATTAAAAATAAGACTTTGCAATAAAAGTATATAATAAATTTAATTGGTAAAAAAGATAAGAGGAGTTTATAGAAAAATGATTTTTTTATTAAAAAAGGCTAAAAAGATAGGAATTTTTAGTTTTATTGTTATCTCAATTTTATATAGTGGGCCTTGCGAAAGGAAAGAAGAGGCTTTATTTTATTATCAGAATATTTTTAAAGGATATCCTGAATTTGTTGCTCATGTAAATATAAAAAAATTGATAGGCCACTCTCTATTTAAAGATTCTTTAGAAGTGAACAAATCGCTTAAAGCAATTTTTTCTGAAGAAAATTCACTTAAAATTAATCCTAAATCGTTAGATAGGGCAACAATAGTTTTTCAAAATCCTGACTATATAAATCTTTTAACGTATCTTACTAATCATAATACGAAATTGGATTATGAAGGTGGCATTTTTTTAGAGCTTAATTATAATAATCAGGAATTTCTAAGTATTATAAAGAATGATTATAATGATCATATTAAAGAGATTAATGATGATTTTAAAATTAATGGTGAGAAAATATATGGTTATAATATTCATCATCAAATAGTTCCTTTCGATCAACTTATCGCTTTAAAAAGAGGGATTTTAATACTCAAAAAATATGATTTTAAATTAGGGGCAAGTCAGAAAAAAGAAGATCAAAAAAATAAAGAAGAAGTAGAAAATACTATCAAAAGAATCAATTATATTTATAAAGATCTTTCTACAGTAGATCCAGAATTTTGGATCTTTATTCAAAGTAAGGATGATTTTTTTAAAAAATTATTGGATTTAAATGATTTTAGTAAAATTATACCTTTTGATAGAAAAATTTTAAATTCTTTGAAAATTATCCTCCTGAAATTAAGATTTTTACCTAAAGTAGATCCAGAAAAAGATAAAGATACACAAATAAGTGCTATTGAAAAAGAAAAACATATAGAATTGTCTATTGAATTTCATTTAGATGCTGATGAAAATGAATATTATGATCTTTTCAAAGCAGTAAAAACAATCGGAGAAATTGGTCTTCAAGCAAGATTCGAAGCTGTTAGAGATGTCGATTTCAAAATAGATATAGAAAAAAATGAAATCCAAAAAATCATTACTGCTAAGCTTAAATTATCAGAAACAAAAATCCAAAAGCTTATTTTTGTTGAAGATAAACCTGAAGAAAAATCAGATAAGGATAAAGATAAGGATAAGGATAAAGATAAAGATAAAAATAAGATCAATAAGAAAAAATCCTCTAAGTAAGTTATCTAAAGTTTTTATTATCATTTTCGCCCCAACATTTTTTATAATGAGGGGCGAGGATGTGATAAAATTAACAGCAGGAAGATCCGCTACCGCATCCACCGCAAGAGCCTTTGCTCCCACATCCTGCTTCAGATTCATTTGGATTATATACTATAAATCCTTCACCAGATTCGTTTTTAATATAGTCAACAGTGGATCCCTTAATAATACTGTAAGTTTCTGAATCAATAACTACATTAATATTGCTTGTTTCTATAAATTGGTCATCTTCTTTTTTTTGATCGAAGGTAAATCCGTAAGATATTCCAGAGCAACTTGACCCATTAACAAATATCCTTAAAGGTAAGTCTTTATATTTTTTATTTTCTTTTACATAATCCTTGACCTTATTTACTGCAGTTTCTGTTAATATTAGCATTATTTAAGCTCCTTTTTTATTCAAATAAAAATCTTAACTTATTATACTAAGTTAAAAATTAAAAAAGTTTTTTTCTTAAAAAAAAAGAAAAAACGTGTTTAATTAAATATATATATATACAAACTGAAATTATAGGAGTTTTTTTATGAGAAATGATTTGAATTATCACATCTTTTATATCGACGATTTATATGCACAGTATAAAAAAGATAAAACGAATATAGAATATACCTGGAGAAAGTTTTTTGAGGGATTTGAATATGCTAATCAGAATCGAAATTTTCAGGAACAAGTAGATCTAAATAATAAATTTTTATCTATATGGAAGTTAATACAAGATTATCGCCGTTTTGGGTATACACAAGCAAATATCAATCCTCTTATTATAGAAAATAATCGTAAGGAAGATCATAATTTTGAAATATTTAAATTTTTTCTTAATTTATCTAATTATCATCTCAGTGATGAAGATTTAGATATAGAATTTAATCTCAGAGAAAATTTTTTAGAAAAAGAATCCTTAAGATCTCTTTTAGATCAGTTAAAAAAAATCTATCTTGGGAATATCGGTTTTGAATATGCACATATCCAAAATCAAGATCGTTATAAATGGTTATTGAATAGGATTGAAAATGGATATTTAAATTTCAAATTTGATCCAGAAGAGCTAAAAAATGCATATCTCCAATTATCTAAAGCCACTAGATTGGAAGAATACTTACAATTAAAATATATAGGACAAAAAAGATTTTCTTTAGAAGGTTCAGAAAATCTTATCCCTTTATTGAATCAAATTTTTTTAAAATCAGAAAGTTATCAAGTCAAAAAAGTAGTTTTATCTATGGCTCATCGTGGGCGATTAAATGTTTTAACTAATGTTTTTGAAAAATCTTATGCTGATCTTTTTTATGAATTTCAATCTACTCCAAAAAATATTAAGGGAATCAATGATGCAAAATATCACTTAGGTTATAAAAATAAGATCTCTTTATCTAAAGATTTTGAATTAGAAGCTATTATATTAAATAATCCTTCCCATCTAGAATCAGTCAACCCTGTTTTAATGGGTTATACAAGAGCACTTTTAGAAAAGGAAAATCTAGAAAAAGAGGAAATCATCCCAATCCTTATCCATGGTGATGCCGCTATCTCAGGGCAAGGAAGCTCTTATGAACAAATCCAAATGGAAAGTTTAGAGGCTTATACTATTGGTGGTATTATACATATCATTTTAGATAATCAAGTAGGATATACATTGGATCCAAAAGATGCTCATACAAGTCTATATTGTTCAGATATTGCTAAAATTATAGATGCTCCAGTTTTTCATATCAATGGGGATGATACAGAAGCTATTTTATTTGTTTCTCAATTAGCTTTGAGTTATCGTCAGCAGTTCAAAAAAGATGTTTTTATTCATATTCTTGCTTATCGAAAATATGGACATAATGAAATGGATGAACCAAAATTTACTCAGCCTAATCTTTATAAATTAATAGATAATCATCCGAATGTTTTAAATATCTATGAAAAAAAATTGATAGATAAAAATATAGCCACCAAAGATGAGCTGAATAAATTGGATCAGCAGGTTATTCAAAAGTTAAATGAGGAATTTGATAAGAGCTCCAATCCTTCTTTCCTCTATTCACAAAATAAAATTATAGAAAAAGATTCTTATAATGAAAATCTTGAGCTGAAAGATTTCGAAAAAGATCAACATACAAAAATCTCTAAAAAAATATATAATGAAATTTTAAGTATTTTGATAGATAAACCAGAAGGATTTACTGCTCTAAAACAATTGAGTCGAATTTTAGAGACTAGAGAAAGCATGTATAAAAAAGATAAAAAAATTAACTGGGCAACAGCTGAATTATTAAGTTATGGTTCCCTCTTAAAAGAAGGATATAAAATTCGAATTTGTGGAGAAGATACTCAAAGAGGAACTTTTTCACACCGTCATGCTTTATATTATGATCAAAAAACTGGCGAAAAATTTTCTCCTTTAGAATCATTACAAATCAAAAAAAATCAATGGGATATTTTTAATTCACATCTTTCAGAATTTGGAGCTTTAGGATTTGAATATGGCTATTCTTTTGCTAATCCAGAGGCACTGACAATCTGGGAAGCCCAATTCGGCGATTTTGTCAATGGAGCTCAAATCATTATTGATCAATATATTACCTCAGGAGAAGAAAAATGGGGAAGTAAATCGCCTCTAATCCTTTTTCTTCCTCATGGGTATGAAGGGCAAGGGCCAGAGCATTCTAGTGCAAGATTAGAACGTTTCTTACAATCTTCTGTTTTATTCAATATGATTGTTTTAAATATGACCACTCCAGCTAATTTATTTCATGCTATTCGTCGTCAATTGAAATCTAATTTCAGAAAGCCTTTAGTGATCATGACACCAAAGTCACTTTTAAGGCATCCTTCTGTAGTATCAGATGAAAAAGATATTTTAGAAGGAAAATTTTATCCTGTTATAGATGATCTTTCAGTAGATCCAAATAAAATTTCTAGAATTATTCTTTGTTCTGGAAAAATCTATTATGATCTTTTAGAAAATAAAAAAAAGGATAATGTTGCTATCTTGCGATTAGAACAAATTTATCCTTTCCCTAAAAATATTCTAGATTCTATCCTGAAGCGTTATTCTAAATATAAAGAACTTTATTGGGTACAAGAAGAACCTAAAAATATGGGAGCTTGGTCTTATTTAATAAGTCATTATCCTGAGTACAAATGGAATTGTATCTCAAGAGATTTTCTTCCTATGCCTTCTTCTGGTTATCACTCTATTTATCTCAAAGAGCAAGAGGATATTATTTATAAAGCATTTTCTTAAAATTTTTTAAATCAAAAAAAAAACTAATAATAATCAGGAGGAAATTTAATGGAGATAAATTTAACAATTCCTTCAGTTGGTGAATCTATCACAGAAGTCACAATTGGAGAGTGGATAAAAAAAGATGGAGATTTTATCCATAAAGGCGAAATTATTTGCGAACTAGAATCTGAAAAGGCAACATTCGATTTTACTTCTAGTCATGATGGAATCTTAAAAATATTAAAAAAAGCAGGGGAAATAGTTCCAATTAATGCTATCATTGCTATAGTCAAAGAAAATCAAATAAAGAATGAGAATATAAGAGAAGATATAGTCAAAGAAGATCAAGTTAAAGAACAGGTAAATAAAGTGAAAATAGAGATAGAAAAAGAAAAAAAAGAAGATCTTTCAAAATATCCTTCACCAGCTTCAAAAAAAATAATTTCAGAAAAAGATCTAGATATTTCCAAAATTATAGGATCTGGAAAATCTGGGAGAATTATAAAAGAAGATCTCTTAGATTTAAAACTAGATAATAATATAGATACAAAAAAAAACTGGGAAGATATTCTTACTACAGATAGTCAATCGGATAAAAGATCTACTACTGAAAAAAGAATGAGCCTATTAAGGAAGACTATTGCAAAACGTCTTGTTATGAGTAAAAATGAAACCGCTATGCTCACTACATTCAATGAGGTTGATTTATATGAAATAAAAAATTTAAGATCAACTTATCAAGATGCTTATCTGAAAAAATATAACGTCAAACTCGGCTTTATGTCTTTTTTTACAAGAGCAAGTGTATTAGCTTTACAAGAATATCCTGATGTCAATGCCAAAATCGAAGGGGATAATATTATTTATCATAATTACTGTGATATTTCTATTGCAGTATCTATTCCTAAAGGACTTGTTACTCCAGTAATTCGGAATGCGGAAAATCTAAGTTTTGATGAGATTGAACTAAAAATCATTGACTTAGCAAAAAAAGCTAGAGAGGCAAAATTGTCTATGGATGAAATGCTAGGAGGAACATTTACAATCACAAATGGCGGTATTTTTGGATCTATGTTATCTACTCCTATTATTAATCTAAATCAATCGGCTATTTTAGGTATGCATAATATTATAGATCGTCCTGTTGTGATTGGTGGGGAAATCAAGATTCGTCCTATTATGTATTTAGCGTTATCTTATGATCACCGTATTATTGATGGGCGGGAGGCTTCAGGATTTTTGTATCGTATAAAAGAGATGATTGAAAATCCAATCCGTATGCTTTTGAAAGTATGAAATAAGATTTTTTTAAAGGAGAAAAAACCATATGTATGATTTAATTGTGATTGGATCTGGTCCGGGTGGCTATGTTTGTGCTATTAGAGCTTCTCAGTTAGGATTAAAAGTTGCAATAATAGAAAAATATAATACTTTAGGGGGTACTTGTTTGAATGTAGGATGTATTCCTTCTAAAGCCATACTCCATTTTTCAGATTTTTATTCCCAAATAAAAAGCCACTCTAAAGATTTTGGAATCATATTGAAAGATATTCCTGAAATAGATATCAAAAAAATGATAGAAAAGAAAGATAATATTGTTTCTGAAATTTGTCAGGGGGTATCCTACTTAATGAAAAAGAATAAAATTGATGTTTATCATGGGATAGGGCAATTTGATTCTTCTAAAAAGATTAAAGTTATAGCAGAAGATAAAAGTGAAAAGATTTTAAATACAAACTATACTGTTATAGCTACAGGTTCAAAGCCTTTTATTCCCAAAGGGATGTTGTTAGATAAGAAGAGGATCTTAAATTCTACAGAGATTTTAGCTTTAAAAGAGATCCCAAAAAGGATTGTCGTTGTTGGTGGTGGGGCTATTGCTGTAGAATTAGGGTCTGTTTTTGCTCAATTAGGAAGTAAAATTACCCTCCTAGAAGGGTTATCTCATATTATTCCTACTATGGATAAAGATTTGTCCATAGAATTAGAGAAAATTTTATCTAGAAAATTAAAAATGGATATACATACGAATTCTATGGTTCAAAAAGTGGAGAATAAGGGTTCTTATGTTACAGTTGAAATATCGAATAAAGTTTCTGGAAATCAAACTTTTGAGGCAGATTATGCGTTTATTGTTGTAGGGCGGATCCCTTATACAGCTAATTTGGGACTTGAAAATATTGGTATTACTTTAAATCAAAAAGGGCAGATTCCAGTTTCTAAAGATTTGGAAACAGAAGTACCAGGTATCTTTGCTATTGGCGATGTTATTGAAGGACCTATGTTAGCACATAAGGCCTCTGAAGAAGGTATATTTGTTGCAGAAAGAATTGTAGGGCAAAAACCTGAAATACAATATCATCTGATTCCATCAGTGATCTATACTTCTCCTGAAGTGGCTTTTGTAGGCTATTCAGAAAAAGAATTAATAGAAAATAATATTGTATATAAATCTGGAATTTTTCATTTTAAAGCTATTGGAAGAGCAAAAGCAACAATGGAGACAGATGGTTTTGTAAAAGTCACTATAAATCAAAAAACCGATGAAATATTATCTGTATCTATTATAGGATCTAAAGCTGGAGAAATGATTGCTACTGCTACAATTGCTATGGAATATAGAGCTTCCTCTGAGGATATTGCAAGGATATGTTTTGCTCATCCGACATTATCAGAAGCTTTTAAAGAGGCCTGTCTTGACGCAAATGGAAAAAGATCAATACATATATAAAAAAAAATTATTGAATAACACCAGAAAAAATAACTTGATCATTTAAATAGCCCACAGCAATTTGACCAGGGGTAGAAGAGAAAATAGGATTTTTAAATTGTATTTCGTAAAGATCTTCTTCAATTTTTATAATATTTCCTTTTTCCCCTGAATGTCGTAATCGAATTCTAATAAGATAGGTCTGATTTGGATCATATTCGTGAAACCAATTGAGTTGACGGATTTGAATACTATTTTTTAATGGTTTTTCTCCTATAATGACTTGATTAGTTTTAGCATCTAATTCACGTACATAAACTGGTTTGCCTTGAGCGATATCGACTCCTCTTCTTTGCCCTATTGTATAATGAATTAATCCTTTATGATTTCCTAATTTTTCGCCTTTTTCGTTGATAATAGAACCCTCTTTTACTTCTATATTTGGTACTTGTTCCTGAATAAATTTTGCATAATTTTTTCCAGATACGAAACAGATATCATAACTTTCTTTTTTTTTATAAATATCAATTTTTTTTTCTTTGAGTAATTGGATATTTTCTTCTTTAGTTGTTTTTCCTAAAGGGAATAAACAACTTTTTAATAAACTTGGAGATATTTGACTTAAAAAGTAAGATTGATCTTTTTTTTCATCTAAAGCTTTTTTCAGGATGATTTGAGATCCCTTTTTTTCGAGAATGGCATAATGCCCAGTTGCGAAGTAATCGCAATTGAGTCTCTCGCTGAATTCTTTTATATATTCAAATCGAACTTTTGCATTACATAAAGCACAAGGATTTGGTGTTTTAGCTTGTAAATATTCACTTATAAAATAATTGATTACCTTTTCTTTAAAATTTTTTCTTGCGTTAATGGTATAATGCTTAATATTAAACTGATCACAAATAGATTTAGCATCATAAAGATCTTGAATGGAACAACATTTTCCATCTTCATCCTGGTTATCGATTAATTTTAAGGTTACACCGACTAATTCATGTCCCTCATCTAGAAGGCGGATTAGAGTTGCAGTACTATCAATTCCTCCTGATACTCCAACAGCAATTTTCTTCACAATAAGACTCCTCCAATAAAATGATTTATATTAATTTTTATAATAAAAGTAATTTCAATGAATGATAAAAGAACTCTTTACGTATCAAATTTAGATAAAAAAATATATGTTATATATAATTTACCTGAGGAAATTATAGCAACATTATTTGCTTATGTTAGTCGTAATTCTAAAAGTTTAAGAGAAGATATTCTTAAAATCACAGAGGAAAAAGCTAAAGATTTTCATACAAAGTGGGTAGTCAATTATGGGCATGCTTCTATCGCAGAAATGGCTGTTATTCATATTGGTATTGAAAAAGTTTCTAGACTTTTTTCAAGTATTCTAGAACGTTCTAATCCGCATATTTCTTTTATCGAATATTCTCAGAGATATCAACAAGTAAAAAGGGGTGAATTTTATATTCCCAAAATTTTAGATCAATATCCCATGCTAAAAGAGAACTATATTTCCACACAGTGCCAACTCTATGATCACTATATTGAAGCCATTCAAAAATTGGTAGATTTTTATAAGAGTCAATATGAAAAAAACAATAATAGCCCTCCCCTAGAAAATGATTTTTTAGGGTTCAAAAGAAAGGCTTTTGAGGATGCTAGATATCTTTTACCCCTTTCTTTTTATACAAATCTTTCTATGACAACTAATGCAAGAGCACTTGAAGAATCTTTAATTAAGCTTTTAAGCTCTTCTTATCCAGAAGTAGTTGATACTGCTAAAGAGATAAAAGAAGAAGCTTTACTTATTTTTCCAACTTTAATTAAATATGCCAAATCCAATTCTTTTTTATCTTCTTTAGAAAAAGAAAAAGAAAAAGAAGAAAATAAAAATATATTTCTTTTAGAAAATCAATCCAACAATTTAGAAGTCAAATATATTCCAAAATATAGTTCAAGCTCCATAAATATAGAAGAATTACTAAATCAAATATTAATAAAATATTTTTATGAATTTTCATCCCTAAATATAAAAGATCTAGAAATTAATATAAAATCAAAATCTTTTAAGGAGAAAAAAAATATCTTTGAAGGGATTTTTAAAAAATATTCTAGACATGATCCAATCCCAAAGTTTTTAGAATATTTTACTTATACATTTGAAATTTTGATTTCTGAATCTTGCTGGCATCAACTTTTGAGACATAGAAAAATTAAATTGTCTTACCAATCACCTACTATGTATAATGGATTTATTTTCCCATCACTTTTAGAAGAGGTCCCACAGTTAAAGGAGTTAAAGGAGTTATTCCATTTAGCTTATAATAAAGCTTATTCTCTTTTTAATCAACTTAAAAATATCAATATGCCTCTATCTCATTATACGGTTTTAAATATGTGCCGTAGAAAGATAATTTGTGAGATTAGCTTTGCTGATCTTTATCATCTTATTCAATTACGATTATCTCCAAATTCCCAATCTGAAATCCAAAACCTTATCTGGAAATTTGTACATCTTTTATATCCTAAATATTGGATCATTTTAGATCCGGCTTTAAAAATATTAGAAAATCATTATTCAAATGATCAAAAAATATTATCTAATTTAAAAATCTTGGAAAAGAAAAAAAAAATATTTTAATTTACCGATCTTCTATTCCTATATTTATATTCATTTCAGCCTTATTACTTAATACCCTTTGAGTAATAATAATAATATATTACAAAATTTTTAATTTTTTATCCCTAAATGCTTTATACTAAAAAGTTACATACATTTTAATATCTATTTAGATAGGAGAGAGAAATAATGAAAAAAAATTATTTACATTCATTTATTTTTATATTATTTATATCAATTTCTTTTTTTAGATTTGGTGATGGCGGAATCTTTAGTAAAAAACCACCTACTACTACACAATCTCAAATTAGTGGTAATGAAGTTCAAAAAATTCAAGATTCTACGGATTATGCATCTTATACTAGTAAATCAAGTGATGAATTAAGTACCGATGTAGAAGATTTAACTGTAAAAATCGAAACTGATGGTATTCAAGTTTATAATGCTGAACAATTAAAACAAAAAGTCAGAAGTTCAAAAGATACTTTAGCTCAATTAGCTCAATATACTAGTGAGGATTTATTTGCCGCTCTAGAGAGTTTACATGCTTATGAAACAGAAAAGGTTTTAACTTCAGGCACAACATCTACATCCACATCTACTAAAACAGTATCTGGAACAGGATCTACAACAGTATCTGGAACAGGATCTGCGACAGGATCTGGAACAGTATCTGGAACAGGATCTACAAATCCACAAGTTGGTGGAACAAATACGAAAGTTCCAGGAACTAATGTCCCTCCAGCTGGCAAACAAAATCCACAGCAACAAAATGAAGCAGAAGGAGATGATGATGCACAACAAGCAACTATTCCAGGTGCTGTTTTGAATATTATAGATACTGTATCTCCTATTTTACCTCAAAAAGCTCAGGGTGTTATAGGTACAGTTAAAAATATTTGGGAAAATGTTGGTCCTATTGCTAGACAATTCTTTACTGCTAGTATGTCTTTAGCAGGTGTGCTTGGGGCGCCTGAAAGTGCTACAAATATTATGGGAAATGTTGGAAGTTTAATTTTTGGTCTAGATAGCCCAGATAATTCTCCAGTAGCTAGTACTGGGAAAGCTGTATTAAGAGGATTCAGTGGATTTTCTCAAAAAACTAAAACTCTTGTTGGGGGTATCCGAGCGAAATTTGCAAGTAAATTTGGTTCAAAAACAAAATCAGGGATAGTGGATAAAACAGATAAGAGTGCGGGAACGACTTCAGGAACAGCTTCAACACAACAAAATCCATCAGGAACAGGAACAGGAACAGGAACAGGAACAGGAACAGCTGCAACAGAAGTAAAAACTGTAGCAGCTTATGCAATACAAAATTCATAGTAGCTCAGCCATAAGATATTTAATTTAATTTTTAAAAGAAATATTTTTTGAGAGAGGTTCAAAATTCTCTCAAAAATATTTCTTTATATTACACTTATTCTTATTATTATTACAATAGTAATGATAGATAAGCTTATTATAAAAAATGAATTATTGTCTCTTTTCGATAGAGTTTCAGAGTATCATTCTGTTAAGTTGGATTTGGAATCTAATCCTGAACCTATTTATTTAACTTCCTTATATGGTACATCAAAAGCTTTATTTTTGATGAAAATCTTTCAAGATTTTCAAGAAAAGTCTAAAAATTTAATTATTATTGCTAATACAGATGAAGAAGCTAAAGCTTTTTATCATGAGATACAATCTGTACTAAAAAAAGAGACTATTTTCTATTTTCCTCAATGGGATAATGCTTATAAAAGACATCTTTCCCCAAGCCAAAAAATTATTCATCATCGAATAGATATTTTATACCGAGTTTTATCTATAGATAAACCCTATATTTTTATTACCTCTATTATTAATTTTATTACACCATTAATAGATCAAGATAAATTAATGAGATCCATTATCTCACTTGAAGTTTCGAAGGAAATGGGTTATTTAAAACTTCAAGAAATGTTTCATTCTTATGGATATTATAAAGAAACAACAGTTATTTTTCCTGGATCTTTTGCTATTCGTGGTTCTATTATTGATTTTTATCCATCTTTTCATAAATTTCCGATTCGTATTGAATTTTTTGGGAATAAGATTTTTTCTTTAAGGGAATTTGATCCAAAAACTCAAAAATCTATTAAAGATATTTCATATGTTAATATTTTTCCTATTAGAGAGATATTTTTTGATTCTTTGGATATAATGAATCAATCTGAATTTTTTGAAAAGATATTAAGTCAATTTCGATCATTATTTTTCGAGGAGGAAATTGAGGATCTGAAAAAAGAGCAGTTTATTTATGGGCTAGAAAATTTTATCTTTCTACTTTATCCGAAGTCTAATTTACTTGAGTATTTTTCTTCAAAAGATAGCGTAATTTTTCTGGATAAAGAAAATACCTATGAAGGGGTAATCAGTAAATATAAAAGTTTTGATGAAAAAAATGAAATATTTAATCAATACCAATCGTATTTTTTTTCTTCGTTAACAGAAATTAAAAGTAGATATTTTTCACAATTTTCTCAAATGATTTATAATGATTTTATTAATTCTATAGAAATTAAAAATAAGCTTTATCAGTTTCCTTTTAGTACCGGAAAAAACTATAAAAAAGATTTTCTCCTTCTAAAAGAGGAATTAAAAAATTATATTCAAAAATCTTATCATATTTATATAGGGGTCTCTTTTGAAGAGAGAAAAAAGCATATCCTTACTTTAACTAATGAAATTAAAATCCATAAAGTGGATAATGATGATCCTTTAAAGGAACCTATAACTGTCTTTCTATCTAGTCTAATTCATGGGTTTATATCCGATTCTTTAAAAATTTTGGTCATTTTCGATTCTGAAATCTTGGGAAAAAAGCAAGTTCATTTTGCTCCAAAAATCCATAGCAAAGCCGATTTTATGGAAGATTTATCTTTCTCTAAACTCAATAAAAATGATTATGTTGTTCATTTTAAATATGGTATTGGAAAATATTTAGGCTTACAATGTAAAACTATTCAAAATCGAAAACAAGAATATGTAGAAATAGAATATGCTGATGAACCAAATTTCTTATTTCCTATACAAGATCTTCCACTAATTCAAAAATATATAGGATTAGGTAATCAATCTCCTAAATTAGACCGAATCTCGAAAAAGAAAAATTGGGAAGATAAAAAAGAAACAACAAAAAAACAACTCGAGGAATTGGCTTATCATTTCTATAAGGCTTATTTAAAACGTATCAATGAAAAAGGATTCCAATATCCTGAAGATGATCTTTTACAACTCGAATTTGAAGCTGATTTTGAATATCAAGAAACTCAAGATCAATTAAAATCTATTCGTGAAATTAAAAAAGATATGTGTTCTTCTTATCCAATGGACCGTTTATTATGTGGTGATGTAGGCTTTGGAAAAACTGAAGTCGCAATGCGTATTGCTTTTAAAGCTGCCACAGCAAAAAAACAAGTCGCTTTATTGATTCCTACAACTGTTCTCTGTCAACAACATTTTATAACTTTCAAAGAACGATTTAAAAATTACCCTCAATTTCGAATTGAATATTTATCTAGGCTTCAAGCTCCTTCCAAGCAAAAACTCATTATAGAGGATCTTAAAAATCATAAAATTGATATTATTATTGGAACACATCGTATCTTATCAAAAGATGTACACTTTAAAAATCTTGGATTATTGATCATTGATGAAGAACATCGTTTTGGAGTAAAACATAAAGAGCTTTTGAAGCAACTCAGTTTATCTATTGATAGTTTGACTATGTCAGCTACTCCTATTCCTAGAACTTTGAATATGTCTATTTTTAAAATTCGTGATATTAGTTTAATTGAAACTCCCCCTCTGAATCGTTTTCCTATCAAAACCTATACTATGGAATGGGACGAGTCGATCTTTAAAGAAGCTGTAGAAAGAGAATTGAATAGAAAAGGACAATGCTTTTTTATCTTCAATAATACTTATAAAATCAAATCTTTTGCTTCTTATCTGAATCGTATTATTTCTTCCGTAAAAATTGCTTATGCTCATGGTAAAATGCATAAAAATGATTTAGAAAATATCCTCTCTGATTTCATTCAAAAAAAATATGATATCCTTATCACAACAACAATTATTGAATCTGGTATGGATATCAAAAATGTAAATTGTATATTTATTTATAATGCAGATGAATTTGGCTTAACTCAACTCTATCAGCTAAGAGGGAGGGTAGGGCGATCTCCTATTCAAGCATATTGTTATTTATTTTATGAAAAATTTAAGCAATTAGAGGATATCAAGAAAAAAAGGTTCAAAGTTATCGAAGATTATACAGATCTTGGAAGTGGATATCATATTGCTTATCGGGATATGGAAATTCGAGGGGTTGGAAATGTTTTTGGATATCAGCAAAGTGGGAGTATTTCTAATATAGGATATCAACTTTTCCATAAATTTTTGACGCAAGGTGTTCAACATGCTCAAGATAAAAGTAAAAATAATGAAAATATGGATTACGATTATTTAGACGATTTTCAACCTTATATAAATCTTGGACAAGATGAATATATTCCAGATACCTATATTTTAGATCAAGAAAAGCGATTAGAAGCTTATCGAAAAATCTATCAAATGAGGGAAATTGAAGATATAGAACAAGTAAAAAAATCATTGACAGATCAATTTGGAGCTATTCCAAAAGTAGTTTTAAATTTTATTGAATATTCAAAAATTCGGATTCTAGCAAAGAAATATTATATTCAGTCTATTATTTCATATCCTAATGAATGGGCATTTATTTTTCATCCTAATTTTCAGATGGACGAAAAACTATTTTGGAAATTATTAGATTTTTATAAAGGTCAAATTATATTAGATCCGAAAAACGAACTTTCGTTAAAATTATTAAAATTTGATTACCTTAAAAAGAATAACAATGAAAATGATTCTAAAAAAGAAATACAGTTTTTGGAAAACTTTTTATATAAATTTGTTATAAGTTGAAAATTTTTTGAATCTATATATTATGTATATTAGAATAAGGTTATAGTTATGCTGAAAAAAAAGCCATTATTTTTTTTATTTTTATTTATTTTTACTCTTATCTCTTTTACTAGTTATTTTTTGATTTTTAAAAAAACTTCAAAAATTGATTTAAAGGAAATAAAAGATAATGGGGATTGGGTCCTTATCATTAATGATGAGATGATAACAAAAGAATCTTTTGAACTTTACTATCAATTTTTTATTAAACTTTTTTCTCTTGAAAGTGGTATATCGGAAAAACAGTTTTATCTAAAAGATCAAAATAAGATGAAAATGCTAGCTCTTGAGAAGTTTATTGAAAATGAAACTATTTTTTTAAAAGCTATAGATGAACCCTTTTTCAAGGGAGATGAAGGAAAATCTATTCTAGAAAATATCTATAAAGAAGCTCTGAGTCAATTTTTGTTATATAAAAATGTTTTTTCGAGTCTTGATTTAGATAGTGTAACTCCTGATATTCTTGAAGATTTTTATAATGAATTAAAGAGTCAATATCCACCTGAAGAGATAAATAATTTGAAAAAAAGAGGGATCTTTTATTCAAAAGAAGGGGAAAATATTGAGTTAAAAAATTTCTATAAAAAAACTACACTAAGTACAAAGATAAAAAAGGTTCAAGATCAAATGGTTTTAGAATCTAGTATAAGTAAGAACTCTGCTATATTTTTTGATTATTTTGATGGTAAATTGACAAAAGAGGAAATCAAAAAAGATCCTGAAAAATATTGGCTTTTTAATATCAATGGGAATAAAATTTTTTTATTGGAATATATTCATGTTATTGATTATCATCTAGATTCGAATAAGAAATCGAAGATGCTAGATGGAAATAAACAATGGATGGAAAATTTTAAAAATACGCTATTAGAAAAATTCAAATTTTTAGAGCTATCTTACAGAAAAGCATTAATGTTGGGATATCAAGATCTTGAAGAGGGTAAGATTTTTGTCCGATTTTTGAAAAAAAAAGAGATCACTTCAATTTATTTAATAAAAAATATTTTCTCTGACTTTAGGATAGAAAAAAAAGAGATCAATGATTTTTTAAAAAGTTCAGAAAATAAGGATAAAATTTCTCAATACCTAAAAAAAATTGGTTATGGAAATTTAAGTAAAAAGGACTATCAAAATGGTGCTGAATCCTATTTAAAACAATATCAAATGGAAAAGAAAAAGGCTGATTTTGTAAATCAATTAAAAGAGGAATATTTTATTCGTATTAGTGAAAAATATTTTGAACAAAAATCTTTAAAAATTCAAGAAAAAATATTAAATAATAATTCATGAGAGCAGTTTTCCTCTTATCTTTATGGTTCTTTTTTTTTAATTATTTTAAATCTTCAGATCTTAATGAGAGTTTTAAAAAGAAAAAATATGAATTTAATAATTTTTTGGAAAAAATTGATCAAAATCTATTAAATCGTGTTCAAGTAGAAATCAAGCAAGCTATAAAAATCCTTGAAGATGAGCAAAAAAAGTGCCAAAAATCTGAAAAAAAATTCCTATGTATAGATGGGGAAAATATTTCCAAGGATTCTTTTGATAAGGAATATCAATTTTTTAAGCAAATAACAAAATCCAATATCTCCGAAAAACAATTTTTAGATAAATATATACAAAATCTATTCTTGCTTAAGGAAATCAAAAAATCTTCTTATGATCAAGAAAAAATCAACTTCTTTGTCAAGTATAGTTTAATTGAATATTATTTGAAAAATTGGAAAGACGAAAAACTTCAAGCTATTACTAAGTCCGATATTATAAAATTTTATAGCGAAAATCTATCTAAAATAAAAAAATATTCTTTAAAAAAAAATTATTCAGAAATTAAACAAATCTTCGAAAATCAAAAACTATTAGAAGAACAATCCCTATTATTTTCATCCTTAAAAGGAAAATATCGAATCTTTCAAGACGATGAGTGGCAAAATAACTTGATTCATAAATTCATTAAAAAAATATATCATCAAAATGAAAAGGATAAGGATGTTTATACCATTGAATATACCGAAAATAAAAAATTAAAAAAACTATATATATCCATAGCCCTTTTGGAAAAAGCTTTACTCTGGTTTTATGAAAATAATCCTTCTAAAAAATTTTTACCTAAAAATCATCGTGAAAATTTCCTAAATCAATTCTTATTCCAAAATCTAATTTATCTCCATATCAAAGAAAAAGGCATTCTAGATCAAAAATTCTATATCAATTATAAAAAATTTCTACAAAAACAAATCCTAATTAATACCTATACTAAAAATTTAGATAAAAATGAATTCTTTAAAAAATTTCATTCCTTTATCGAAATGAAATATATTTTTATTAATGGTTAATTTTTATTAAATTGTATTATATATTTAACTTTTTATTTTTTTTAAGGAATATTACCTGATTATGTGGATAGGTAGAGGAAGAAAGGCAAGAAGGGTTTATGGCTTTGATGAGGTCTCGTTAAGCCCAAGTTCTATAACTGTAGATATTGAAGATGTTGATATTTGTTGGAAAATCGGAGATTTAAAATTTGATATTCCAATCATTGGCGCTGCAATGGATGCTGTTGTAGATACTAACTTTGCAGTAAAAATGTCTAAATTAGGCTCTTTCGGAGTACTAAATTTAGAAGGTCTTTATACCAGATATGAAAATCCCAGTGCAGAAATCCAAAATATATTAAGTGCTCCAATGGATCAAGTCACTTCCGTAATACAAAAAGTTTATGATAGTCCTATTAAAGATGAGCTCGTTTATTCTTGTATAAAAAAAATTAGAAGTCAAAATGCATTAGTTGCTGTTTCTTCAACTCCTTTAAATGCTAATCGATTCGCTAAAATAGCTAAAGAGTTAAGTGTCGATTTATTTGTCGTTCAAGCAACAGTCACTTCTCCTAAATATTATTCCACTCATCATGAATCTTTAGATTTTCGAAAATTATTTAAATCTGTGGATTGTCCTGTTATCGTAGGAAATTGCGTCACGTATCATTCTGCTATCAAATTAATGGAACTCGGTGCATCAGCTATCTTAGTCGGTATAGGTCCTGGGGCTGCTTGTACAACAAGGCAGGTCTTAGGCATAGGTGTTCCTCAAGTAACTTCAACTATAGATGTTGCTGCTGCTAGAGATGTATATTTAAAAAAAACAGGTAGGTATGTTTCAGTAATCACTGATGGAGGAATATCTTCCGGTGGGGATATTGCTAAATCAATTGCATCCGGTGCCGATGCTGTTATGTTAGGTTCTTTACTTGCTATCGCTCAAGAAGCTCCTGCTAATGGCTATCATTGGGGTATGGCAACATCTAGTCAATTACTTCCTAGAGGTACGCGTATCCATGTTGGAAATCCTGTGCCATTAGAAAAAATCTTATTTGGACCAAGTTGGAAAAGTGATGGTTCGTATAATTTAATTGGTGCTATAAAAATGTCTATGGCAAGTTGTGGTTGTAAAAATATCAGAGAAATGCAGCTCGCAGAAATTATTATCGCTCCAAGTATTAAAAATGAGGGGAAATTCTATCAGGATATTCAACGTAATCAAAAGCTTATTTAGGGGTATAAAAAAGTTTTGGATAAAATCATAATTTTAGATTTTGGATCTCAATATACCCAGATTTTGGCGAAAAAAATTAGAAAATTTTTTGTATATTGTGAAGTTTACCCTTTTTATATTTCTATTGAAAAGCTAAAGGCCGATAATGTAATGGGTATTATATTATCTGGTGGGCCTAAAAGTGTTTATGATGAAAATAAGTTCCACTTAAGTTTTCCTTTAGAGAGTCTTATTAACCTTAGTAAGCCTATATTAGGTATATGCTATGGAATGCAGCTAGTTGTGCAAGAATTAAATGGGATTGTTATCTCAAAAAATAGTGGTGAATATGGGTCTTCTAAATTTTCCATATTAGAAAAATCGGAGTTATTTGATAATCTCCCAAAAAGTTTTAATGTATGGATGAGTCATCAAGATTTTGTTGCAAAAATACCTAAGAATTTTAAGGTTGTAGGAGTCAGTCAAGATAACCCTTATGTAGCAATAGAAAAGGATCATATTTATCTTATACAATTCCATCCTGAAGTTTATCATACACAATTTTCTGATCTAATATTATCTAATTTTTTATTTAAAATTACTAAAATTAAACCTTCTTGGCAACCTGGTGATATCTTAAGTGAAATTATATCAAATATTCAAAATAGTGTTAAGCAGGAAAAAGTTATCTGTGCTATTAGTGGTGGTGTTGATTCTATTATTACTGCAGCTTTATTGGATAAGGCTTTAAATAAGGATCAAGTATACTGTATTTTTGTAGATCATGGGTTTTTGAGGCTTAATGAAGAGATAGAAGTTACAAATGTATTATCTAGATTTTTGAATATAAATTTTGAAATGATTTCTGTTCGAGATCTATTTTTAGATAACATTCAAGGTGTTTCTGATCCTGAGGAAAAAAGAAAAATTATTGGCAAAACTTTCATTTCTATCTTTGAAGAGGAAGCTCTTAAAAAAGATGCTAAATTTTTAGTTCAAGGAACTCTCTATTCTGATATTATAGAAAGCCAAGGGAATATGATTTCAGATAAAATTAAATCGCATCATAATGTTGGTGGTTTACCAGAACATATGAAACTTGAGATTATTGAGCCTCTTAAGGCTTTATTTAAAGATGAAGTCCGAAATTTAGGAGCCCTACTTAATATTCATAAAGATATCATTCAAAGACATCCATTCCCAGGTCCAGGATTAGCTATACGAATTTTAGGCGATATTACTAGAAAAAAACTGGATATCTTAAAAAAAGCTGATTATATTGCAATCCAAGAAATTAAAAAATCAAATCTTTATAATGAAATATGGCAAGCCTTTGTAGTCCTACTTTCTGATCGTAGTGTTGGAATAATGGGGGATGCAAGAATATATGGGCTTACTGTTGCTATACGTTTTGTTACTAGTATTGATGGAATGACTGCAGATTGGTATCGATGTCCCTATGATGTTTTAGAAAGCATCTCGAGAAATATTACTAATCAGATTCCTGAGGTTAATAGGGTTCTTTATGATTTAAGTTCAAAACCTCCTTCAACAATTGAATGGGAATAAGTGTTGATCTTTTTTTATTTACTTAATTCTTCTTTTGTCCAAGATTTTTTTAAGGTATCATTTTTATAAAATTCATCTTTTATTACCGATTTATTTCTGTCGAAATATTGCCATACACCATCTCTTTTTCCGTTTCTATACCGTTTTTTAGACTTCATAATATCTTTATCTTTGCCACTAAAATAGGTATAGTAAAATTCTACTTTTTCTACTTCTTGATTTACATATTGATAAATGATATCAGAAAGGAGAGTGTTATCTTTTGAATAAGTTCGGATATTTTTTATATGATTTTTTTTATCATAAAAAAAGATACGATAATCAGATAAGGAGTATTCCTCATAATGCTCTTCCTTTATGGGTAATCCAGTAAGCTTATCCACAAAAACTTTATAATATTCAATAGATTTTAGGGCTTCTGATTCTGGAAGAGGATCTTTTAGATCTCTTTTTTGATAATAAGTGACTTCCTGAATTTTTTCATTCTTATTATCAAATAGATTTATATGATTTTTTTCGGTTTTTTTTTTGATATGATTAAAAAAAATGAAAATAAAAAATATAGAAAAAATAATAATTATTATACGAAACATAATTTTTTAAGCTTAGCTTATTATCATATGGTATTAAAGTAATTAATTAATTAGTTAAATGAGATAATTATTTTTTATTAATCATACAATAGGTTTTGAGATGTATGAATAAAAAAATTTCACTTTTAGGATCAACTGGATCGATAGGATTGAATACAATTCAAGTTATTCAATTTTATAAATTTTATTTTCAGATTGAATCATTAAGTGCACATAAAAATATAGAAGAATTGAGAAAACAAATTTTAGAATTTCGTCCTAAAAAAGCTGTGATTACAGATCTTGAAAAATATCGTGAATTTATTCATCTATATGGAAATCCATTTTATAAGTGCAAGATCTATTATGGCTATGATGCCCTAATTGATTTAGTTCAAGATATTGAAGTTGATATTGTTATTAATGCTCTAGTGGGTATTTATGGCTTAAAACCTAGCTTAGAAGCTATTCGAAAAAATAAAACTTTAGCTATTGCAAATAAAGAGACTATAATTGTTTCAGGATCTTTATTGATGAGGGAGCTAAAAAAATCAAAAGGACAATTGATCCCAATCGATAGCGAGCATAGTGCTTTATTTTCCCTAATAGGAGCATTTAATAAGGAAAAAATTAAAAAACTATTTCTAACAGCTTCAGGTGGAGCTATTTATAACCGTTCCTTAGAAGATTTAGAACATATTTCTTTAGAGGAAATCTTGCTGCATCCAAACTGGAAAATGGGTAAAAAAATTACAGTAGATAGTGCAACTATGATGAATAAAGGATTTGAGCTTATTGAAGCTCATTATCTATTTGATTATTCTCTAGATAAAATTGAAGTAGTTATTCATCCGCAATCTTATGTCCACGCTATTATCCAGACCCATGATTTAGCTTATTATTCTCAAATGTCCATTCCAGATATGAGATTGCCGATCCAAAATTCGCTTACTTATCCTGAAATATGGGAAAATCCATTTTTAAAAGATTCTAAAAATAATTTATTAAACTATCCTGATTTAAATTTTTCTAAAGTAGATTATAAAAAATATCCTCTTCTAGAACTGGTTTATCAGGTTGCCGAAAGAGGGGATTCTTATCCTATTATATTAAATGCAGCAAATGATATCGCTGTTTATGCTTTTTTGGAAAAAAAAATCAACTTTTTAGATATTTATCCTATGATTGAAAAAATTTTATTACAATATTCCCCTATAAAAGTTAATCATGAAGATGATATCCTTAATTTAGATTTAGAAATACGAAATAAAATGACTACAGATTTATTAAGTTAATTTTAAACTTCTCTTTTACTTAATATATAAAAAAGTCCTATAAAATTGATTTTTTTGGTTACTTTTTTTAAAAAATTGTTTTACTATTTATTCTATTTAATATTTTATAAAAATTTAATTTCTAATCTACTAAAGGAGTATTTTTTTTTCTTATGGATCTCAATATACTTTTAAATGTTTTATTATATTCTCTTCCTGCATTGATTTTTGTTATTATCTTTCATGAGTTAGGGCATCTTATTTTAGCAAGAATGACTGGTATTGGGGTAGAAGTTTTTTCTATCTTTTTTGGTCGTCCCATTTATAAATTTAAATGGAAAAATATACAATGGCAAATCGGCTGGATCCCTTTTGGAGGCTATTGCAAAATGAAAGGCCAAGAAGATTTTGGTAGTATAGATGAAAATCAAGCTCCTGATGATTTCTATAAAAGACCAGCTTGGACAAGATTTTTAGCTATTCTAGGTGGTGCTTTATTTAATGTCATTTTAGCTTTCATTATCTTTATCATTGTTTATTCTGTACAAGAAACTAAAATTATTTCCAATTCAAGTATTATCCTTTATCCTGAATATCAAAATATCCTAAAATTAAAAGATGGAGATATAATTACTAAAATAGATGGGATCCCTGTTGAAAGTTGGAATGAAGTGGTGAATAGCTTCCTAACTGGTATTCATAAAGATAGTCGTATCTTAACAGTCAAAAGAGGGGATGAAATTTTAGAGATTCCTTATAATTTAGATGTTAATGTCATTTTAGAAAAAACAAAGCAAAATCTACATATAGGATTTACACTTCCTGAATTAATGTTTGTTAATGCGATTAATGATCATGTTAAGGTAAGTGAAATTGGAAAAGATCCTTATGAAGTCATTAGTCCTGCAAAAAATCATTTGAAAGAAGGAAATTTAATCTTAGCTATTGATTCCAATATAATAGTATCAAGTTATCATTATAATTATTACATGAATCAAAATCATATGGAAGATACTCAAGAAAAAAAAATCATTATTCTCGCTTTACGTAAGGGGATGCAAATATTATCAATAGAGGATATTAATTTTAAATCTCTTGATGATATTAAAGATTTGATTTTAGATCCTAAAGTGATAGAATTTAAGGTTAAATTTTTAGAAAATGGTGAGCAAAAAGAAGAATATTTTCAAAAAAAAGAAGTATATATTAAACCTATAAAACTAGAAACATTTGATGAAAGTAAAAAAATCATTGAAAGAGAATATAAGCTAGGAATTATGGCTTATTATTCCTATAGTCCATTTATTTATAATAGTCTAAAGTATAAGAAATATTCTGTTATAGAAGCGGTAAAAAAATCTTATGCAGAAACAGTTAGTACAATTGGTAGCGTTTTCAATCAATTTAAATTAATTAGTAAATTAGAATTTGGCGTTCTTCGACAATCTGTTGGTGGGCCTATTCGAATTTTGAAAAATATAGCAGATGTTGCCGAAAGTGGGCTGATCATCTATTTTATGTTCATTGCTAAAATTAGTATTTTTATTGGAATATTTAACATACTTCCTATCCCAGTATTAGATGGTGGGCATCTTTTATTAACTGGGATTGAAATGATTATTAGAAGACCTTTAAATGTAAGAGTTGTCAATGTCATTCAGTATATAGGATTAGTTTTTATTTTAGCACTAATTGTATTGATTACGATTAATGATATTCTCAATTTCTTTTAGGTAAGGTCATCTTTGGAGTTTTTTGATTAATTTTTTCTAAAAGTTTTAAATATAAATATTATATAATATTATAGGGGATTTTTTAATTGATAGTGGCTTCTATAAAAAGTAAGTTGAAATGAAGGGTAAATATTCAATTATTTGAGTATCAATTTTATATATGAATTTAGACTTTTTAGATTTTTTGCATGTAGAAAACTTTTTAGGTATATTAAAAAATGCAAGTGCATCTACAATTTGGCTAACTTATACAATTTTAGGAATTGTTGCTATTTTTGAAAATGTTGTTCCTCCTATACCAGGGGATACAATTGTTATTATAGGCTCAGTATTGGTTGGAATGGATATTCTGAATTTTTATATTCTCCTTCTTTTTACATCTATTGGAAGTATTATCGGCTTTATGACAGTCTTTTATGTAGCAGGATTACTTGGTAAAGAATTTCTAATTAAAAGAAAATGGGTGGGTGAAAAAAAGTTAAATTCATTTATAAAATATTTTAAACCTAGAGCTTATTTTCTTATTTTAGTAAATCGTTTTGTTTTTACTTTTCGATCTTCGATAGCAGTTATAGCTGGGATATTAAAATTAGAATATAAGCAAGTTTTTTTTCTAGCTAGTATTTCAAGTATTTCTTGGAATTATCTTCTAATTTATTTAGGTTATAAAGCTGGTGAACATTGGGGAGATATCATTAATCTACTAAAGAAATATAATTTCTATTTTTTCATTTTTATGATCCTATTTTTGCTCTTTTACTTCTTAGTTTATAATTTTTTTTTAGAAAAGACTAAAAAAAAATTGGAATATGACGATACGGATCATTAGGAATAATTAGATATTTGTAATTAATAAAATTTAAGGGGGAATTTAATGCCTAGCTTTAATCAAATCCAATCTCTTTTAAATAATGCTATAACGGCTGAAAATTTAAGGTTTAAAGTTTCCGCAAATAATATTGCTAATGTAGATACACCTAATTTTAAAAAATCTAATGTAGTATTTGAATCCATAATAAGAAGGGCTTTAGAAAAAAAAGACGGAGTAGAACTTATTTTATCTCATAAAAATCATATAGCAGCAAATAAGTCGGTGGATATTGAAAATTTAAGTCCAAAAGTTGTTCTTGAGTATGAGACCTCTTATAGAAATGATGGAAATAATGTGGATATTGAAAAAGAGTCAAGCTTATTTTTAAAAGCTTCATTGAGATATCAAGCTTTTTCTGAAATTTTGAATAGAAATTTTAAAACTTTAAAGTATATTTTAACAGTTTAGTTATAAAAGGATTATGGTATGTTTGATTCTATTAATATTGCTTCAACTGGATTATCTACCCAACGTTTGAGACTGGATTTGATTTCAAATAATATTGCTAATGTTACAACAACAAGAACTCCAGAGGGGGATCCTTATCGTCGTTCATATGCGATATTGAAATCTAAATCAAATCAGTGGGATTTTAAATCTCATTTCCTGCCAAAGGCTTTATCACCTTCGGTTGGAGAGGGTGTTGAGGTCGTTTCAATAGAGAAAAGTACAAAGCCTTTTCGCCTAAAATATGAGCCTAATCATCCGGATGCGATAGTCTCTGGTGAAAAAGCTGGCTATGTGCAGTTTCCAAATGTTGATATTGTAGAAGAAATGGTGGATATGATTTCAGCATCAAGATCATATGAAGCTAATCTGACTATCATTAAAAATGCAAAACAAATGTTTATAAAAAGTTTAGATATGGGGATTTAGTCCTTTTATAAAAGGAAAATATAGGGGAAATTTTTATGCTTAATTTAATTAATACAAATTATGGGTTTTTGGAATCTAAATTAAATCAAGAAAATTTAGTTTCAAATCCTATTGAGGATCGATCTTTTTTGGATTTATTAAAGGATCAGTTCTTAAAAGTTAATGATATGCAACTTAACTCAAATCAGCATATTGAAAGAATAATTTTAGATCCGAAAAATACTAATATAAATGATGTAATGTATAATTTAACTAAATCTCAATTATCCTTATATGTAACAAAAGCAGTTGTCGAACGTGCTCTACGTGCTTATAATGATATTATAAATATTCGCTAGATTATTATAACAAGGCATTTTTTGGGGGGGTTAAGATTTTGGATTTTTTGAAAAAAAAACTAGAGGAGTTTAAGTTAAGATTTGCAAGATTAAGTAATGGCCAAGTTTTGTTTTTATTCCTTATTTTATTTGTTTTAGTCTTTTCTTTTGCGTATTTATTAAATATCTCTTCTCAAAAAGGTAAGGTTCTACTTTATAAAAATGTATTAACTACTTCCGATTTTGAAAGAGTTAAAGATAAGTTAACTGCCCTCCAGGTAGATTATTCGATATATAAGGATCAGTATTTTCTTGTAAATGATGAGGATTTAGCTACTTCTTTACGGGCTAAAATCGGATTAGAAAGTATATTAAAAGATGTTAAAGGGTTTGAATTATTTGATCAAAATGCCTTTTCAATCACCGATTTCGAAAGAAAAGTCAACTTCCAAAGAGCTATTACTGGAAATATTATTAAGCATTTAGAGGCTTTAGAAGATATTGATAAGGCTGATGTTGTTATCTCTTTCGGAGGAGAAGATACCCCATTTTATCAAAAGGAAATGGAAGATAATCCTTTAACAGCATCTATTAGTTTGCAAATTGCTCCTTTTTCGAATTTAAGAGAAGATAAGAAAAAATTAAGGGGATTAAGAAATTTTATAGCAAATGGTATCGATCGTTTAGCTCCTGAAAATGTTATCATTATTGATCAAAAAACTGGGATAAATTTAACCGATGCTATTAATATTGATGAAGATAGTGAAAAAATAGCACTTGCTAAAAATCAACTGCGTATTAAGTATGAGGTTATTAGTGCAAAAATTAAAGAGCTTCGAAAGCTTCTATCCGGTATTTATACAAAAGATCGTTATGAATTACTCTTAGATGTCGATATCGATTGGAATAGTCGTAGTGTATCGAAAAAACAAATTGAGCCAATTCTCTTGCGTCGTGATAATCCAGATACGCCTTATGATGAATCTGAAGTTTTACCTACAGTATCTCGTAGTAATCAAAAAACAAAAGAAAACTTCAAAGGACCGGCTTTTATTCCAGAGGGTCCTCCAGGGAGTGAGCCTAATGTTGCTCCAGGGGCAAAGGAATTAATCGATCGTCAAACCGATTACGAGAAAATTACAGATATAAATAATAATGAGTTTAGTGAGGCTAATATTGTGGAGAAAAATCCTCCATACCAGATAAAAGATATTAAAGTATCAGTTGCTATTGATGGGATCTGGGTTAAAGTTAAAGATAATCATGGGAATTATAAGATTAATGATAAGGGTGAAATTGATCGAGAGTATATTGCAGTCAGCCAGGAAAAAATCATAGATATTAAAAAATTACTAGAAGGATCATTAAATAAAAAACGAGGGGATAAAGTTGAAGTTAAGCATATTCAATTTGATCGGACAAAAGAATTCGAATTAGAAGATTTAGAGCATTTAGGAAAATTATCTAGAAATAATATTGTTATTTATGCTTTTTTAGGAGTATTAGGCATTATTCTTCTTCTTTTAGCTTATCGATTTATAAAGCATTACTTCACTGAAAGAAGACGTCTGAAAGAAGAAGAAGTCCAGAGACAATTAGAAGAAAAAAGACGACAGGAAATCTTGAGAAAACAAAGAGAGAATGAAATGTCTGATTCTGATAAAGAACGACTTGAATTACAGGAAAGTATTCTTAATAGTGTAAAAGAAAGACCTGAAGTTGCAGCTAATCTAATTAAAACTTGGTTAGTTGAATAATAATTATACATTATATGGAATGGAGATTTTAAATATGTCAAATAATATATTTAAGGGTATTGATATCAAGGAATTTAGTAAGCCAATATGGATAGAATCGGAATTAATGGAAAAGTCTAGAAATGAAGAAAAACTTAAAAGGAATATTTTAAATCAAAAAGAGAAAGAAAATGCGATAAAAAAGGTTCAAGATTTTGAATCGGAGTTTGAATTAAAGAAAGATAACTTAATTAAGGAATTAGAAGCCAAAGAAAAAGAATTTAATGAGCAAATACTTTTAAATAAGAAGGAAGCTGAGGAGTGGGCACTTAAAAAAATTAAGGAGGCTAATGGATTATATGATAAAAAACTTGAAGAAGTAAAAATAGAAACGGATAGAAAGCTCCAAGAAGCAAATATTATGGCTGAAGATATTCTAAATAAAGCTAAAAAAAGTGTTTCGGATATAGAAGAAGATGCGTATAAAAAAGGCTATGATAAAGGATTTTCAGATGGTTATGAAGAAGGACAAGCTGAAATTAATCGATTAATTAATCGATTAAATATTATTGTTTCAAGTATTATAAAAAAAAGAGATGTATTAATTCAAGAATTAGAATCTCAAGTTGTGGATATCATTATTTTAATTGCAAGGAAGATCATCAAAAAAATATCAAAAGATAATGAAAAAGTTGTATATGATAATGTTATGGAATCTCTTAAGCTATTAAGAGGTCGTACACAGATTACTATTCATGTCAATAATGAAGATTTACCAATTATTACTAAGCATAAAAGTGAATTCATCGAGTCAATTGAGTCTATAGAAAATCTAAAAATTTTAGAGGATAATTCTGTAGCTCGAGGTGGTTGTTATATATCAACTGAATTTGGGGAAATTGATGCTAGAATATCAACACAGCTTATGGAAATTGAAGAGCAAATTAAGAGGATTAAGCCAATCCAAGAAGAGGTATAATCTTTATGACTGCAAATGAGATGCTGACTAAATATTTTAAAGTTGTTGAAGATAGTGTCTTAAAAAGGCAAGTAGGCTATGTTGATGAAATCAGGCCAATGGTTATTGAAAGTAAAGGTCCTGATGTCCCATTAGGGCAAATTTGTAAGGTTATTATTGATAGAGAAAAGAATAAATATATTTTGGCTGAAGCCATTAGTTTTAAAAATAATCGATTAGTTCTAATGCCATATGGAGATTTACATGGACTTAAAACTGGATCTAAAGTTTTTTCTCTGGGAGATTCTCTAAAGATCAATGTTGGAAAGGAGCTACTTGGTCGAGTTTTAGATGGGCTTGGAAATCCGATCGATGGGAAGGGGCCAATCTCTTTGTTGGAAAGTTATTCAATTTATAAGAAAATTTCTAATCCATTGAAAAGAAAAAGAATTACTTCTCCAATTTCTACTGGGATTAAAGCTTTAGATACATTTTTGACAATGGGAGAAGGGCAAAGAATTGGGATCTTTTCAGGTGCTGGTGTCGGTAAAAGTACATTATTAGGAATGATAGCAAAAAATAGTGAAGCGGATATTCATGTTATTGGTTTAATCGGAGAAAGAACAAGGGAAGTTGTCGATTTTATTGAGGATAGCCTTGGTCCAGAAGGATTGAAAAAATCTGTTATTATTGTTTCTACAGTGAATGATGCGCCTATAGTTAGAGTAAAAAGTGGTTATGTTGCAACAAGAATTGCCGAATATTTCAAAGATGAAGGATTTAAGGTTTTTTTGATGATTGACTCAGTAACTCGATTAGCAAGAGCTCAAAGAGAAATTGGCTTATCTATCGGTGAAATGCCTACAACAAAGGGTTACCCTCCATCTATCTATAGTTTGGTATCAAATCTTTTAGAGAGGGCAGGGTTATTTCAAAATGGATCTATCACAGGATTTTATACTGTCTTAGTTGAAGGGGATGATATAAATGAGCCAATTTCAGATAATGCAATGAGTATTTTAGATGGGCATATTATTTTATCTAGAAAGTTGGCTAATCGTGGATTTTATCCAGCTATTAGTATAATTGAAAGCATTAGTCGACTTACAGTAAATATTCTTTCGAAACGCTGCCATAAATTAATTATGCAATTTAAGGAGATTCTTTCTTGTTATTTTGAATATGAAGATCTGATTCGTATAGGAGCTTATATTCCTGGTTCAAATCCTCGGCTTGATTTTTGTATAGAAAACAAGGAAAAGCTTGATATTTTTTTACAGCAGTCAATAGATGAAAAATTTCATCTAAAGGATTCTTTTACTCAATTATTTTCACTTTTTAATGAAAAATTTGATTTAGAGGAAGATCTTCCAGGATATAAAAGGTTAATAAATAATGAAGAAATTTCACTTTAAAATGGAATATTTTTTATCTTATCAGATGTATCAAAAGATGCAATATGAAGAAAAGTTAGCTGAGACTGTTCAAGGATATTTAAGAGTCAAAATAGATAAGGATAAATATCAAAAAAAGGTAATGGAATTAAAAGAAAAAGCTAGTGAATATATAAATTCAGATGCTGTTAAGGATAGTTCTTTTTATAAAGTTTCTGATCATTTTTTCTATTTAAAAAATATAAATAATACATTAGAATATCAGGATAAGATGAGTCAAAATAAGTTAAATAAGATTAATTTGGAATGTAAAGAGTTAAAAGAAAAGTGGCTATTTTTTTATAAGAAAGTGAAAGCAATAGAGATACTGAAAGAAAAAGAATATAAAAAATATTTAATAGCCCTACAAAAAGAGGAAGATGAAGAATTCAATGAAATGTTTACTATTAAAAATTTAGAGAGGGATTTAAAATGATAGTAAGTCCTTTAAAAAATGTTATGTCTCGGATCAAAGAAATAAATGATCAATTTAAAGATTATTATTCTAATATAATTGAAATAAATCGGCAATTTCTTGGAAAAAGCTCTTTGATAGGTGGGGAAGCTAAAAGTAAGATTATTGAATCAGGTAAATTTAAAAATATATTAGTCAAGGAAGCCAAAAATTTAGAGAATGAAATAAAGGCTGATTCAGAAAATATTTCGAATACGGATGACATTTCAAAGGTTATAAAAAATGCTAGTTTAAAATATGGAGTTCCAGAAAGTTTAATTTATTCTATGATAAAAATTGAATCTAATTTTGATCCTAAAGCAGTTTCATCAGCTGGTGCTCAGGGATTAATGCAGCTTATGCCTAAAACAGCTAAATATTTAGGGGTGAAAGAAGTTTTTAATCCTGAAGAAAATATTATGGCAGGAGCAAAGTATATAAAAGAATTATTAAATCATTTCAATGGGGATTTAAAACTATCTTTAGCAGCCTATAATGCTGGGCTTGGGAGAGTAATGAAAGCAAATACTATTCCTAATATTCAAGAAACACGTTCTTATGTTAAAAATGTTTTAAATAGTTATAATAATTTGAAATTTTAAGGGATTATAAAGAGGGGAATTTTGTTTAAACGTATTTTACTTAAATTTATTTTTTTACTATTTTTAAATTTTCTTGCTGTTTTACTTATCTTATCCCTACTAAGTTATTTTGGATATTTTGATTTATCTTTTGTTAAAAAATATAAATATTTAATAGGCTTAAATGAAAGTAGTAGAGAAATTATAGATCGGGAAGAAGATCCAGAGAGTAATTTGGTTATTAGGGATATTCAAAATGCAAAGGAAAGTTTAGAGATAAGAGAGGCATTATTAAATGCTCGTGAAAAAGCTCTAGATGAAGTTGAAAAGAGTTATAAATTACTTTTAAATGATCTTAAGATAAAAAAAGAAGAGTTAAATAATCGTGAAAAGATTCTTTTCCAAAATGAGCAAGATAAGAAGAATAAGGAAAAAAATGTTGAAAATATTGCAGATAAGATATCTAATATGGAACCTGAAAAATCGGTAAAAATTCTAGATGGGTTGAATTCATTGCTGGTTATTGATGTATTTCGTTATATGGATGAACAGGCAGAGGAGGAGGGGAAAATGTCTATTGTCCCTTATTTAATATCCCTTATGGATCCAAAAAAGGTTCAGGAAATTATTCAGCTCAAAACATCTGATTATGAAAATTTTAAAGACTCTTTTTTAAAAGATTCCCAAAGTCAGAAATAATGGCTATTTAATGAGTAATTAATTTAGAAATATTTACGATAATGTATCTAAAGAGGTTAAAGAGGTTTTTTTTAATATGGGCATATCATCAGGATTTTTTAAAAATATAGGAATTAATACCTCAGTAAATACTTTTTTTAAAAAGAAGCTCGTTTTAAAAGAGGAAAATATTAATCTTTTAAAAGGAGAAAATGCTAATCAAAAAGTAGTAAAAAATTCATTTTTTGAAAAGTATGTTAAAAATAATGAGGACCTATATAAGGGTAATAAGCTGGGGTATAATCCGATTGAAAAGGAAAAAAGAGGTTCTACTAATCAGAAATTTTTGCTTCTCTCTCCTATTTTTGATCTGTTATTTGGTTATATTTCTAAATTAGAAAAGTTGGATTTGTCAAAGATCAGTTTTCAAAAAATAGGAATTAAAGATCTAAATGAAAAAGATTTTAAATCCATTTTAAAAAATCTAAATCAAAAATTAGTCAGTATTAAAAATCTATTTTCAAGAAGAGAATTTAATAATTCAAAGGATATATCTTTCCAAAAACTTTATTCTATCTTAGAAAAAAAGAATATTATAGTCCATCTAAAGCAAATAGATAATATTTTAAATAAGACTATAGCGAACAATAAGTTAGATCTTAAATCTTTACATTTGGAATTCAAAAGTACTTTTAAAGATCTTAATCAAATCATTTCTTCAAGTAGTCAGATAGAGGTAGAGGATCAAAAAAATAAGCTTGAAAATAAAGTCGAAAAATTTAATAGGATTTTCGTTAAAAATAAGTTAGAAGTTGATGAAAGTGAAAAAGGAAATCTCAAGCCTAATATTCAAAAGTTAGCTAATATTTTCACTGATACTAAAATAGAAGTCAATAAGAGAGGAAAAAATATTTCCGAAAATAAAGTCGAAAAATTTAATAAGGCTATATTTAATGTAGAAGTAAATAGCAAACAAAATAAGGAAGTATCAGCTCATTCTAAGTGGGATTTTTCTAATGGATTTAATGATCTCTTTTCCTCTTTGAAAAATTCTAAAGGTCATGATGTCTCTAATTTAAAGATTTTTCAAAGTGAAAAGTTTATCGCAAAGGATATTTTTAATCAAGTTATTCAAAAAATAGAATGGAATGGCCAATCTTCTAAAATCGAGGCGGATATCCATTTAAAACCTGACTTTTTTGGCAAATCCTCTTTGAAAATTGCAAGCGATTCCGGAAACTTTTTGAAAGGGGTTCTATTTGTAGAAAGTTTCGAGTTAAAAAAAATACTCGAAGCTCAAATTCCATACTTAAAAGATAAATTATCCAATCTGGGTTTCCAAATTAGCAATTTTGATGTCCTCTTATATCAGGATAATAAAAATTTTCAAAAAAATCATCATAAATTTAGTCAAAAAGTCGATCATTATAATGCTTATTCATTAAATAATTTTCAAAAATTTAATGAAAGTCTATCAGATCGTTTTTTATACGGAAATTATAAGGTTAATTTAATTATTTAGATAAGGTTGTTTTTTATGCAAGAAAATATAGGGTTTGTTAATGGAATAGAAAAAACTTCGATTCCCAATCAAAAACTAAATACTAGGTCAAATGTTTTAGGGCAAAGTGATTTTATCAAGTTATTTATCGAACAGCTTAAAAGGCAAGATCCTCTTGAACCTCTCAAAGATAAGGAATTCATTTCTCAAATCTCTCAATTCTCAAACTTAGAGCAGGTCGTTCAACTTAATAATAAATTGCAAGTGTTAATTAATAAAAATTCTAATCTTGAATTCTTCAATCTATTAGGTAAAAAAATTACTTGGCTTGATAAGGAAACAAACTCTATTAAAGAAGGAATAGTTTCATCTCTAGAAAAAGAAAATGGTCAATTTTTTATTAAGGTCGATAATAAATTTTCTGTCGATCAAAATTCTATTTTGACAGTCAAAAGGGGTTAATAAATATTATGATGCGTTCATTATATTCCGGTGTTTCCGGTTTGCAAAATCATCAGTATAGAACTGATGTTATTGGAAATAATATATCTAATATCAATACTAATGGATTTAAAAAGAATCGAGTAAATTTTCAGGATATACTTTATCAAACATTAGAAGGTTCTTCTCGTCCAAATAATTTTAAAGGTGGTGTAAATCCAAAGCAGGTTGGTTTGGGAGTGAAAATTGCTAGTATTGATACTTTAATGTCTCAAGGTAGTTTACAGACCACTGGTAAAAAAACCGATCTCTCTATTCAAGGTGAAGGTTTCTTTATCTTAAAAGAAGGCGAAAAAGTTTCTTATACAAGATCAGGCAATTATACGTTAGATGCAGATCAAAACCTAGTCAATCCCTCTAATGGCTTAAAGCTTCAGGGATGGAATTCTATAAAAGATGATAACGGAAATTTCTATATAGATACATCTAATTCTTATGAGGGTATTCGTATTCCTATAGGTGAAAAATCAGAGGCAAAAGAAACATTGGAAGTCGTTTATAGATCTAATTTAGATTCTAGATTGGATAAAGTAAAAAATCAAAATGAAATATCAGATGAAGAAAGAATATTGGGGCAGGTGCACTTCTCGTCAATCGATATTTATGATCAACAAGGAAAATTACATAAATTAGAATTGAAATTTGTTAAGGTCGGAATCAATCAATGGGAAATACAGGCAGATATCCCCACAGCAATTCCTGGTTCTGTTGTTGTAGATATAGGGCAATTAGGAAATATAAAAATTGATCAGCAAAATAAAAACAAGGCATTACTTCAGTTCAATGATAAAGGAAGTTTGCAGAGCTTATCAGAAGTAGCTGGTGATAGTTCTGACGTTTTGTCAAGTGGTGATTTATCTTTAAATATCCGATTTAATGTAGATAATGGGACGACAGTCACAAGTGATTTTTCAGGGTATGAAAAAAGTATCAATGTCAAAATAGGGACAGTAGGTGAATATAATGGAATAACTCAGTTAGCAAGTGATACCACAACAAAGGCTGTTTCTCAGGATGGTTACGGATTGGGATATTTAGATTCTTTTGATATTGATCAAAATGGTATTATTACAGGGGTATATAGTAATGGACAAAGAAGAGAAATTTCTCAGGTTGCTTTATCAACTTTTATTAATCCAAGTGGTTTAGAAAAGTCAGGCGATTCCAATTATATTGCTACCAATAACTCTGGTATAGAAATAATAGGAGTTGCAAATAGTCAAGGAAAAGGAGCAATTGTACCGGGCTCTTTGGAAATGAGTAATGTTGATCTTTCTGAAGAATTTACTAATATGATTGTTGCACAGAGAGGATTCCAGGCTAATTCTAAAATTATAACAACAAGTGATCAAATGTTACAAGAATTGCTAACTTTAAAGAGATAAAAAGAGAGATAAAAGGTAAAAAATGATAAAATTAACTCGGTTAAATAATCAATTTATCTATGTTAATCCGCATCAAATTGAAACGATGGAAAGTACTCCAGATACTGTTTTGAAAATGCTTTCAGAGAGAAGAATTATTGTTCTTGAAAATTGTGATCTTGTTACAGAAAAAATCATGCAATATCGTTCTAAAATTGGTATTTTAGGTAATGATACAACAGTTTAAATAATCTAAACTTTAAAAGAAAAGAGGTTTTGTAAATATGGATTTAGGTACTTTATTTGGTATTTTAGGTGGATTGATTCTAATTATTCTTGGTATTGTTGTTGGTGGTGGTGATCTTACAGCATTTATCGATTTGCCTTCCTTTATAACGGTAGTTGGGGGTACTTTTTCTGCTTTATTTGTTTGTTTTCCATTAGTAACAGTTTTAAAAATTTTTAGTACAATGAAAATAGCCTTATATGAAAATAAAATTGATTTTGTAAAGGTTATTACAGCATTAATTAGCTTTTCTGAAAAGGCTAGAAGAGAAGGTTTATTAGCTTTAGAAGATGATATTGAAGCAGTAGATAATCTTTTTTTGAAAAAAGGGGTACAGCTTGTTGTTGATGGAACAGATCCTGAGTTGGTAAAAACGATTATGATGATTGATTTAAGTAAGATTGAGGAAAGGCACGGAAAAGGAAGAGAAGTTTTTGATATGGCTGGAGCTTTTTCACCAGCTTTTGGGATGATAGGAACATTGATGGGATTGATTACAATGCTTGCTAATTTAACGGATAAAGCTTCTATTGGTCTTGGGATGTCATTGGCGCTGATTACTACTTTTTATGGTGCGATTCTATCAAACTTAGTTTTTCAGCCTATTGCAAAAAAGCTTCAAGTCCGTAGTGAGGATGAAATTCTTTTAAAAGAAATTATTTTAGAAGGGACATTATCTATACAATCTGGAGATAATCCTCGTGTTCTTAAGGATAAATTAATTGCATTTTTATCTCCAAAAGTTCGAAATAAAATATCTGAGGCAATTGAGATTTAATGGAGATTTCATTTTATGAATGAAAGAAAGAAAAAGCATAAATGTCCAGTAGTTGCAATTTGGATGACTACTTTCACGGATTTAACTACATTACTTTTAACTTTTTTTATTTTAATGTTTACTACAGCTGAAGTTGACGGTCAGAAATTAAAATTGATATTATCCTCCTTTACTGGTTCATTTGGAATTATGAGGGGAGGGTTAACATTAGTAGAGGGGCCTTTAGCTGAAATGGGGTTTACAATAGAAAAGCTACCTTCTTCTGAAAGTGAAGTGGATTTAGTAAATGCTAAAAATATAGCTGAAAATGTTTTTAAATCTGTTATTCATCGTGGAAGTTTAAAAGTATCTGAGAATCATGAAGGTGTATTGATTTCTATACCAGGGCAGGTGTTTTTTGAACCGGGTTCAGTGAATATTACATCAGAAGGTCAAAATATCTTAAATAAGATTGGAGATTTTCTGATTGATTTAAAAATGAAATACTCAATGGATAAACAGGTTATTATTCGAGGATTTGCTAGTCAAGAACCTGTTTTTTTACCTAATGATGAAAAGGGTGTAGGTGTTTCTACGATTTGGGAGTATAATTTGAGATTATCTTCTGGAAGAGCAGAAAATGTAATGATTTTTTTTGTTAAAAAGTTTAAAGATTTTGGGATTTCTCCGTACATTAGTTTATCTAGTTTAAATTTTGAAGAATTTCCTTCAAGAAATCAGGCAAGATTCATTATGGAAGCTTATGGTGAATTTAATCCATTAGATTCAAATAATGTGCCTGAAACTAGGTTTTGGAATAGACGTGTAGATGTTTTACTTAAAAAGTAAAATTTAATTTTCTTTTGTAAAAAAATTTATCAATTAAAAAATTAAGGAAATAAATTATGGCTGATAAAGATAAAGATAAAGATAAAGATAAGGATAGGGATAGGGATAGGGATAAAGATAAGAATAAAGATAAAGATGATAAAGAAATTGAAAAAGAAAGTAATCTAAATGAAGATGAAGATGAACAAGATAAAGATGAATCTAAGAAAGTAAAAGGATCATTTTTTAATTCAAAAATATTAAGGATTTTACTTTATACATTACTATTTTTCGGATTTATCTTTATTACTACTTTAATCTCTATTTTTGTTGTTAAGTATGAAAAATCTAGTTTTGATTTAAATTATAATCAAACGAATTTGAATCGAAATATCAGTGAGCCTAAGGATATTTATGAAATACCTGAATTTAAATTAGCTTTGGATAAAAACGCTGATGATGTTATGACAACTATCGTTCAAATAAAGCTGTTTATTGCTTATCGAAAGGGTGATCAGCAAGTTTTAAATGAAATTATTAAAAGAAAAGAACAAGTCAAAGATCGTATTCAGTATATTATCGCAAGTAAAACGTATAATGAGATTAGTACTGCAAAATCTAGGGAAGATTTCTTAAAAGAAGATTTATTATATGGTTTAAATTCAATTTTAAATGGTGAAATTTTAGATATTTATTTTGATACTTTTGTTATATCTAGGATTCAAAGTAAGTAGTTTAAAGGGAAAATTATGACTGAAGTTTTATCTCAACAAGAGGTTGATGCTTTATTATCAGCAATCTCAACAGATAGTAGTAATGTCGATACGAGAGATTTAGAATTAGCAGATGAAAAGCAAAAACATATAAAAATTTATGATTTTAGAAGACCCGATAAGTTTTCAAAGGATCAAATACGAACTCTACAAATGATGCATGAAACTCTTGCAAGATTAACAACAACTTCCCTTTCAGCACAGCTTAGAACACTAGTCAATGTACATGTTGTCTCAGTGGATCAGTTAACTTATGAGGAATTCATCAGATCTATCCCCAATCCTACAACTTTAGGTGTGGTCAATATGGATCCTTTAAAAGGAAGTGGGATTCTTGAAATCGATCCAAGTATAACTTTTGCAATCATTGATCGATTATTTGGTGGACGTGGTGAGACAATCAAATTAGCACGGGAATTAACAGATATAGAAATTTCCGTTATGGAAGGAATTATTGTTAGAATATTAGGAAATTTGAGAGAAGCTTGGAGTAATGTTATTGATTTAAGGCCTCGTTTATCTAATATAGAAACTAATCCGCAATTTGCACAAATAGTACCACCAAATGATATGGTTGTTTTAATTACGTTGGAAACAAAGGTAGGTCGAGTCGAAGGGATGATGGATATTTGTATTCCATATTTGACTATCGAACCTATTATTTCAAAATTAAGTGCTCAATATTGGTATTCAAGTATTCGAAAAGGTATTACTAGAGAAAATTTTAATAATTTGAAAAAAATATTGGGACGAGTTCATATTGATGTGGTTGCACAATTAGGCACAGTTCAGATTAACTTAAGAAATATTATTAATCTTGAAGAAGGAGATATTATAAAATTCCCAAATTACAAAATAAATGAATATTTTATTTTGAGAGTAGGGAATGTAGAAAAGTTCATATGCCATCCTGGACTTGTGGGAAAGCGAGTTGCGGTTCAAATTATTAATCATATAGGTGAGATATCTACTGATGTCTTTAAAGAACTTTTGGAAAGGAATTAATTTTTATGGAAGAGAAAGATATAAAGCCTAATATTGAATCAGCTGTAGAAGAAGAGATATTAACAGTAAAAGACGTAATGCAAGATTTCATCCTAATCATTCAGTTTTTATTGGGTGAAAAAACAAGAAGTTTATCTCATTTATTTTCTAGAAAAGTAAAAATTGAAAATTTAGGAATAGAATATAAGAATACGCAAGAGATTAGTGAGTTACTTACAGGGTTACATTTACAATTATTTACCTATTTTGATACATTAGATATTGTTGGACAAAATAATTATTTTTTATCGCAAGAAAATGCATCTAAGCTGGTTAATCTCTATTTGAAAAAAGATTCGATAGACGATAACCTTGAATGGAATTATAAAAATCTAGATTTTTTAAAAGAATTATTTATCTATTTTGTTAGCTTATTTAATAACGTTTTATCTGAAAAGCTAAATCAGATTATCTTAACGGATCCTTTAAATATTAATATATTAAAAGATATTATAAATTTAAATTTAGATCAAATTGAAAATAAATGGGTTTATATAAAGTATAATATTTTTTGTAGTGAGTTAGAGAATTCGATAACCATTCATCATGTTATTTCCTATTCTGTAGTGAAAAAGTTAATTCTTTTATCTAGAGAAAATACAGATAATATAAATGTGAAAGGGGATTATGACCAAGAAGAAGATTTGAGTATTATCGGTAAAGCAATTACTACAGTATCTCCCATTCGATATAAAAGTTTACCTAAAATTTATTCTTTGGAAGATAAGGAAAGGAATGCATTTAATAATTTTTCATTACTTTTAGATCTAAAAATGCAATTGACAGTCGAATTAGGTCGTGCTAAGATGAAAATTGATAAGATATTAGGGCTAGGAGAAGGTTCTATTATAGAATTAAATAAATTAGCGGGTGAGCCAGTAGATCTATTTGTTAATAATAATTTAATTGCAAAAGGAGAAGTAGTAGTTATCGATCAAAATTTTGGCGTACGTATCACAGAAATTATTGGAACAAATAAACGTTTGGAAAATATTCTCTAATGATAGCTATAATTTTTCAAATCCTTTTTGTATTTCAATTTACCTTTCTATTTAGTCAGGATATTCAAAATAAAAGTTCAGCAAATGATTCAGTTTTCCTAGAAAAGGAATCTCCTGAAGCTTTAAATATCAATCCATCCGATGATATTTCCTTGTTTTATTATTTTCAGGGAATCTTTATTTTTTTATTCTTTATATTATTATTTTATCTTCTTATTAAATATATTGAGTCTAAAAAGAAAGAAAAATTTAAGCCAATTGGATATCCCTTTAAAAAAGTCGATTTAGATTTCAATAAATCACTTTACTTTTTTAAAATGATGGATTATATTTACATATTTGCTAGTACAGATCAATCCATTTCACTTGTAGATAAGATACCATATTCCGAGAAAGTGGAGCTCTTTTTGAAAGAAATAGGAATCTATTCTCTTGTTGATGAAGAGGAAAAAAGTAATACATTCTCCTTTAAAAAAGTATTCAAATATTATCAGCATTTTTTTGATAAAAAGTAATTATCTTTAAAATCATAAAGAGTAGTATTTCTTTTATTTATTATTTTATCTATCGTTGGAGAGTTCGAGGGGATCTTTAATGAAGAAATGTCTTTTTTTATTCTTTGCTTTTTTATTTATTTCAAATAATCTGTTTTCTCAATCTATTGCTATCCCAAATTTTAATTTGGGTTTCAATTCTTCAACAGATCCAAAAGAAATATCATTAACATTACAACTATTAATACTCCTATCTATTTTAAGTTTAGCTCCATCTATTATCATTATGGTAACTTCCTTTATTCGTATTGTTATAGTTTTTTCATTTGTTAAAATGGCCTTATCATTACAACAAATCCCACCCAATCAAGTGATTGTAGGTTTATCACTCTTCTTAACTCTTTTTATTATGATGCCAACTTTTAATAGAATTTATGAAGAGGGCTATAAGCCATTTGTAAATAAAAGTATTACCATTGAAGAGTTCTATCATCAGGCTGTGAATCCTGTAAGAGAATTTATGTTTAAACAAATAGGAAAAAAGGATAGAAAACTTTTTGTCCCATTTATCCAAATGGCTAGATTACAGTGGCCAAAATCTGAAGACGATATCCCAACTTATGTCCTTATACCAGCATTTATCTTAAGCGAATTAAAAAAAGCTTTTTATATTGGAATCTTAATTTTTATCCCATTTATTATTATCGATTTGTTTATTTCAAGTATTTTAATGAGTATGGGAATGATTATGTTGCCTCCAGTAATGATATCTCTTCCTTTTAAAATCATTCTTTTTGTACTTATAGATGGCTGGAATCTAATTATGAATCAATTAATTCAAACGTTTATAATATAGTGAGAGGTAGAAAATATTGACTGACGCAATGATTATTAATATACTCAAACAGAGCTTGATTGAAGTTTTAATTTTATCTGCTCCTGTTTTACTTGTAAGTATGATTGTGGGATTGATTATTAGTATTTTTCAAACAACAACATCTATACAAGAACAAACTTTGACATTTGTTCCTAAGATTTTTGCTATTTTTGCTACTTTAATTTTTCTTCTAACATGGATTATGAGGCATCTTCAAGATTATACAATTAAATTATATCAAAAAATGTGGATGATTATACAATGATATTAGGAGTGGATATTCTTCCCAATTTTAAGATTTTCTTTTTAATCTTTTCAAGAGTATTAGGGATATTTTTGATTGCTCCTATTTTAGGAGAAATGATTCTCTCTTTTCGATTCAAGATAGCACTAACATTTTTAGTTTCTGTTGCGATATTTCCAATTCTATCTATAGAAATTCCGTGGAATATTTCAGGTAATTGGATGGAATATTCATTGTTGGTGGTAAATCAAATTATAATAGGATTTGGGATAGGTTTTTTTGTTTATATGCTTATGTCAGCATTTCAGTTATTAGGTCAATTAATCAGTTTACAAATAGGGTTTAGTATGGGTCAAATCATTGATCCTATGATAGGAGATCATTCTTATATATTAAGTCAATTTTTTAATATGATGGGGATATATATATTTTTATACTTGAATGGACATGTTATCATGATTGAAGCTATTTATGATAGTTTTTTTAAAATTGATTTTTTAATTTTATCGAAAGAAGCAAAAAATTTTATTGATCAATTTTTTTATATACTTAAAGTAACTTTTGAGATAGGGATCAAATTGAGTTTGCCGATTTTAGGATCAGTTTTTTTGATTTATATATCTATGGGAATATTGGCTAAATTTGCTCCTCAAATTAATATTTTGATGTTAGGATTTCCAACTTATATTATAGTGGGACTATTTTTACTGATGTTATATGTTCCATATTTATTTGATGCGAGTCGTATTTTTTTAGATCTTTTTTTGAAAAAGGCATTCAATTTTTATAATTGAAAACATATTTTTTTATGATAGAAGAAAAAAAATATTTTATTGATTTAAATCTTTTTGCTGAAGTGAGTGCTGAGGAGCGTACTGAAGATCCGACGGCACATCAGAAAAAGAAAGCTAGAGAAGAAGGGAAAGTTGCTAAATCTCAGGAATTATCTTCTAGTATTCTTTTAATTGCAGCTTTTTTCTATTTTTTTATTTTTGGGAAATTGGTATACAGTCAATTAAGTCTGTTTATTATCGATTTTTTCAATTTTTCAAAATATGCTTTTCAAAATGAAGATATTATTCATTTTGTGATACAGGCTTTTCAAAGATGTCTTTTTATTATAGCTCCATTTTTAATTGCAATATTTATCATAAGTTTTTTATCTATGGGATTTCAAACTGGGTTTGTTTTTTCTTTTAAAGCATTAAAATTAGATTGGAAAAGGATCAGTTTTAATAATAATCCTATTAGCAAGATTTTCTTTTCTAAAGATACCCTTTTTAACTTATTTAAATCTATTGTTAAAATTCTTATCGTTTTATTAATCAGTTATATTTTTATTTTTTCAAATATTGATCAAATTTTAAAATCAGTATATTTAACTTTAGAGAATTCTCTAGATGTTTTTATTCATATTATTTATTACTTGTCATTTACTATTTTGTTTATTTTTTTTATCTTAAGTATACCTGACTTTTTTTATCAAAAGAGAAAATTTAGGGATAGTATCAAAATGACAAAATATCAAGTTAAGCAGGAAAGAAAAGAACTTGAAGGGGATATACAAATTAAACAAAGGCTAAAAGAAAAACAACGAGAAATATTAAAAAAATCTTTTGTGAAAGAAATGAAAAAAGCAGACGTTTTAATTACTAATCCAACTCATTATGCTGTTGCTATTCAATATGATATGGATAAAATGCAGGCCCCTATTTTAATTTCTAAGGGTCAAGATTATAGGGCTTTACGAATGAAGGAATTAGCAAAAGAATATGGAGTTTCAATTGTTGAAAATAAAATACTTGCTCAAATGCTTTATAAAGAAGTCAAAGTTGGAGAAATGATCCCTGAAAAATTCTATCAGGCTATTGCTGAAATCCTAGCTTTTGTTATGAGAGCAAAGGGAAACTTAAAAATATGATATGTTTTGTAAAGAAAAAATTAGTGGGTTAGGATAAATTATCTTAGCTTTATAGATATAATAAAATGGGGGGGGAAATGAAAAGTACTTTAGAAAGAATCAACAATCACTTTTTAGTTACATGGTTTAAACAGAGTGATATTTTAATCGCAATTTTTATTATCGTCATTATTGGAATGTTAATTATTCCAATTCCTTCTATTTTTCTCGATATTTTTATCGTTACAAATATAGCATTGAGTTTGGGCTTATTGTTAATTGTTATCTATATTAATAAAGCCTTTGAATTCACCGTCTTTCCTACTTTGCTATTAATTATGACTTTGTTTCGTTTAGCTGTAAATATTTCTTCTACACGATTAATCTTATTTAATGGTAAAGATTTTGATACTGAAATTATTTTAGCTTTTGGTGAATTTGTTATTCAAAATAATTATGTTGTTGGAGCTATTATCTTCATCATCCTTATTGCAGTTCAGTTCATTGTTATTATTAAAGGAGCAACTCGTGTCTCAGAAGTTGCTGCAAGATTCACTTTGGATGCTATGCCAGGTAAACAAATGAGTGTTGATTCAGATCTAGCGAATGGCTTAATCACAGAAAAAGAGGCTTTAAGTAGACGTAAAGAATTGAGAAAAGAGGTCGACTTTTATGGAGCTATGGATGGATCAAGTAAGTTTGTCCAGGGAGATGTTCGAGTTGGTTTAATTATTACTTTTATTAATCTAATTGGTGGTATGATTATTGGTGTTTTTAATCAAAATATGACAGTCAGTCAAGCGTTTGATGTCTTTTTTCTATTAACTGTTGGTGATGGATTATCAGCTCAGATCCCTTCTTTATTACTTTCTACAGCGACAGGTATTATTGTGACACGTTCAGTTTCTGAGAAGAGTTTAGGGCAAGATATTTCTGAACAAATTCGATTGAATCCAAAAGCTATCATTATTACTGGTTCGTTTTTATTATTATTATCTCTTTTACCTGGATTTCCAAAATTAGTTTTGATAGTTATAGGATCTCTTATCTTAGGATATGGATTTTTTATTAATCAAGAGCTAGAGAAGGTAAATAAGGATAAATTAGAAGAACAAAATTCTAAACCAGAAGAGGATTTGAAAGATATAAAAAGTTTAGGGACTTTAATACAAATTGAACCTATTGAAATTGAATTAGGATATAATCTGATACCATTTGTAGATCCTAGCCAAGGTGGGGATATATTGGATCGTATTAAGATGATTCGACGAAATTTTGCTCTTGAGATGGGCCTACCTATTCCACCTATTCGAATTCGAGATAATTTGAAATTGGAGTCTGAAGAGTATAATATTAAAATTAAAGGAGTGGTTTACGATTCTGGGATTTTGAAAGTAAAAAAACTACTAGCTATTCCATCTTTAGATGTTACTGAGGAAATTCATGGAGATGAGGGTTTTGAACCAGCTTTTAAAACAAAGGCAAAATGGATTTATCCAGAAATGAGACAAGAGGCTGAAAGAAAAGGATATAGTGTAGTGGATACAGTCTCCATTATTTCTACACATCTTATGGAAGTGATTAAAAATAATGCAGCGGATCTTTTAGGACGACAAGAAATTAAAGAGCTTTTAGATACATTGAAAGATAAGTATCCAGTTATTATTGATGAAGCTTTAAAAATTGTAAATATTGGAAAAATACAAAAAGTTTTACATCATTTATTACATGAGCAAGTATCTATTCGTAATATGATTGCTATTTTGGAAGTTCTTACAGATTATGGAGATAAGGTTTTGAAATTGGAATTTTTAGTTAATCTTGTACGAGAAAGATTGGCCCGTCAAATTTGTGCACAATATCAAACAGAAAATAATATTTTAAAGATATATACACTTTCTACGGAGCTAGAGGAATTATTAGAAAATTCTTTAGAAGAAAATGAAGTGGGATATGGGTCGAATCTTGATCTTGAAATGATTAATAAAGTTTTAGTAGCTTTTGCTAAAGGATATAGGAGTGCATCTGGATTGGGATATCTTTTTGTAGTTGCAGTCCCTAGGAATGTACGCTTTTTAGTAAAAAGTATATTGCAAAATAAATTGCCAAATACAGGTATTCTTTCTTATAATGAATTAAGCTCACAATTTAAAATTGAAAAAATAGGGATTATTCAATTAAATGACGAATAAAAAGGGGCTATATGGAATATAAAAAATATGTTGGGGATAATTTTAAAGAAGTCCGTTTAAAAATGCTAATTGACTTGGGAACATTAGGTTATATTGTTTCTCAAAGGAAGATAAAAACTGGTGGATTTTTAGGGTTTTTTAAAAAAGAACAGATTGAAATTACTGCAAGGGCTTGGAATCCTTCAAAGATTGAGGAAACAGCTGGCGAATCGATTCAAAAGGAAGTCGATAATAATATAAATTTAAATTATAAAGATAATACTAAAGAAGTATCTGTAAAAAAAGAAGCTGTAAAAAATGGGGAAATAGACGTTTTAAAAAAAGATGTATATGAAATAAAAGGTCTTTTAAAGGGTATATTAAATAAGAAAAAAAGTAAAAAAATCAAGAGAGATGAAAAAGTATCCTCTAGAATGAAGAATCTTAATTTAGTAAAAATGATTTTAAAAGAGGATGAATTTGACGAAGAATTTATTAATACTATTTGTTCATTGCCTAGTATTCAGAAATTAATTGAAAAAGATTTAAGTCTAAAAAATATAAAGAAATATCTGAAAAAGGAAATATTACAGATATTGCAAATAAAAGAAGGGATTAATCTGAATGAAAAGGGGAATGTAGTCTGTGTTATTGGACCTACAGGAGTTGGAAAAACAACAACTATTGCAAAGATCTCAGCTTATTTTGGAGTTTTTGAAAAAAGAAAAGTTAAATTAATCTCACTTGATACGCATCGTATTGGTGCAATGCAGCATTTACAGTTTTATGCAAATATTATGAATATACCTTTTTCAAAAGTTCATAGTGTGAATGAATTTAAAAAAGAGCTGGAACTACATTCTTATGATATTATATTTGTTGATACAGCGGGAAGAAATCAGAAAAATGATGAAGAAATACAAGAACTTAAAAAATTTTTAAGTATAATTGATAAGAATAAATTACATTTGACACTTGTTTTGAGTGCAACAACAAAATATAAAGATTTAATTGAAATTTTAGATAAATTTGATACGCTAAATTACAAACATATAATTATTACAAAATTAGATGAAACAAATACGATGGGGCCTGTTTTGAGTGCTATTCGATCTAAATCGAAAGATTTAGCTTATGTAACATTTGGTCAAAACGTACCGGAAGATATAGAAATAGCTTCTAAAAATAAATTGGTTCAAAATATTTTAAAGTCGTAAAAATGGATAAGATGAATAAAGATGATTTTAAATTTAGAACTATTGCTTTTGCAAGTGGTAAAGGTGGAGTAGGAAAAACAAATATTTCTGTTAATCTTGCTATTGCTTTTTCCGATCTAACTAAAACCATACCATTAATTATGGATGCTGATTTAGGGATGGCAAATGTCAATATTATTTTAGGAGTTCCTGTAAAATATAGTTTAATGGATCTTTTTTCTAAGCAAAAAAAGGTGGAGGATATTCTGATCAGAACGGAATATGGTATTCAATTTATTCCTGGTTTATCTGCTTTTTATCAAAAGATGACAGATTTTGACCAAAAGGATCAAGAATATCTATTCAGTGAGTTAAGTAAATTAAAAAATATTAAAGCTATGTTTATTGATCTAGGGGCTGGATTACTTAAAGAATCGATTCATTTTGTTTTATCTGCGGATGAATTAGTGCTTGTTATAACATCAGAACCAACTTCTATTACAGATGCTTATAGCTTAATTAAGACGATTATTGAGTATAAAAAAGAATTTAAAATTAAATTTATTTTAAATAGGATTAAGAATTTAGAGGAAGCTAATCGGATTTCGGCTCGTTTGATCAAGGTTTCTAAAGATTTTTTAAATATAAAATTGGAATATTTGGGTTATGTATTAGAAGATGAAAACGTAAAACAAGCAGTGATAAATCAAAAGCCTTTTTATCGTCTTTATCCAAAGTCGAAAGCTTCAAAATGTATTCATAATGTAGCAAAAAATTTGTTAGGTTCTATAGGTGAAGTACCATTTCCTATAGAGAAAAAAAATGGTATATTTGGTTTTTTAAATCAATTTATAAGAAAATAAAAGGAGGTTAAAATTGATTATAGTGGAGAAAAAAGAAGAAGAAAAAGAAAAAGAGGAGAAATCTCTACAGAAAGAAGTACAAAAAGCAGAAAAAATTAATACTAAGTCGAGCTTTATTCAAAATTCTTTCTTAAAGGATTCTTTATATAGTATATATAAACAATTTTCAAATTATACTTTTTATCAAAAAATGATGAAGATAATCAAAGAAGAAAAGTATACTATGATTAAAATAGGCATTTCTTTCTATATGGTATCTTTTTTTATTTTATTTTTTTCAGGATTTATACATAATTTACAATTTATAAATATTATTATTCGTAGTTTATTTTTTTCTATTTTTTTCTTTTTATTAGGAGATTTATTATATCTAAATATGAGAATCTTATTGCCTGAATTATTCGAAAAGGTCGAACAAGAATATTATGAATTTGATTTGCTAATTGATGATAATATTAATTACAATTTTGAAGATAATAATCAAAAAGATAATCAAAATAAAAAAAAGGAACTTAAGAAAGCTTTAATGAAAAACGATAATAAATTTGGCTTAGAAGGGGAAAGTAAGTTTCAAAGTAAAAATGGTGAAGATGAAGATGATATTAAATTGAAAAATAAATATGGAGATCCTAGGATCTTAGCACAAGCTATTCGTTCGTTTTTAAAAAAAGATTAGTAGTATTTTTTATAAAAATATAGTTTGAATATCAAATTTTAGGGGGGATATTTTGATAGATAGACCAGAGGAACAGCTTTGGGAATCCTATAAAAAAACAAAGACTGATAAAATAAGGGATATTTTCATTCTTAAATATGCACCATTAGTCAAATATGTTGCAGGCAAAATTGCAATAGGGATGCCAAGAAATGTTGAATTCGAAGATCTTGTAGGATACGGATTTTTCGGATTGTTAGATGCAATCGAAAAATTTGATCCTAGTCGTGATATTAAATTTAAAACATATGCAGTAACTCGTATTCGAGGGGCAATTTATGATGAATTAAGATCTATAGATTGGGTACCACGTTCAGTTCGTCAAAAGGCAAAAGAAGTTGATCTCGTAATGGGTACTTTGGAAAATAAATTAGGAAGAACAGCAAAAGATAATGAAATAGCTAATGAAATGGGGATGGGAGTTGATGATTTTCATCAAGTCTTATTGAAAATTTCAGCAACATCATTAATATCTATTAATGAAGGCTGGGGTTCGGATGATGGTGATAAAATTTCTATTGTTGAAACTATAGAAAGTCCTAATTCACTCAATCCGGATGTTATCTTTGAAAAAGAAGAAGTTAAAAAAATTATAACAAAAATTATTGAGGAATTACCTGATAAGGAAAAGAAGGTTCTTATTTTATACTATTATGAAGATTTAACATTAAAAGAAATCGGAAAGATTTTAAATGTAACTGAATCGAGAGTTTCACAATTACATACTAAAGCTATTTATCGATTAAAAGCAAAACTTTTTCATGTTAAAGCAAGTTTGAGGGTTTAGATATTAGATCTTTTTTTTAAGGGATAAGGAGAAAATAAAGGATGTCATCCAATGAAGATATAAAGGAATTGCCTGATACTAATGATTTAAATTTAAATTATTATAATATATCAGATGAAGATTTTAATTTTTTGGAAAATTCTAAGTTAACTATTACTATTAGAAAAGATTCAATTTTTTTAAGATATCTTCCTGGAAAAATAAATAAAAAATATTCATTAGATGATTTGCGTTTATTAATCACTTCAAAATCACTAAAGATAAATGAATCTAATGAAGAGATGCTTCGTTTGTTAAATGAGGCTTTAAATAAACCTATAAAAGGTATTCAGCTTTCCAATTTATCTTTTCTTGAGCAAAGTTCAGAAGATAACAACATGAAAATCACTTTAAATATTGATGAATCCAAGATAAAGGCTTTTATTATATTATCTTCTCCAATATTAAGTGGTAAAATTTTAGAGATGGATGAAATCTATAACTTCTTAAAAGTAAAGGGAATAAAATATATTAATTTAAATACTATTAAAAAAGCAATTATTTTTGAAATGTATTCGATACCAATACTCATAGCTGAAGGGAAAGCCCCTAAATTAGGGAGACAAGCAATTATTAATTTTAATTTTGATGCTTATAAGGAAAAAGGTCTTATTACAAATGAAAAAGATAAAGTTAATTATAAGAATTTAAATATTATTGAAAATGTAGAAAAGGACCAAATTTTAGCTATTAAATATCCAGCAAAAAAGGGAGAAGATGGATACGATATTTTTGGAAATATTCTTACTGGCGAATATGGACAAGATCTTCCTTTAAATGCTGGAAAAAATACTCTTTTATCTTCAGATGGTTATGAGGTTAAATCCCTAGTTAAAGGATACCCAGTCTTTAAGGATGGTTCTATTTCCGTAGAAACTATTTATCAAATTCAAGGAAATGTAGATTTTAAAACTGGAAATATAGTTTTTTTAGGACCAGTTATTATTAGTGGTAATATTTTAGATGGATTTTCAGTAAGAGCAGAAAGTGTAGAAGTAAAAGGGAATGTACATAATGCCTTAGTTGAATCAGATACAGATATTATTGTTAAGGGTGGAATTATTGGAAAAAGGACTTATAAAATCAAAGCAAATAGAAATGTTTATGCTAAATTCATTGAAAATTCTATTGTATATGCAAATCAAGATGTGATTGTTAAAGAAAATATAATGAATAGTTTTATCCTTGCTGGAGCTAGAGTGATTTGTTATGGTAAAAAAGGTTCTGTTATTGGAGGGAAAGTATACGCTTCAAAACATATTAATACTAGATTTCTTGGTAACCCAGCTTTTACTACAACTTATTTAGAAGTAGGAATAGATCCGTATTTTAAACTAAAATTAGAAGAATTTTACGTAGAGCAAACAAAATTAGAAGCTGAAATCACTGATATAGATCAAAAAATAGCCTTTTTTGAAAAAAGAAAAAACCTATTAGATGAGCAAAAAACAAAATTATTAGAAAAATATAAAATACTTAAAAATGATTTATATAATCAACAACTCAGCTTAGTTGAGGATACAAAAAAAATTGAAGCGTATTTATCTAAATTAAATATTGGAGGAAAAATTTCCTCAAAAATGGATACTTATCCTGGAGTTGAATTAGTTATCAATAATGCAAAACTTAATATTAAAATCAAAGCTACTAAAAAGACATTCTATGAGGAAGATAATGTGATTAAACTCAAAGATTATGAGGCTATTCCATTAGGGAAATAAGTATTCATTATGTTATTTCTATATATTTTTACCATAATAAATTTTGTTTTTATTCTCTATATTTTTTTCTTTTTTAGAGAGTCTGATTCAAAAAAATATCTTCATCAGATTAGCCAAAAAATAAATGATTTTAATTATGATATTGAAAAATATTTAAATATTTTAGACGTTTATTTGAAAAAAATTGAATTGATTCATAAACAAGTCCGAAAAATTAAAGCAAATATGAAAAAAAATCAAATGGTACAAAAGAATATCTTGTCACTTACTCGTGATATTTATTTTAAAAATAAAAAAGTTAGTGAGAGTTTATATAATCATAATGAGATAAAAGTGGAAAGTAAGGATCAGAGTAAGAATCTAAAAAGAGAGGTGGAAAATATGGAATCTTATCAATCCAATACGATTATTCATGATTTTTTAAATTCTAAAATTCTCTTAAAGGATAAATTAATATTTGAAGAAAATCATAAAGATAATACTAATATCAAAAGCTACTATGATGTGAAAAACTATGTCTATAAAATCGCACAATATATAGGGGAAGGTAAGTCCTATAAAGAGATTTCTCAACATTTAGGGATTAGTTTAGAGGAAGTAAAGCTTTTTCGTTTGATTATTAAAAATCATTTAAAATTACAATAGGAATTTTAGAGAATCTGGGATGGAAAATATAGATTGAAAATCTATTATTTATGCGAGTTGAAAAAGGATCCTGAATATTATATCTATTTTCAAAAAAACGCTATTTATCATTTAAGAAGATCAGAAATTGTCATTTTTCCTACCGATACAATTTATGGATTATCTGCTATTCCATTTCTTACAGCAGTTAAAAAAATTCATATCCTTAAGCAAAGAAGCTTTTTTAAAAATTTTATCTTTTTATTCCCAAATTATCAATCTATTTCAGAGATATCAAATCAAATTATCCCAAAACAATTTTATAATTTTACTATTCCAATAACTTTGATTATTCAAAATCCTTATTCTCCTTCTAATGGAATTGCTATTCGAATCCCTCAAAGAAAATATCTAAAAAATATTTTAGAAGAAATCTATATGCCTATAATTTCGACTAGTGTGAATATTCAGGGCAAAAAACCTCTACATTTTGAAAGGGATATTATAAAATTTGCCAAAATGTATTCTCAAATCAAGCTAGTTTTAATTGATGAGAATAGTTCTGAAAACTTATCTTCTACAATTATTGATATTCGAAATAAGCCTTATAAAATCTTAAGAGAGGGGAAGGGATATCATCCTAATTTACTCAATCAGATTAGCTAAAATAGTATCTAACACTAAAAATCCCAATTTTCTCATTTTAATATGATCGTTTTTAATTTTTAAAAGTTGATGATCTTGATAAAAATTAACTTTTTCCATAAAATTTTGATGGGCAGATGGATCTTTCCATGAAATAGAGTTTAAATTAAGCCCCTTTTTTTGTCTTAAAGAGAAGATTAGCTTTTCATTTCTCAAATCTTTTGATGTTAAATATTCAGTATTTTGAATAGGTAATTTTTCCTCTTTCAATTTATTAAAATAAAATTTCAAGTTATTATAGTTTTTATATCTCTTATTTCCAATGGTCCCAGCAGCAGAAGGGCCAAATCCAATATAATCCTTTTGTGCCCAGTAGATTAAGTTATGTTTACATTTTTTTTTCTTTTTTGAAAAATTAGAAACTTCATAAAGAGAATAATGGTGCTTTTCTAGATAGTTTATTGTGAAAAGATAGTCTTTTGCAAACTGATTTTCTTTTGGTAATTGAATCTTATTTTTTTCATATTGACTCTGTAAATCTTTTCTCTCTAAAGTTAGACCATAAGTGGAAATATGGTCTGGATCAAGTTCTATAGCTATTTTGAGATCTTTTTGATATTGTAATTTAGGTTGATTCCATAATCCGAAAATGAAATCTAGATTCACATTTTTAAAACCATATTTTCGAATAAGAAAATATTTTTTTATAATCTCGTCTTTAGAGGTTTCTCTTCCAATTTCTATTAATGTAGGATCATGAAAGCTTTGACATCCCATACTAATACGATTAATTTTACTATCCCTATAAAAAGCTAAATTATCTTCATTTACAGATTCAGGATTAACCTCAATAGTAAATTCTAAATCTGAATGAAATTGGTAATGATCAAATAAAGTTTGTAAAATAGGCTCAAAATATTTTATAGGTAAAATAGAAGGAGTTCCCCCTCCTATAAATATTGTTTTGAACCGATTTTCTTTAAATAATGGGGAATATAATTGCATTTCCTTGATTAAAGCTAAACTAAATTGCTCATAAACTAGATTAATATCTTCAAAAAGTGTTGTTCTTAAGGAATAAAAAGCACAATAGAAACAACGCTTCCTACAAAAGGGAATATGGATATAAATACCATGAATTTTTCTCATAAAATGCGAAATCGACCAAATGGATAATATATCAATAAAGGTTTTCCAATTAATAAATCTTTACTTACAAATCCCCAATCTCGGCTATCGGAGCTATTATTTCGATTATCACCCATAACAAAATAATAGTCATTTTTGAATTGATGAGAAAAATATTTTTGTTTTTCAAGAGTTTGAAAAATATTGCCATCACTTAGGTTTAAATTAGCATCTTTATTGAAAAGATATTCATTATAAAAAGAACTATAAAAATAATTATGATCTTTTGAGCCATCGAAAAAGAAATCATATAATTTTAATTGAGATAATTGTATCCCATTAAATTTTAGAATAACTTTATCATCTTCTTCATTATAAATTAATTCTAGAAGATCACCTTTTTTTGGAATATATAACTTAGGGATCTTATCAAACTTTGAAAAAAGCTTATTCCCTTTTTGAATAGTATATTGTTTATTATTCATTTCTTCTTGTAAGATTTGATAATTTTGATTGAAATCGTAAACCTTTTTTGTTGTATCTCTATGATAAGTAGTGAGATATGTTTGTGTACCATGCTGGAAAAAATCTGATTTTAGATGGAGAATATTTTTAATAGTATCCCAAATGGGTTCTTGAATGATCTCATTTTGCATGACAGCATTTTGATTTAAATAAATAACACCATTTTCGATTAGAAGAGTATCCCCTGATTTTCCAATTAGACGTTTAATAAAATTTTTTGGAGCTTCATCATTATTAGTTAATCTAAAAATGCCTAGAGTTATAAAATCTATAAATTCTATTGTAAAGCTACTAAAAACATATTTTGGATATTCAAATACAACAATATCACCATGATCTGGGGAAAAGAAATGGATAATTTTTTTTCCAGTGATAGGGACTCTTATACCATAAATAAACTTATTTACCATGATATGATCTCCAATGATTAAAGTTGGGATCATACTACCTGAAGGTATTTTATAAGCTTCAATAATGAAATGTCGCATAGCTAAAGCGAGGAAAAACGCTACAAAAACGATATGAAGACTATTTTTTATACTAAAAAAAATTAGTTTAAGATTATCTTTTATAAATTTTGATTTTTTTTGCATATATTAAAAAATAATCCTTTTTTAAAATTCAGCTTTTAAAATTCAACTTAATAATTATTTTAAGTAAAATATGAATAAAAATCTAGATATTTAAAATTGAATTCTTCTTTAACAATAAAAAATACAAATTTTTTATGGACTTATAACTCGTTTAAAAGTTTATTTTATAGAAAGTAGAGCTTTTTTTTATTTTTTAAAATGGCTTTTTCATCAGGGGGGGAATTAAATGACATTTTATTGGCTAGCTTTCTTTATTTTGCCTTCATTAATTTCTATTATCACTATGTATTACTTTCGTAAAATAGATAATCGGAATACAAATTTAAGTAGATATAAAAGCTTATATTCGAAACTATTGATTAAATTTGAAAAAGAAATGGATACTAAGTATGAGTATTTCGAAAGTAAATTTCAAAATAGGATTAATTCTTTCAACGAAATTTATAAAAATGTAGAAGATTTAAGTGATATTAATAATTCAGTTAATAAAACTTTGAAGGAATTATCAGATAGCCAAAATGTAATCAATAAAATCGATTCTAAAATTTATGAAGTTCAAAATATGGATCAAAATTTAAATTTTAGATTGGAAAGCTTTAAAAATAATTATGAAAGATTTGAAAACTTTTTTCAAAAAGTACAATCTTCAGAAGATATCATAGATAATCTAGCTGTAGAGGTAAGAAAATTAGAATCTGCATTATCTGAAAATGTAAAAAGATTTGGTAAAGATTTTTCAAAGCAAATGGAAGCAATAAATCAAAAATTAAATCAAGAAAAAGAGCAGTATATAAAACAATTTAAATTAGAAATAAATAATTTGAGTTTGATGATCCAAGAAAAGGAAAATATTTTATCTACATTTGAAGAAAAATTAATGGATCAATTTCATATTACGGAAAATCGGTTTTCTGAAAAAATGACTTTAAATCTAATAGATATAGAAAAAAATGTTATGAAGTCAGAAAATGAATTGAGAGATACGTTATATAAACGTATGGAAAATATTTCTGAAAAAATTGATTTGGAAAAAGATCAAATCAAAAATAGTTTAGAAAAGTTTTATAAAGAGTTACTGCAGGATTATACACAAATTAGTGAAAAATCAATCTTTTTAGAGGAAAAACATAGAAAAATAGAGGAAGATTATCTTATCCATAAAAGAGAATTTTATAAAGGTTTTGATGAGATAAAAAATAAAGCTCAAATCGAATTATCAGAAAAATCTAACTTATGGAATGAAAAGTTTGAAAATTTTATCTCTATAAGTCAGGAAAATTTAAATAGCGAAAAAAGAGATTTAAGAATATTATATCAAGATTATGAAGACAATTTTACAAAAAAAATAGATCAATTTACATCAAAAATAGAAAATAGCCATCAACATTTTTTAAATCAGTATGAAGATATGGAAACTAGTCTAAATTATACTTTAGAGATCTTTAGAAAAGATTATAAAATATTCGAAAGTTTTATCAAAAAATTACAATCTTCAGAAAATATTATCAATCATTTATCTTCTGAAGCAAAAAGACTAGAGATTCTATTATCTGAAAATATAGAAAAATCAAATAAAGAACTATCAAAACAAATCAAATTAGTATATCAAGAATTAGAGAGAGAAAAAAATCAACATATCGAGAGAATCAATTTAGAAACAAATCATTTAGAGATCATGATCCAAGAAAAAGGGAATAGCTTTTTAAAATTTGAAAAAGAATTAATAGATCAATTTCATATTGTAGAAAAGCAGATCCTCGAAAAAATCAATACGGATCTAATAAATATAGAAAAAAGAGTCATAAAATCAGAGGACGAACTAAAAGATAATTTATATAAGCGAATAGAAGGTATTTCCGAAAAAATTGATTTGGAAAAAGATCAAATCAAAAATAGTTTAGAAAAGTTTTATAAAGAGTTACTGCAGGATTATACACAAATTAGTGAAAAATCAATCTTTTTAGAGGAAAAACATAGAAAAATAGAGGAAGATTATCTTATCCATAAAAGAGAATTTTATAAAGGTTTTGATGAGATAAAAAATAAAGCTCAAATCGAATTATCAGAAAAATCTAACTTATGGAATGAAAAGTTTGAAAATTTTATCTCTATAAGTCAGGAAAATTTAAATAGCGAAAAAAGAGATTTAAGAATATTATATCAAGATTATGAAGACAATTTTACAAAAAAAATAGATCAATTTACATCAAAAATAGAAAATAGCCATCAACATTTTTTAAATCAGTATGAAGATATGGAAACTAGTCTAAATTATACTTTAGAGATCTTTAGAAAAGATTATAAAATATTCGAAAGTTTTATCAAAAAATTACAATCTTCAGAAAATATTATCAATCATTTATCTTCTGAAGCAAAAAGACTAGAGATTCTATTATCTGAAAATATAGAAAAATCAAATAAAGAACTATCAAAACAAATCAAATTAGTATATCAAGAATTAGAGAGAGAAAAAAATCAACATATCGAGAGAATCAATTTAGAAACAAATCATTTAGAGATCATGATCCAAGAAAAAGGGAATAGCTTTTTAAAATTTGAAAAAGAATTAATAGATCAATTTCATATTGTAGAAAAGCAGATCCTCGAAAAAATCAATACGGATCTAATAAATATAGAAAAAAGAGTCATAAAATCAGAGGACGAACTAAAAGATAATTTATATAAGCGAATAGAAGGTATTTCCGAAAAAATTGATTTGGAAAAAGATCAAATCAAAAATAGTTTAGAAAAGTTTTATAAAGAGTTACTGCAGGATTATACACAAATTAGTGAAAAATCAATCTTTTTAGAGGAAAAACATAGAAAAATAGAGGAAGATTATCTTATCCATAAAAGAGAATTTTATAAAGGTTTTGATGAGATAAAAAATAAAGCTCAAATCGAATTATCAGAAAAATCTAACTTATGGAATGAAAAGTTTGAAAATTTTATCTCTATAAGTCAGGAAAATTTAAATAGCGAAAAAAGAGATTTAAGAATATTATATCAAGATTATGAAGACAATTTTACAAAAAAAATAGATCAATTTACATCAAAAATAGAAAATAGCCATCAACATTTTTTAAATCAGTATGAAGATATGGAAACTAGTCTAAATTATACTTTAGAGATCTTTAGAAAAGATTATAAAATATTCGAAAGTTTTATCAAAAAATTACAATCTTCAGAAAATATTATCAATCATTTATCTTCTGAAGCAAAAAGACTAGAGATTCTATTATCTGAAAATATAGAAAAATCAAATAAAGAACTATCAAAACAAATCAAATTAGTATATCAAGAATTAGAGAGAGAAAAAAATCAACATATCGAGAGAATCAATTTAGAAACAAATCATTTAGAGATCATGATCCAAGAAAAAGGGAATAGCTTTTTAAAATTTGAAAAAGAATTAATAGATCAATTTCATATTGTAGAAAAGCAGATCCTCGAAAAAATCAATACGGATCTAATAAATATAGAAAAAAGAGTCATAAAATCAGAGGACGAACTAAAAGATAATTTATATAAGCGAATAGAAGGTATTTCCGAAAAAATTAACTTTGATCAGAAAAAACTAGATAAACAAATGAAAAATACTGTGTTTATTATTGATCATTTTATGGATTCTGAAAAAGAGCAGATCAAAAATGGATTAGATAAGTTTAATCAGGAAATGCGACAAAATTATCTTGAAATTAGTAAAAAATCAGTCCTTTTAGAAGAAAAAAGTAAAAAAATAGAAAATGAATGTATGACCTATAAAAAAGAATTCTGCAAATATTTAGATGAAGTAAATGATAAAATCCAAGCCGAATTATCAGAAAAATATAAATTATGGGCCGAAAAATTTGAAAGTTTTATATTATCTTCTCAAAATAATTTAAATGAGGAAAAAAAAGAGCTGAAAGTATTATATCATGAATATGATAAGGGATTCAAGGAAAAATTATCGCAGTATAATGAAAAAACAGAAAATATTATCCTTCAATTTTCTAATCAGTATAAAAAAATAGAAAATGACATAAGTAATCAGCTTAAAGGTATGAACCTAGAAATCATTTCATTTAGTAATGAGATGGGGCATATGAAGAAAAAATTCTCTATAAATAGGAAAAAGTCTTTAAAAGGAATACAAATATTTTCAGAAAAACATATAGAATCTTTAAAAGAGAATAAGGAATTGATTTTAAGCGAGTTTAAACAGAATATAGAAGAATATAAGCATATTATCAATGGAATGATTGAAAAGCTTCTTAAAGAAAAACAAAATATTCTAGATGATTTTTTAATTCAAAGAAATAAATTCAAAAATGAATGTGGCCAATTTAATTCAGATTATCAAAAATTATTAGAAGATAAGTCAAATAAGATGAATAATCAATTCAGCCTCTTTAAAATAGATATAGAAAATATAAAATCGTCTATTCTTAAGGAAATGAATATCCATATTGAAAACTCAAGTGATAAGGCAAAGGATTTATTTAAAGATCTAGAAAATTTATTAATGAATGAATTCAGAAATACAAACCTAACAATAGCAAAAAATATTGATGAGATAGAAAAAAATTATATTCATGAAATAAGTATTGTAGAGAATAAAGCAAGGAAAGATTTCTTTGATATGGATAAAAATATATCAGAATCATTTGAAAAATACGAAAATAAAATATTAAGATTAGATAGTATTTTTGATGAAAGATTTAATGTATTAGATCAAAAAGTCAATGAAATAGAGGAAGATATAGTTAATGATATGAAGAATAGGAAAAACGAAAATCAAAAAGTTATTCAATTTATGGAAAATCAAATTAAAATTTTATCTAAAGAATCAGATATCCTTAATCGTGCAGATTTATTTTATAAAAATCTCAAAGATGAAATCAATATAGCTAAAGATTATATTCATTTAGTCTCTAATTCTAAAAATGAGTTTCATCAGTTTAAGACTGAAATAGATAAAATATTGAATTTGAGATCTGAATTTAGACAGGATAGAAAAAATTTCTTAGATCAAAAAAAAGAATTAATTTATATTTCGGATCGAATAGAAAATATCAATCAAATGTCTGAAAAGATGGAAACTAAATGTCAAAAAATACATAAGGATCTAGAGCAATTAGAGAGATTTAAACATATTATTTCTGAAATTAAGCTCGATTATAAAAATTTAGAAGAAAAATTATTAAATATCCAATTTTCTAGTGAGGAATTCAATCGATTAAATTTAAATTTTGAGACTATGAAATCTCATTTAGATCAATTCAAAGAAGAAACAGAAAATATTAAATCTCAAATTCAAGAATTGGTTCCTAAAAATCAGGATCTGCGTTATGATTTAGATGATCTCACTCAAAAAGCCTTTGATCTTGGAAAAAATCATGAGACACTTCAGAAATTTATCCATCAATTCAGTCAAATGGATGATCTAGCTGTTGATATCGAAAAACGAATCGAACAAATGAATATCTTTAATCGAAAATTAGAATTCTTAGAAAAAACTTTCCGCCAGATACAAAAAGAAGCCGATTATAAAATTCAACAATTAAATTCCATATTAAAAGAAAAGCAACAAAATTCAAATGATTTTGAAAAATCTTCCGAAAAGATTATAGAAAACTCAAATTTAAGTTTAGAAAATGTAGATCCTAAAAATATAAGTAAAAATGAAAGTATTTTATTATCAAAAAAGGTAATAGATTTATATGCCAAAGGATTGAATTTAGATAAAATTGGTGGACTTTTAAATTTAAGTAAAACTGAAATTAAACTTATATTAGGGTTAAAAAATAAAAAATAAAAAATAAAAAAATATGAATGACCTAGAAATGAAAGATAGTTTTAAAATAGCTGATTTGACTAAAAATTTAGATGTTTATATCAATTTTTTTTATATTTATAAAAAGAAAAATCGTTCTAAAAAAAGAGAATATTTAGTTAATAAAATAATACTTACGGAAAATCTATTTCCCAATAGAATCAAAAAAATTCAGTTACTTGAAGAATATTTTAAGACTAAAGTTCTAAGTCCTGAGATTAAGTATCTTTTTATCAAAAAAAAGGAAGATGATTTTCCTCTAAGAAAAAAAATTAGAAAGGCTATGCCTATTAAAAATTCTATTTATTTTATTTTCTTTTCCAGAAAAAAAGCTATTCAATTTTCTAAAAATACTAAAGCAGTCCATATCGGATTTCTAGGAAAAAAGGCTATTTCAAATGAATTTATTGATTTTTTAAATAATTTTTATCTACAAGTAAAATCCTATATAATGGAAAACTTTTATCGAATACTTATCACTGGCTGGCAATATTTAGATTATTTAGATTATAATATTTTAGTTGTATTTTATGATTGTTTATTATTTATTTCAAAAGAATTAAGTAAGCCCAAAGAATTTATTTTACATATTGAAGAAGTAGAAAAAATTATGCCAAAATATTTAGGAATTGTTGCTAATGAGGACTATAAAAAAAGATTATATAATAGCTTTTCCTTGATATTAAGTAAAAATATCTCTTATAAAGATCAATTCGATTCAATTATCCTCCTATTTGAAAAATTAATTGATATCAATGCAAAAAATCTAACCTTTTTCAATTCTATGTTAACTGTCTATTTAATGCATTATAATCAATATATATCTAAAGAAGAATTAGTCGATCAAATTGGTAAAATTTCTATCACCAATCAAAAATATTTATTCTTAGAGAAAAGTATTAAAGAAAATATTTCAGAAACTATCTATAAAATGGACTCAAAAATTGAGGATTTAGAAAAAGAATTATTTCATTTACACTATATTGATCAAGATATTACTAAAGCTGAATTGAGTCATCCTTGGATCTCTTTATTAAACTTTTTTTTTAATCAGAGATTTTGGAATCTCTCTTTTACAAAAAATGAAGATAGTAGTGTTTTTATTCTTTATAGTAAAGAAAATTTTACTTCTTTTCATGATGATCTAGAAAATTCTATCATCAAATTGACTGCCTCTTTTATTGAATTCGTAAAAAAATTTTTTTTAAGTCCATTAACTATTGAAAAAGATGGAAAAAATTTTCAAGTGAGTATTTGCAATAAAGATTTCCTAATTGAAGAAATTGAACTATTAGATAAAATTATTTTTGAATATAAAAATAAAGACTTTTCTGGATTTTCTACTCCACTTACATTGAAATTATATTTGTCTTATGCTAAAGGCCTAACTAATATTTTAGAAAAAGAAAAAAAAACTTATATAGCTATTGATAAACTTGTTAAAGTATATAAAAAATTAGCCTTGAAGTTTTCTGATGTTATTATTGCTCATAATTTGATCTTGAGATCTAAAAATGTTAATCTTGAAAATAATCAGCCTATTTCTATTGAGTTAATTCAAAAAAAATATAAAAAACTTATTCCATTTTATTCTAATATCGTTATTTTTAAGGATATCAATGGGGTTAATGGTTGGACCGTTTTTGATTTATTTAATAAAATGGCTTATTATTGTTTCAATTTAGTTTATTTACTTTCTGAAAAAGACCTCTTGAAAGAAGTCCTGAAAATCGAAAATATATTAGCTGATTTTGATCATTTGCTTAACAGTCGAGCTAGGCTTTATAATTCTTTAGAATCTTAATATGAAAAAAGTTTTAGTTATTTTTGGAGGAAAATCTTTAGAGCATGCAGTTTCATTAGAATCAGCTAAATATGTTTTATTGAATATAAAATGCTATAAAGTCATTCCAATGCTTATTGATTCTACTGGTATTGCTACTTTTTTAAACTCAAAAAAACTTTCTAAGATCCTTAATCTTGAAGAATCTCTATTAAAAGATTTACAATTTGAATCTATTGAATGGCCTTTTTCAAACTCCGATTTATCTAAATTTGATATTGTTTTTCCTCTTTTACATAGTGGAGAGGGAGAAAGTGGGCAAATTCAGGGATATCTTGATATTTTAAATATTCCTTATGTAGGAAATGGGGTATCTTCTTCAGCTATTTGTATAAATAAAATTACCTTTAAGGCTATTTTAAAATCACTAAAAATACCTACTTTAGATTATATTTGGTTTGATAAGCTTTTATGGAAAACAAAAAGAAATCAGATCCTTTTAAAAATCAAAAGCAAAATTCAATATCCTATATTTATCAAACCAGATAAACTAGGATCTTCTATTGGAATTTATAAAATCAAAGATGAACAGGAATTATTAGAAAATATTGATAAAACGTTTTCTTATTCCTATAGAATACTAGTAGAAAAAGCGATCAAAGTGAAAGAAATAGAGCTTGGTATTTTAGGAAATCGTATTATTCATTTAACAATTCCCGGAGAAATCTATCTAGAAAATGATTTTTATTCTTATGAGCAAAAATATACAAAATCTGAAGCAATTATTAATATTCCAGCTAAATTATCGGAAGATCAACTTGCTAAAATTTATACTTATTCAAAAAAAATATATTTATTTCTTGAATCTAGAGGATTATGTCGAATTGATTTTTTTTTAGATCAAAATACCCAAAAAATTTACCTTAATGAAATCAATACAATGCCCGGATTTACAAAAATTAGTCTTTATCCCAAATTATGGAAATTTATGAATATTCCTATAGAAAAACTTTTGCATAAACTTATTGGTCTTGGATTTCAAAAACCTCTAAAATAAATTAGAAAATTTCTTGAAATAGATTGTTTAATTTTATTTCCCTTTCATCTAATGATTCTTTTTTTTGGAGGCTTTTATAAAGTAAAAATAAAGTAGTTTGAAATTCTTTTAGCCCATTATTTAATAATTTACTTATAATACAAAGATCAAAATCTTCCTGACTAATTTTATATTCTTCTAATAAATCATTCTTTTCTATTTTAATTTTTATATCCTTTTTTAATGGTATCCTTTTTTTAGTTGAACCTAATTGAATATTGATTAAATTGATTGAAATGATATAGAATTTCCTTTTTGAAAAATCTAAACAAGTTAAATCTAAGTCCTTTAATAACCTATTTAAAAAATTATCAATTTTATGGTTAGTTTTATTTAAATAATTAATCAAATTAGTAGCACTCCATAAAAAAATAGTATAGTAAGTATTTCTTAAATTTTCATGAAAAAATTTAATTTTTTTTTTAATTTAATCCATATATGTATTTTATAATTTCTTTTTTAGATAAAAATGTACAATACTTCCCATTAAATCTTTTCATTTTTCCTATCCTTTTTGGTAAACATAATGCTATTTTTCCACTCTTATTCTTCTTATCATAGGATAGGAAAAAAAGCAATTTCCTATATCGAATAAATTTAGGAATATCAATAGGTAAAGAAAAAAATACAAATAATCTTTGAATAGATTCAAGTTCTTCATTTGAGATCAAATCCATTTCCTTTGCAATTTTAGCTTCTATAACCATCCCAATAGATATCGCCTGTCCATGATTCAGTTTATAAGAGGATGCTGCTTCTAATGCATGCCCAATAGTATGTCCAAAATTTAAAATCTTTCTTAAATGATTATCTTTTTCATCTTTTTTAATAATACTAGATTTAATACTTAAACAAATATAAATGATCTTTTTCAGTAAAGATAAATCACGTCGAATAATTTTATCGCCTTCTTTTTTCAACATTGAAAATAAGCTATTGTCATAAATAATGGCATATTTAATAATTTCTGAGATGCCTGTTAAATAGTCATTATCACTTAAAGATTTTAAAAATATTGGATCCACAAAAACTGCCTTAGGATGATAATATAGTCCAATAAGATTTTTTCCATAATTTGAATGATTGATCCCAGTTTTCCCTCCAATACAACTATCTACTTGGGCCAATAATGTTGTTGGAATCGAAATATAAGGAATCCCACGATAAAAAGTACCAGCCACAAATCCACTCAGATCTGTTATAATCCCACCGCCTAATGCCACAATCAGACTGTTCTTATTAAATCGTTTTTTTAATAAAATTTCTTGTATTTTTATATAGGAATAAATAGACTTCTTTTCTTCTTTCGATTTTAGAATAAAAAAAACAAATCTCATCTCTTTTATTCCATTTAGCATTTCTTTTATCTTAGATAAAAATATCCTTTTAATCTCACTGTCCATGATAATTAAAACTTTGTTATATTTTTTTCCTAAAAGAAATTTTATGAAACTAGATAAAATATTCTTTTTTAGTAGGATAAAGGAGCTAAAATTTTTTGATTTAATTTTGATAATCATCATTTCCTTTTTTTCACTCCTTCTCCTATAAAATTACTACACAAAAAAATTACATGTTTAACCAATGGCCTAATTTATTCTTTTTAGTGAGTAAATAATCTTTATTTTTTTCTGAAGGTTCAGTAATAATTGGAACTCTTTCAATTATATCTAAATCGTATCCTTTAATTCCTATAACCTTTTTTGGATTATTAGTTAATAGTCGCATTTTTTTTATTCCTAAATCTTTTAAAATTTGTGCTCCTATACCATAATCCCTTAAATCAGGCTTATAACCAAGTTCTATATTTGCATCAACTGTATCATAACCTTTATCTTGTAACTCATAAGCTTTGATTTTATTATGTAAGCCAATCCCTCTTCCTTCTTGCCTCATATATAGGCATATACCAGCACCTTCAGATACAATTTGTTTTAAAGCGGTTCTTAATTGTGTACCACAATCACAACGACTTGAAAAAAATACATCTCCAGTCAAACATTCCGAGTGAATACGAATAATTGGAGCCTCTTTTTTTTCAATCTCACCGTAGACTAATGCAATATGTATCAATGAATCTATTTTATTTTTATAACTAATGATTTTAAAATCCCCAAAATCGGTAGGTAATTTTGCTTGTGAATCTCTTATAGCAAGATTTTCCTTTTTCCTTCTATATTCAATAAGTTGTCGAATAGATATAAGCCTAATTTGATGCTTTTCTGCAAACTCCTTTAGATCATTCGATCTTGCCATATGCCCATCATCTCTTATAATTTCACAAATGACTCCAGCTGGATAAAGTCCAGATATCTCACAAAGATCGATAGCAGCTTCTGTATGTCCAGCTCGAACTAATACTCCACCTTCTCTTGCTTTTAAAGGGAAAATATGTCCTGGTTTATTAAAATCTTTTTCTTTAGTTTCTGGATTAATAAGTGCTTGAATAGTATTAGATCGATCATAAGCAGATATTCCAGTTGTAGTGTTAGAAGCAAAGTCGACTGAGACAGTAAAACTGGTTTCTAAACGATCAGTATTATACTGAACCATTGGAATTAATCCGAGTTCTTTGATTCGAGCTTCTTTTAAAGGGACACAAACTAAACCTCTTCCATGAGTGATCATAAAGTTGATTATTTTAGGTGTAGCATATTGAGCTGCTATAACGAGATCACCCTCATTTTCTCGATCTTCGTCATCGATAAGAATGAGCATTTTACCATTTTTGAAATCTAATAATGCGTCTTCGATTAAACTTGTCATATGATTAAAGTTAATTTTATTTATTCGAATAGAGAATTTAAATAAGTTTAGTAAATTTTTTGTTAAAGATTAACAAGATTAGATAAATCTTTTTTCTTCTTATATAGGACTGATTTAAGTGGTCGATAATATTTAAAAATTAAAATGAAATGAATAAAATAATAAATAAAGATGGATAATTTAGTGATGCTTATTTGAAAATAAGCATATTGGAATCTAGCAAAATATTTTGCTAATTGGATGACTAAATTTAAAATGATTCCTAAACTATGACTATAAAATTGAAATAAATTATCAGAGATACTATAAACGAATGGAAGGATGATAGCTAATCCGATACCGAGTTGAGTTAAGATTAAAATAGGAATATTAGCGAGAAAGGAAATTATTGAAAATCCATTAAAATGATAAAGAAGAAGAGGGAAGATCAGGATCTGAGAGCAAAACGTTACTACTATAATAGATAATGGTATTTGTAAAATTTTTGAAATAATGGATCTTATTGTATATTTTGTTTTTAGTTTTTTCAAGTTTTTTTTAAAAATATTATTTATTTTTGGATAAAAGATGTTGAAATAGAAGAATATACCGAAACTTGCAAGAAAAGAAAACTGGAAATCAACTTGATATAAAGAAAAAGGGAATAGGATTAAGATAAATATGGAAGATAAACAAAGGCTATTAAAAAAAGAAAATTCCCTATATAGAAACAAAGATAAAGTATAATAAATGAATAAAAAACTTGCACGAATGATTGGAGCTTTCCATCCGATGAGTTGGATATATAAAATCAAAAAGAGGCTGATAAAAAGATAAATATATTTTTTGTGGATCTGAAAGAAAGATAGAAAGATAAAAAGGGAAAGAGAGATCATACCGATATGAAGTCCAGAAATAGCTAATACGTGGGATATTCCTGAATAAATAAAATCTTTTTGAATAGCTTCATCAATATTTAAACGATTGCCAAAGATAATAGCATCAATTAAAGCGAATTCTGTTTTATTAAGGCTTGTTTTATAAATTTCCTTTAATGTAGATTGAATATAGTTAATGATTCTATAATAAAGAGGGATTGGTCCTATTTTTTGGATTTCTTTATTAGAAAATAAGTAACTTGTATAATCGATACCCTTTGATTTTAAATAAAATGAATAGTTGAATTTAGATCCACCACAATAAAAGTGATTGATTTTAACAGGATAACTAGAGTTTTTGATATAGATAGGCATTCCTTTTTTTATATCTTCTATTTTTTTACTTTTAACCCATATATAGAATTTTTTTTTGATCCAGATTTGCTCATCATCTATTAAAACTTTAATCTTATTTGTTTTTACGAGATAATTTTGTTCAAGATAGGGGTGGGTATAAGTTTCTCTACAATCTTTAAATTTAGTGTTTTTAGTATGGATGATAGGGAAACTATCAACTTGGCCATAAAATTCATAGATTTTTTTATATTTATCTTTTTCTTTTAGAAAAAGATTAGATTGAATATAAAAGATATGAAGGAAGAAGATAAAAAGGTAAAAATAGAAAAAAGAATAGTAGATAAGTATAGGGAGAGCTAAAAATTTTCTTAAAAGAATAAAGATAAGAGAGGAAAAGATAGATAAGACGAATAAGAAACGATTATATGGAATATAATCAGGAAAATAAGTTCCAAAAATTATTGAAAAAATAAGGAGGATTAAAACTTTAGCAGAAGGGAATAAATAGAATTTTAAAAGGTTAAAGGTCATAATTTATTATTTATTATTATACTTAAAAAAAAATGAATTTAAAAGATTTTTATTATAAAAAAGCAAAAGAAGATGGCTATCCAGCAAGGAGTATTTTTAAGCTTAAAGAAATCGATGATAAGTATCATTTACTTCAAAATGGATTCAAAATCTTAGATTTGGGTGCTGCACCGGGATCTTGGAGTCTATATATCCTTTCAAAATTTAAGATTTTTAAAGGTATTTTGGTTCTTTTAGATAAAAGTGAGATTTTTTCAGATAAGGTTTTTTTCAAGTTTAGACATTTTTTTAATAAAAATTTATTTTTCCTTCAAAAAGATCTTTTTGAAGTGCAGGCAGCAGATTTCCAGCCAGTGGAAATTTTTGATCTAGTGATTTCAGATATGGCACCTTCAACATCAAGCCAAAAATTTCTGACACACCAAATCTCTATGGATCTTTTAGAAGAAACTTTGAAAATTATAGATAATTTCTTAAAAGATAATGGCAACTTTATCTTCAAAATTTTTCAGGGCGAAAATTTAAATAAAATGCTGCTAGAAAATATCAAACCTAGATTCAAAAAATATATTTTATTTAAACCTAAGAGTTCTAAAAAAGAAAGTCGTGAGCTATATGTCATAGGGTTTCACAAAAAAAAATTATATAATTCAAACTAACTTTATTAAGATTAATATAGTATTAAAAAAAGTATACTTAATTTTAAAATGGAGGAGTCAATTTGATTGAAATTAAACATTTAGTTAAAAAATATGATTCTTTTACTGCATTAAATGAAATCAGTTTAAATATTGAATCTGGAGAAATCCTCGGATTATTGGGACCTAATGGAGCCGGGAAAACAACATTAATGAAAATTATTACTGGGGTATTACCTTATAATTTTGGTGAAGTCTTAATCGATGGAATGAACACTTTAGATTTTTCTAAAATTGAAAAAATTAAATCTATGATAGGATATCTCCCAGAAACTTGCCCATTATATATGGATATGAAAGTTGAAGATTTTTTATTATTTTTTTCTAAAATAAGAGGAGTTTGTGGATCTGAATTAAAGGAAAGGATGGAAATCGTTTTAAATGCTGTAAATCTTCAGGATAAGCGAAAAAAATTTATTTATTCTTTATCAAAAGGTTATAAGCAAAGAGTTGGTATCGCACAAGCTTTAATTCATAATCCTAAAATATTAATTTTAGATGAGCCAACTTCAGGATTAGATCCCAGTCAAATCCGAGAAATTAGAGATCTCATACAAAGTTTGAGAAAAGATAGAACCATCATTTTAAGCACGCATATCTTATCTGAAGTAAGTCAATTGTGTAATAGAATTGTCATCATTGTGGATGGTAAAATCAAAATTCAAGGATCTGAAGAAGAAATCTTAGAATCTTTTTCCGAGAAAAAAATTATTTTAAAGGTAGAAAAAAATAATTCTAATCTTATTGAGTTATTAGAAAAAATCCCTGGGGTAAGTTATATCAAAGCTAATCCTAGCTCAATTGAAATCAATTATATTCCAGATAATGATCCATCTTATGAAATAGCAAAAGTTTTAGTTAAGAATAATATCCCATTTTCAGAGTTAAGAAAGTTAAAACCAACATTAGAAAGTGCTTTTATTCAACTGATTGAAAATTAAAATCTTTTTAAGGAGTATTTATGAAGAATATCTTAATTATTTTTAATAACGAAATAAAGCGGTTTTTATATCGCCCATATATATATTTTGTCACAGCATTATTTTTCTTGATGACTGGTTTAATAGTATCTTCGGCTTTAAATAATGTTTCAATAGGATCGCCTTTAAGTCTCAATTCTATATATAGTAGTTTCTTTATTTTTATCGTTTTTTTTACACCATTATTAGCATTGCATAGCTTTTCAGATGAAAGAGTATATAATACTTATGAGCTGCTTTACTCTTCTCCTATTACTATGAGGCAATTTGTTTACGCTAAATTTGGTGCTTTTATAGGTTTATTAAAACTAATGTTTTTTTTTACTTTAATTTATGCGATTATTTTACATTTTGTATCAACAAATGGTGCCGATTTAGGTAAAGCTTTTGTTATGGTGGTCGGAAATATTTTCTTGGGAATTTGGATCTTATCCATAGCTTTATTTTGTTCTTGTATTATTGAAAATATAATGTTAAGTATTGGTGCAACTTATTTTATTGTACTCTTTTCAATTATTGGTGATTATGTTATTAATAATTATTTACATAACCCAGGTATTGAAGCAATTATCACAGAACTTTTCCCTATGTCACACTTAAAGAGCTTTTCAAATGGAATTATATCTTTAATTGACGTCGTGTATTTTATATTTTTCTGTTACTTTATGTTGATTCTTTCTACTAAATTCCTAGAAATAAAAAATTTGAGAAAATAGGAGGTTAATTATTTTGGAAAAAAAAATTTCATTGAAGGGGTTACTCTTCTTTTTAGCTATTTTAAGCTTAACGATATCTATTGTAGTAGCGAATCTACAATTTCTTTATAGGCAAGAATTATCTTGGTTTTTCTTTTTTATCATGATCTTATTCCTAAAAGGTTATGTTTATTTGTCTTATCGAGAATGGGCTTATGTTTTAAGACAAAAGAAAACTATTAGACAATATCTCTTTTTCGCATATCCATTTATTTGGCTAGGTATTTTAGTTTTGGTGTATGCTGTATTAAGAATATATCCTTATCAAATTGATCTTACTAAAACAGGTATCTATTCTCTTTCAAAAAAAAGTAAAGATATTTTAGCAGAGCTACAGTCTCCAGTTCAAATTATTGTTTGGGATTTTGGTTCAACGGATAATTATATTGATTCATTACTAAAAAATTATAAGCAAAAAAATTCAAGCTATATTGATATTCGTTATATTAAGGTAGATTATTCTCCACATATTTATAAACTTTATAATAAGAATCAATATCAGCAGATCTCTTTGACTATTAAGGATTTATTACCTCTAAGAAAAATTCCTAAAAATGAATGGGATAAATTTAAACTATCTGGTAAAGAAAGGGAAATTATAAATGCTGCTTATACTGAAACAGATGGTTTTTTTGTTTTAAATGAAAATATTAAAACAAAGATAGATCGTTTAGTAGTGATCACAGAGATTTTTGAAAATATTGGATATGCTAGTAAATATTTTAATATTAGTAGTGAAGAAATGATCAAATCAGGTGGGATGATGTATCGAACTGGAAATGAAATCCCAGTTTATGCAGAAAAAGAAATCACAAATAAGATTGAAAAGTTATCTTCTAAAGATGGACAGAATGAGCATTTGATTTGTAATATTATAGGTCATGGTGAAAAAAGCTTTGAGACTAGTTATAAAATATTGGGAGATACCCTTAAAAATGAGTTTTATGCTATAAAAGAAGTTTATTTAACTGATGAAAAAAGTTTAGAAAATTGTAAAATCGTAGTAATTGCTGGTCCAGTAAAACCTTATTTTAAAAATGAAATAGATAATTTGAAAAAATATCTTTTAAAAGATGAAGCTAAATTTTTATTATTAGTGGATCCTGAATTTCAATATTCAACACAGAAAAATCCTATAGATGTGGGGCTAAGTGAAATTTTATCCGAATACTCTATTGAAAAAAATCCTGGATTTTTATATGATCTGGAAAATATTACTCCTATTCGAATCATTGATTCTGGTTATATAAGAACTTACATTTATCAAAGAGCAGTATATGATAATCATCAAATTGTTAAAGACTTAATTAATTCTGGAATTAAGACTATTTTTTTAGGAATTAAGACATTTAAGTTTGATGAAAAAAAATCAAAATATAAAGTGAGACCATTTTTAAAATCAAGCGAAAATTCTTGGCTAGAGCTTACTTCTGAAAACGATCAACAAAAAAATGATTTTGATGCTAATGATATTAAAGGTTCTCATTATTTTGGATTAGCATTAGAAGGTAAAGAAAACTCTCAAAAGAAATTTATACTAATAGGGGATTCTGATTTTGTAGCTAATCACTTAGTTTTAAATGATCATGGAAAAGATTTGTTTTTAAATACAATTTCTTGGTTATCTGACCAACAAGATAAAATTACTATTCAACCTAAGAAGGCTGATAGTGGAATAGTTTTTGCTCTTTCAGCTGAATCGATAAAATTACTAGTTATTCTTTTTATCTTTGGTATTCCAGGGGTCTTTATACTTTTAGGGTATTATGTTTATAGAGTTAAAAAGACTTCCTAACTCTTTTTAAATAAATAATAAGGGGGAAAGGCTTCCCCCTCAATTAATTTATTTTGATATCTTCTACTAAAAAATCCTTTTTATATTTATGGAGATGATCAAATAAATAATCACTTATTTCATAAGTTATTAAATCTTGTTCTATTTTTAGATAACATCGCTTATTAATAAGATATAATTTGATTTTTATTTCTTTATTGTCTTTTAAATAGATAATAAGATCAAGAGTTTTTGTGCTATTTGAAAATGTAAATTTATCTTCAGGTAGAATAAATTCTGTAGCTTTAATATTGAAAAAATCACTTATCCATGATTTAATACTAGGTATCTTATTTTTTGTTATCGGAGTAGATATAATTTTCCACTTAGTTTCCCTATTACTTAAAATAAGATCAGCTATAACTTGTTGATAAGTTTTATTATTAGAGATTTCTAATAATTGTTTTTCCTCTTCTGGAGTGAGTTTTTGCTTGAGGATAAATTTGTTATTCTCTAGAGAAATTTTGATATTTTGAGGAAGATTTAAATCTTTAGGAAAATCTTTAGGAAAATCTTTATCTTTGATTTCTTGAATTAGTTCGTTAGTTCTTTCGAAGGAGAACTGCTCCTGATCATTTTTAATTTCGATTTTTTCCACTTCTTCCTGAGTAAAAGGTAAAATATTTTTATCTATCAAATTAGATAAAGATAAATGAATTGCTTCAATATTTTGTTTAGGAACTAAAAATATATCATCATCCCCATTTTTTTTTAAATATATACCAGTATTTGCTGGATTTTCGTCTCCTTTATATAATCTTAAATAGGTAGGTTTATCCTCTTGTTTTATAAGGATTTGATACCAAAAAGCATTTTCATCAAGTATTCCAAAGTTTTTTAAGTTTTTTGTTTCAATAGTCTTTGTGATTTCCAAATCATTTAAAGCCTTTAATAAAGCCTCAAATTGTGCTGAGTCGATATTAAAAGTAAATTGATCTTTATAGTGAACTTTCCACTTTCCATTTTCTTTAGGATCTTTTTTGAGGATGATCAATTTATTATCTTTAGATAATAATGTAATTTCCTTTAACTGGTTATTTTGAAAATTTAAGATTGTATTACCTGGTTTCCTTTTTGATATTTCATTTGTTTTAAAAACAAAAAAAAGGATCATACAGACAATTAACGTTAATAATAAAAAAGTGGTTTGAATTAGCTCTTTTTTCATAAGCTTTCTTTCCTCCATTAAGTAATATTTTTTAATATTAAAGGTAATATTGAGTATAAAAGATTAGTATCTTTATAGGATCTTTATAACAAAAAAAATAAAATCTCCGGAGGATATTCTCTTTCTCTAGAGCTTAAGATTATAAGCCTATTAATCTATAGTGTTTTAGAACTTTAAAGCCAAGATAGATAATAATGCCGATTAAAATTGAAGATATTATAAGTTTAAAGAAATTAATAATAATAATAAGAAAAGAAAAAAGAAATAATGAAAGGCCAATTATTAAAATAGGCTTTTTATTCCTAATAATAAAATTAAATAAAAAAGATGAAATCATTTATAAAACTACAAAAAAAAATTTACATAAACTATACAAGTTACAAGTAAAAGTTATGTATATAGTATAAAATGTAATAAAAAAATTGTAAATTAAGTATTATTATAATTTACTTATAAAAAAATTATAATTTTAAATTATATCGATTTGGAGGATTTATGTCTTGGTATGTACCACAGATTTTTGAACAGTCTAGTAGAGGAGAAAGGTTTTATGATTTATATTCTAGGCTTTTAAAAGATCGTATTATTTTTATACAATCTGAAATTAATGATATTGTATCAAATGTTGTTGTAGGACAGTTACTTTTCCTTGAAGCTGATGATCCTGAAAAGGATATCTATCTATATATTAATTCTCCTGGTGGATCAGTTACTGCTGGATTAGCTATTTATGATACTATGCAATATATAAAATCTGATATTCAAACGATTTGTATTGGACAAGCAGCAAGTATTGCAGCATTACTTCTTGCTTCTGGAGAAAAAGGAAAACGTTATTCTCTACCACATTCTAGAATCATTATCCATCAACCTTTGGGTGGAGCAACTGGCCAAGCAACTGATATTGAAATTCAAGCAAATGAGATCTTACGAATTAAAGATTTAGTAAATGAAATTTTTATCAAGCATACAGGCCAATTAAAAACAAAAATTGAAAAAGATACTGATCGGGATTTCTTTATGACCCCATCACAAGCTAAAGAATATGGAATAATTGATCAAATTTTTGAAAGAAGTATAAAAACTAAAAACTAATTTTTTTTTAAGGCGGTATATGGATGAGTAAAAATGGTGATTTAAAAGAATTAATTTTTTGTTCCTTTTGTGGGCAGGGTAGAACAAATAGTATAAAATTAATTGCTGGTCCTGCAGTTTTTATTTGTAGTGAATGTGTTAAAGTATGTCAGACCATTTTAGATAAAGAAAACGAGCAAAAATTTTTTGATGAGGATGAAAATAATATCAATATAAAAAAAACCTTGGTTTCTTTTATGAAGCCTAAAGAAATTAAAAAAATTTTAGATCAATATGTTGTTTTTCAAGATGATGCAAAGAAAATTTTAGCTGTTTCAGTATATAATCATTATAAAAGACTAACTTATTATAAAAGTAAGCAAAATAAAAAAGAAAAATTTAAAGATGTAGAAATACAAAAATCAAATATCTTAATGATTGGGAATACTGGATGCGGAAAAACACTATTAGCAAGTACCTTAGCAAAGGTATTAGATGTACCTTTTGTTATAGTTGATGCTACCACGCTCACTGAAGCAGGTTATGTTGGGGAAGATGTTGAAACTATCTTATTAAAATTATATCAAAATGCAAAAGGAAATAGTCGAGAGGAAAGAATAAGAAACACGGAAATAGGGATTATCTATATTGATGAAATTGATAAAATTGGAAAGAAATCGGAAAATCCATCAATTACAAGAGATGTCTCAGGAGAAGGTGTACAGCAAGGACTTTTAAAAATTATAGAAGGCACAATAGCCTCAGTTCCAGAACATGGTGCTAGAAAACATCCACATCAGGAGTTTATGCGTATTAATACAGAAAATATCTTAATTATTTGTGGTGGAGCTTTTGTCGGATTAGATAAAATTATTGAATCTAGATTAGGAAAAAAATCTTTGGGATTTAAAAATAATGAAAAACAAGATAGCCAAAAAAAGAAAAATACTTTTAAAAATATCCTCAAAAATCTTATTTCAGAAGATTTAATAAAATTTGGACTTATCCCAGAATTTATAGGACGTTTTCCTATTATTGCTCCTTTGGAAGATCTAGATGAGGAAGTCTTATTTAAAATTTTAACCGAACCAAAAAATTCTATTGTTAAACAGTATGAAGCTGTTTTTTTTATGGAAGGCGTTAAAATATCATTTCAAGAAGAGTTTTTAAAATATGTAGCTAAAAAGGCCTTTGAGGAAAAGTCTGGAGCTAGAGGATTGAGATTAATTTTAGAAAAAATTATGCTTGAATTAATGTATGATATTCCTTCTAGAAATGATGTAGAAGAAATTATTTTAAATAAAAATGTTATTGAGAATAATCAAGAACCTATTTTTATTTTAAAAAATAATCAACAGACTGAAGGTCATTATAAAAATTATTCGTTAAACAAATAATCTAAATTACTTTTTATTTATATGGAAATTAGGAAATATAGAATGAAAAAATATGTCAAAAATTTTGAGGATTTATCTAAATCTTTTTCGGAAAAGAATTCAGATCCTAAAGATTTAAAAAAATTATATGGTAATAAAGCTCTTAATTTAGGAATAATGAGCGGATTATTTATCCCAGTTCCACCAGGATTTGTTATTAGTACTGAAGCTTGTAATTATTTTTTAAAAAATAAACATATACCAGAGGGTCTAGAGGAAGAGATAAAATTTCAGTTAAGCCTTGTAGAAAAAAGACTAAATCTTTCATTTGGATCTAAAGAAAATCCTCTACTGATTTCTGCCAGATCTGGATCTAGTGTTTCTATGCCTGGTATGATGGATACGATCTTAAATTTGGGATTGAATGATGATATAGTATTGAGTTTAGCTCAATCCTCTAAAAATGATATTTTTGCTTATTCCTGTTATTTCCGATTTATTAAAATGTATGGAGAAATTGTTTTAAAAATCCCAAAAGAAAAATTCTTTCATGATGAAAATTATAAAGATTTAAATCTATTAGATCTAAAAAAATTAATTGAAAAATATAAAAAAGTTATTCTAGTAGAAACCAAAAAAGAATTTGAACAAGATCCATATAAACAGCTGATGAATGCTGTTATCGCTGTATTTAATTCCTGGAATCTAGAAAGAGCTATTCTATATAGAAAAATTAATAATATCTCAAAAGACTTAGGAACTGCTGTCACTATTTTAGCGATGGTTTTTGGAAATAAAGGAAATAAAAGTGGTACGGGTGTTCTATTTTCTCGTGATCCTTCTACAGGAGATCCAAAGCCTTATGGAGAATTTCTAATCAATGCTCAGGGAGAGGAACTCGTTTCCGGTCAGAAAACCCCTGAAAGTATTCAGGTTATGAAAAAATATTTCCCAGCATCTTATACAAAATTAATGGAAATTAGTGCTACTTTAGAAAAATATTATAAGGATATGCAAGATATTGAATTCACTATTGAACAAGATCAATTATGGATACTTCAATGTCGTAGTGGAAAAAGAACAGCTATTGCTGCTTTTCGTATTGCTATAGATATGGTTCATGATGGTTTAATCTCTAAAAAAGAAGCTATTTTAAGATTAGATCCTGAGTCATTAAATCAATTGTTGAAGCCTATTTTTAATATAGAAAGTAAAAAAGAAGCACTAAAAAATGGTAATCTTTTAGGGAAGGGTCTCAATGCAGGACCGGGAAATGTTTATGGCAGAATTGTATTATCTTCAGATAGAATTAGCGAATATACAAAAAATGAAGAACCAGTTATTTTTGTTCGAATAGAAACATCTCCTGAGGATATTATTGGTTTATCAAAATCAGAAGGGATCTTAACAAGTCAAGGTGGTATGACTTCTCATGCAGCTCTGGTCGCAAGACAGTTAGGAAAAGTCGCTATTGTCGGTTTTAGTGAACTTCATATTGATTTATCTAAAAGAGAAATTAAAATTAGAGATCAGATCTTAAAAGAGGGAGATTATATCTCTTTAGATGGTAATTCTGGTGAAATTTTTAAGGGAATTATTCAAAATAACCATTCTGAAATTATGCAAGTATTAGAATATAAAACTCTGAAAGAAGAAGAATCTATTATTTATCAAGATTATAAAAAACTGATGTCTTGGACAGAGGAATTCAAAAAATTACAAGTTTATGCAAATCTTGATCAGGGAGATCAATGTTCTATCGCTCTTTCTCTTGGTGCTGAGGGAATAGGATTATGTCGAACAGAACATATGTTTTTTTATCCAGAGCATATGTTACTAATTCAGGAAATGATTTTAACTGATTCAATGGATATAAAAAAAAGAATTCTAGAAAAATTATTAAAAATACAAAGTCAAGAATTTAAAAATATCATTAAAGGGATGAATGGGAAACCAGTAGTTTTAAGACTCTTAGATCCACCACTCCACGAATTTTTACCAAGAAAAGAAATGGAGCTTAAAAATCTATGTGATCATATGAAAATTTCTTTAGAAGAGCTTCATTTAAGGATAGAGACATTAAAAGAATCAAATCCGATGTTAGGGAATCGAGGATGTCGCTTAGTGATACTAAATCCTGAAATTGTAGAGATGCAAGCATCAGCTATTTTCGAGGCTGGATTTGAACTAATAAAAGATTCTAAAATTACACCTGAAATCCATATTATGATACCATTTGTAAGCCATATCAATGAAATCAAAAAGATAAAAAGTATCATTGCAAATGTATATAAAAAATATCAAATAAAATATGGCAGAGAATTGAAATATTTAGTTGGTACAATGATTGAAATTCCAAGAGCAGCAATAACAGCAGATCAGATTGCTAAAGAAGTTGAATTTTTCTCCTTTGGAACCAATGATTTAACTCAGACAACTTTTGGTATTAGTCGAGATGATTCTAATTCCTTTATTCCTTATTATTTAGAAAATAATATTTTTGAAGCAGATCCATTTGTTCAAATCGATGAGGCTGGAGTGGGATTTTTAATCAAACTATCTATTGAAAAAATTCAAGATAAAGCGTCAAAAATTAAATTAGCTATTTGTGGAGAGCATGGTGGAAATACATCCTCTATTTTCTTTTGCCATCGAATAGGAATAAATTACGTAAGTTGTTCAGTATATCGAATTCCAATAGCAAGGTTAGCTGCAGCTCAAGCAGCTTTACTTTTTGATAAATAATGGTTATTTATTACTAAATTTTTAAATAGAGAATCTATTAAACGTACGATTCTTCTTATAGGGGAAAGAAGTATAAAAATATTTTATATTTTAAATTCTTAAAAATAAGAAGAATAAATGTGAAAATATATAAAAAGATAAATAGGGCGAATTGGATCAGTTTCTTACTGGTATTGATTTGCTCTATTTATATGGGTTACTATTTAGGATCATTATTATATCATCTAGAAAATTCTAAAGAAGTAAATATTCTTAAAAATGATGATATTTATGAAATTCCGACAGAAATTTATGATATCCATAAACAGCTGATAACGAAATTTTTTGTTATGAAAAGGGATATAGTTTTATATAAAGATATTCCTAAGAAAGTTATTCACACATTATTACTCGTAGAAGATGAAGACTTTTATGAGCATTATGGAATCAATTTATTGGCTATCTCACGTGCTTTTTTTAAAAATCTGGTATCTTGGAAGATAGTTCAAGGAGCAAGTACTCTAAATCAACAGCTTGCTAAACTAGCATTTACAAGTCATAAACGTACTATAGAAAGGAAAATATGGGATATATGGTTTTCTTTTTTATTGGAGAAGCGTTATAGTAAAAGAGAAATTATCGAAAAATATTTAAATATGACCTATTTTGGACATGGGATATATGGGATTTCTACAGCTTCTAAGTATTTTTTTAATAAAAGCTTAAAAAAGTTAGATTATGTTGAAATTGCACTACTGATTTCTTTATTAAGAGGACCAAATAAATATTCTCCGTTTAAAAATCCAGAACTGGCAAAAAAAAGACAAAAATCAATTTTATATCGATTAGCTTCGAATAATCTTATTCCAATGGAACGAGTTGAATTTTTATTTGATCAATTTTGGATAAAATTTAGTAGTAAAATCGTTCATTTCTACGCTAAAGGAAATTACTTTTTTGATCTTAAAGAAAATAAAGCACCGTATTTTTCTGAATATATTAGGAAGATTTTAAAGACGGATTTTTATTATAAACATATAAAAAAATATATAGAAATTTCAGAATATAAGAATGATATTCAACAAATATTCGATAGAAAAAATGAAAGATCTTTATTTACTAGCGGATTCAAAATTTATACAACTCTTGATCTAAAAAAACAGGAAGTAGCAAAAGATATATTATTAGAAAATCTCAAAAAACAAGATGAAATCTTTTGGATGCTTAATCAAGACTTATATGCATTTATTCAAAAAAAATATACAAGATTGGCTGATTTTGTTGGGCTTAGTTTTTTGAATCGATTTAATTTTGAAATTAATCAAAAAGAAAAAAAAGTTTTTGAGATATTAAAAGAAAATTTTCTCCCTCTTGAAGTTATTGGGTTATCTTTTACTTCTCTTGAAATGAAAAATTTTTATCAAAAATATTATGATTTTATTAAAAAAAAAGAATTCTTATTTAATCTAATACAAGGTCTAGTCTTCTCTCTGAATCCAAAAACTGGAAATATCGAAATTATGATAGGGGGTAGAGACTTTTATAAAAATCAATTTAATAGAGTATTTTCTAAAAGACAGCCAGGATCTGCTTTTAAAATATTTGTTTATGGAGCAGCTTTTGATACCGGTCTTTTCACACCAAGTACAACTATGATTGATGAACCTATTAAATTTTATAATTCTATACAAAATACATTTTGGTCTCCAGTTAATGCAGATAAAAATTATAGAGGGATAATTTCTTTAAAAGATGCTTTTAAATATTCTATTAATACTATTGCTGTAAAACTTACCTCTAAAATTGGGATAGAAAAAGTACTTAAATTTTTTCATCGTTTTTCTCCTGAAGATCCTAGCTATAAAAAAAATATGAATAATTTATCTATTGCTTTAGGGACTCTAGAAGTTTCTCCATTTGATATGGCAAAATCTTTGGCTGTGATTTTTAATCAAGGATATCAAGTTTTTCCAAATGCAATTTTACGTATTGAAGATCGAAATTCTAGAATTATTTATGATAAAGATATTCATAATCAAAAAAGAAAGAGAAAAATTATGTCTACTGAAGTGGTAAGATATATGGAAGAAATTCTAAGAGCTGTTATGGAAGAAGGAACTGGCTATCAAGCTGTTCATGATTTATCAGGATATTTTTTAGGAAAAACTGGAACTTCTCAAAATAATCGAGATCTTTGGTTTGTTGGTGGGGATCCAAATCTTGTTACTAGTATTTGGGTGGGATTTGATCGAGGTGGAGTTTCTCTTGGAAAAAATCAGTATGGAGGAAATGTTTCAGCAAAAATATGGGCTGATATTATGAAAAAAATTAATAAAATAAGCAATTAATACTTTTTTTTTAAAAAGAAAAAAGTTTTATTATTATAAAGTAATAAATATTTTTGAAAATAAGAGGTTAAGATGTTTCTAAAATTTATTAGAGGATGTTATTGTGTTTTTATTGCTTTATTTTTTAAAATTAAAGATTTATTTTTTAGTAAAGATAGCTGGTTCAAAATTCGAGATTATTTAATCTATTTAATATATATTGGAGATAAATTGCATGAAACTAGAGTCAAAGGGGGTGGTTTTTATAAATTTATCACTAGTTTAAAACCTGATATTCCTCAAAAAAATGATGAAACAGAAAGTATACAAGAGTTAAAAGAAAGGATAGCACGTCTTGAGAAAAACAAATTGGAGATTGAAGATAACAATCAGGATATTCAAAAGGATGAGGAAAAAGAGGGTTTAAATAATGATAATGCGAAAATTGAAGAAGAAAAGAGTAAAAATATAAATTCGGATAAAGGAAATTTTAAGAATAAATTTTAGTAGGTGTATTTAGCTATCTTTTAAAGAAAAAAAGATTTAAGGGGGAAAAGTATTTTTGATAAGATTTAGATACTTCAAAATTATTTTTTTTATCTCTCGTATAATGTTAATCTACGGAATTCTTTTATTCTTTAAGCCTGTTCTTCCATCAAATTTATATCAAGCGATCCTCTATAGAGTCAATATCTTTTCTGCCAGGGCTATTCGTTTAAAAATCTTTCAATTTAAAGGTCTTTTTATAAAATTAGGCCAGTATATTAGTGTTATTCGTTATCTTTTTTCTACTGAATTTGGAAAAGAATTCGAAGAATTTCAAGACTCTATTGATCCTATTCCTTATGAGCAAATTAGACAACGTTTTTTAATAGATTTTCAAAAAACTCCTGAAGAGATATTTCAAAGTTTTGAAAAAGTTCCTATAGCTGCTGCTTCTATTGGGCAAGTACATATTGCATATACTTTTTTGGGACAAAAGATTGCAGTTAAAATCATTTATCCCTATATTGAGGATCTTGTTAAGATAGATTTTAAGCTCATTCGTTTAATTATGAAGCTAGTTCATTTTTTCTTTCCAGTTTATGATCCTAAGCTTGTTTTTAAAGAATTTTCTTCTATGGTATCTAAAGAATTAGATTATAACCAAGAAAGAAAGAATTTAGAAAAAATCGAAAAGCAGTTTATAGAAAAAAAAAATGAATATATTTTTCCTAAAGTTTTTGAAAAATATAGTTCCAAGAATATTTTAACTTTAGAGTATATAGAAGGGATTAAGATCAATAATTTTGAGGAGATCAAAAAAAGATTTATTGATTTAGAGCATGTAGCGGAGCGTTTAATTAAAGCATATTGCCATATGATCTTTATTCATAATGAATTTCATGCAGATCCTCATCCTGGAAATATCCTGATTGTAGGTCAGGGTAATCATTTCAAGATAGCTTTCCTTGATTTTGGTTCTATCAAACTTTTTAATCAAGATTTTAGAAAGTATAGTAGTGAATTTTTAAATGCGTTTTTTAATCAAAATATTCTTGATCTTATTCGAGTAATGAAGAAAATGAAATTTATTCCAAAAATTCAAAATTATGATCTTTTAGAAAGTACTATTCAGTTTTTCCTTGATAGAATCAATGAATTAAATATTTCAGAAAATCAATTTAAGGATATCCAATTTTTTTTACAGGATATTAGAAGTATTAAAAATCTTGATGTAGAATTTAAATCATTAATACGCCTTTTTGAAATCCCAGCAGATTATATCTATTTATGGAGAGTATCTGCTTTAGTTTTTTCTTTATCTTCAAAATTAAATACAAGGATAAATGCTTTTCAAATTGCTTATCCTTTTATTCAAAATTATTTAGATCAAATAAAAAAAGATGAATATAAATCTATTCAAAAAAAATTAAGCAAAGTTTTATTACCTATATCCCAAATCCCTACAGAATTACTTATGACTCTAAAAATTATCAATCAAGATCGTTTTAAAATGCAAGTCATTGGGTTAGAAGTAAATAAAATCCATTATATAGGGATCCATTTTATCTATCTATTTGCTACTTTCGGATTTTCCTTATTTGCTTTCTTATTCTTTAAAGAAAATCTATTCCTCCTTATGAAAATATTTATAGGTATTTCTACCTTATTTTTTGCTAAATTTTTAATATCTATAGTCAAAAGATCATAATATTATTAGGTGAAAAAAATGTCTTTAAGATTTTATAGTAGTGAAACAAAAAAGAATGAGGAATTCAATCCAATTGATCCAAATGAAATCAAAATCTATAGTTGTGGTCCAACCGTTTATCAAAATCCTCATATTGGAAATTGGCGTTATTTCCTATTTGTAGATTGTTTATCTCGTTTCCTTCAGTATAATGGTTATAAAACATTGCATATTATGAATCTTACCGATATTGATGATAAAACAATTGCCAAGGCTTATGAAAAAAAAATCTCTCTACCTCTTTATACTGAAAAATATATAAAAAATTTCTTTCAAGATTTAAAAAATCTAAAATGCTTACCTCTCAATCATTATCCAAAAGCAACAGAACATATTCCAGAAATGATTGATATGATTAAAAAATTAACATCTTTAGGCTATACTTATCAAGATGATAATGGGTCTATATATTTCCGAATCAGAAATTTCAAAAATTATGGAGCTCCTCTTATACAGTTTAATCCAGAAGATAGATTAGAAGAAGCCATTGAAAAAGATGAATATCAAAAGGAAGCCTATGGGGATTTTGCTCTTTGGAAAGCTTATCAGGAAAAAGATGGGGATGTTTATTATCAAAATCCAGAAATCTCAAAAGGACGACCAGGTTGGCATATTGAATGTTCAGCAATAATTTTAAAATATTTGGGAGAACAAATTGATATACATACTGGTGGAGTGGACAATAAATTTCCACATCATGTTAATGAGATCGCTCAAACAGAGGCGTGCACTCAAAAAAAATTTGTGCAATATTTTATTCATATAGAACATTTAATTCTTGATGATATAAAAATGAGTAAAAGCCTAAATAATGTTATTACCCTTGAGGAATTGATGGAACAGTTTTCTCCACTGATTATTAGATTTACTCTTATTCGTTTTCATTATCGTCATAAAATTATATTGTCTCAAGATTTAAAAATATTTAAAGAATCAGAAGCGATGATGATACGTTTTTTGAATTTTTATAATACTTTGAAAAAGTATAGTTCTTTGGAGGATGGGCAATTGAGTTCATCAGAAGCTATTTTAGATGCTTTATCTGAAATGAAAAAAAAGTATAATCAAGCTTTAGATCAAGATATGAATATATCAGAGGCTCTTGGTGTGCTATTTAAGTTTATAAAATTTGTTTATCTTCATATGGACGATCTTAATTTTCGGATAGCTAAGAAAATATTGATAGAACTAGAAACAATTTTTTTAAAGCAAATTTTTGGGGAGGAGAGCTTAGAGAAAATATCTATTAATGATGTAGAAGATGCTAATATAAAAGAGAAACTAAATCAGCTGATTCAAAAAAGGGAATATTATAGGCAACAAAAAAACTATAAAGAAGCAGATAATTTAAGGAATCAGATTATGGACTTAGGATATCAAATTGATGACACGGATTTAGGAGCTATTCCGAAAAAAATAAATTAATTACTTTCTTCTTTTGTTCTAAAAAATTTATTTTTATTTTCAATATTTAAATTTTTGAAATAATTGATAAGTATTTTTTTCTTTTTTTCAATTGTATCGATTAAAAATTTTCTAAAATTGGATATAACTTCTTGAATATGGATACTGGCTTTTTTATACTGATTTTTTTCAAACAAAGCAAAATGGACTTGTATTTTATTTAAAGCTAAATTTTTATCAATATTATCATTATAAATGAGATAGAAGTCTGCAAATGAGGTTTCCCACTTTAAGGAAGTATATTGATTTTGACTTTTTTCGTACTCAAAAAAAGATTTTAAATTAAAATTTTGTTCTCTATCTGATTTTTTAATGGTCATGGAGGTAAAATTTTCGGGATTATCGTAAGTAAGCTTAAAAAAAGGATCCTGAAAATATATTTTTTTAAAAACATACTCATTTATTTTTTCATATTTTTGTGGAGTTTTATATAAATCAATAGTATTTTTTAGAAATTTTTCAAAAGAAAGGATTTTAAAATTCAAAGAATAAATAATAGCATATAAAATATCTTCATAAAATAATAGAGAGATATCTTTTAAATTTGGATCCAACTTCTTCAAATTTTGGGTATTAGAAATATTTATACGCTTAATCTTTAAAAATTCAAAATAATTCTTATTTTCATGAAAATAATACTTGTAGTCTTTAGTTCTTACATAGCTATTTCTTAAATTTAAGAAAAATGTATCTCTCTTGATTTCAAAAGGGATTCCTTCACTTTTTATATCTAAAAAATCATAAGGATCAAAATTAAAAATTTCGTGTAAAAAATTATCTTTTTCTGTGATAGATAGAGAATAAGTTTTTTGAATCTTCTTGATGATATAAGACAATTTATCTTTTAAATAAATATCTTTAAACCCATAAATAAATTCTTCACTATAAACTTCTTTTGTCAGGAGAAAAAAAGAGATTATTAAAATAAATATCATTTGAAAAAACTTTTTTTTCATCTATAATTTGCCAAAAGGGTAAAAAAATTCTACTATAAAATTAAAATATGCAAATTAATTGTCGTCAATTATCTATAAATGATTTAGATTTTTTTAAAAAGGTTATTTAAAAGTTATCTAAAAAAATAAAAATCTAAGATTCTAAAGGTAGATATCTAAAAAGATAAAAAAAAGTTATTTCATATAAAAACTTCTATTCCTCAAAAAATACGAAAAAGTAGGAAAAATTTTAAATTTTATTTTATTCAATTTATTCCGATAAGCTCACTATTATATAAGTGCTTTAAATGAAAATATTGAATCATCATTAAAATTGTTATTTTTTTAATATCATCCCTTATACTTATTAGAGCTATTATCTATATTTATTTAGTTTTAAATATTATGTGTTTTTATAATTAATAATTAGTTATAATAAAAAATGTTACCTATTAAGCTTATGAAATATCTTCTCTTTACTTTTTTTATTTTTCCTTCTACCATCTTTTCCTCTGAAAAGGCTACTCTTATCGATTTTCAAAAATATGAAGAAAAAATGCAATCTGAAAAGTGTTGTATTCAAGAAGATCCAAAATTTGCAGAATCTTATCAAAACTTAATCGAAAAAATGGATGCTATTAATCAAGATAAACTTAATATGCCTTCATTAGATTTTCCAGTTGAATATCAAAGCTATAACTTAAATCGTTGGATTGTATGGGTAAATCCAAATCAAAATAGGTTCAAATTAAAAGAAGGAACTTTTTTTTTTAATGCTTTTTCAAAAAATATCTATCCTTTTACAAACGATATCCTTCTTGAGGCAAATGGTTTATGGCTCCATTTAAATTTCTCAATAACAGAAACTGCATATCAAATCTCTCCCTATTATGAATTTTATCCTTATGATCCAGATGGAAATCCAATTCAACATGAAAATGGAGTAATTCATAATTTAAATTCTATAAACGATATTCAAAAAATCAAGATGAGTATTGGTATTGTAGGCTCTGCTCATGATTCTATCTTTTTAGAGATTAATCTCAAAGATCAAAATGGTCAAATCGAAAAAATATCACTTGGTTCAATATTTACTCAGCCTTATGGGCAATCTATATTTTATAAATCCTATAAAAATGGAGAGTTTTTTGAGCCTTTTGAGATTATCAATAATATGCCTGAAACTTACTATCAAGTGTTTTTTTATCCCAATGGAGAACCTTATTATTGGATTAAATTTTTACATCAAAAACCTATCTACAGGGAAATGATTTTACAATGGAATAATCTTGAATTTCTCGAAGCAAATAAGCTTATCCTTTTACAAGATTTTAAATTTATGAAAAATCTTAAAGAAAAAGTAAAACATATGCTTATTCCTTTCTATACATTAGATTCAATTGGTATAGTAAAGAAAAAATCTGCGATAAGACATTCTATTCATCTAGTTATCAAGGATATAAAAATGGATTATCGCCCCTATCTGAAAAGTGATGAAAAGGAACAAGCACTTTTGAATCTAGATTCATGGGACTTTATTCGTGATAAAGCAAAAAATATTAAATTACAAATTGATAAAAAAAATTATAAAAAAACTGTAAATCTAATAGAATATACTTACCATAAGGGTATTCGAGATATATTTTTTTTTAAAAAGTATTTCTATTTAAGATAGTGAGTAATGTAATGGCGGGATATTATTTTCAAGATAAAAATATAAATAAAATACATCAGTATTTTTTTGAAGAGGAGATACCTAAAAGCTTAATACGTGAAAAGGATTTATCAAAATATTTTTTTTATATTCCATTTTTCAAGAGCTACTGTCAATTACCTTCTTATATTAAAAATTTTCTGACACAACAAAATATAGATAGTAAAAATATATTTTTTCAAGATTTAAGAAATATTAAAGAAAGCCTTAATGAGAAGTATAATTTTTTAGATATTTCTTACTATCATGTGATGAAACCTATTTATCAGAAATATTTTTTAAAAGAGGCTTTTGAAGGAGCTCTAAAAGAAAGCCCATTAAAAAAAGATTTTGAAAAAAGTATCATTTTTTCATTTATGAAGATTGATTCTTTTTTAAAAGAAATCTTATCTATTTCGAATGAAATAAAACAGATTTTCTTTTGGCAAGAAATCACTTTAAATAGTGGTGATTTTTTACAATCTTTAGTTTTTCTAGAAAAGAAGGATCATATTGATCTGACTTGGCCTTCCTATTATCAGCTTTTTTTTGCTAAACTTAAAAATAAGATAAAGAATAAAGATTCTTTTTTTTATGCTAAACTAGATTTCATAGAAAAAGTGCTGATTCTTTATGAAAAAATTAAATCTAAGTTACTTTTTCTAGATCTTCCAGATTATGAAAATATACTTTACTATCAATTAATTAAAAAAAATATTAAATCTTTATCTTTTGACTATAAGTTTTTTTATTTTTTATCTGTTCATCATTTGAATTTTTTAGATCTCAAATTTATAGAATGGATAGCACAATTTGATTATTCTGTCTCAGTTACTTTTTCTTATGATCCCAATTTAGAATTTTTTAAATCGAAAAAACAATTTGAAGCCTTTTTTGAGGGAAGCATATATTTTCAAAAAAAGGATATCTATTTAGAAAAATTGGATTATCAAGATGGTTATTTAAATCCTGTTGTCTATGAACAAATCAATACGCATCATGAGGTGATTAAGGTTGTTAGAGAAATCTTTTATTTACAAAAAAATAAAAAAAATACTATAGATATTTTTATTCCAGATACAAAAGAATATATTGATTTATTAAAAATCTATTTAGAGCCTTTTGATAAGCAAGTATGTTTTCATGGTATATTCGAAAAAAAATTATTAAATGAATGGATTGTCCATTTTTATTATCTAAATTTAAAGCTGATTATTTTGGGATATCAAGATATAATTTTTTTAGAATTTTTAAAAAATCTTCAATATACTTATGGTAATAAAAAAATATATAAAAAAGGGAATATTTATAAAGCTCTAAAAAAAGAGAATATTGATTATAAAGCTCTAAAAAAAAATTATTCATTTTTAAATCAGACCTATTTAAAAATAAAATCGGAACTGTTGCAAATCAATTTGATTGAATATTTAAATAATAAAGTGTTAGATGAAAATTCTTCTCTAGATTTTAAAAATAGGGCTTCTGAATCTTTGAAAATTATACAAATTATTAGCGAAATCTTTAAAAATTTCAGAGAAAATTGGTCCAGTTTATCCAATCTTTCTACTGATTTTAAAGGCTATATACGTCAATTATTCAAAGATTTATCTCCAAATGAAAAAAAATTATCCAAATCTTTTTTTAGAATCCTTGATAGAAATCATATTTTTTTTGAAAAATATTACCAAGATAAGAAAAAAGATTTGAGCTTTTTATCCCAATATTTAGAATTTTTAGAATATATCCTTTTTTCAGAAAAGAGAAAATCTTCATTAAAAGAAAAATGCTCAAAAATTATTCATATCTCAAAACTGGAAAATACTAATTCTTGTTATTCAGATTATGTCTTCATTTTAGGAATGACTGATAATTATTTCCCTAATGTGGGAGCTGTATCTAAAAACACTTTCTTTTATGATTTCTTTCATTATTTTATGCAATCTAAAATAAAAAATGAGAAAGCTCAAAATGAAGAACTCCATTTCTATCATCTATTCCATAATATCTCCTTTAAAGGATTGTATTTCTCTTATTCAAAATTTAATCGAAAAAGAAAAGAGCAAAATATATCCTATTATCTTGAATTTATATTGAATGATTTGAAAATTAATCGAATCAATACCTTTGATCAAGAAGATCAGCTATTTGAAAAAAAAATATCTTTACTAGATAAAAATAAGGAAGTAGAGATGTTAAATCATTTTATTGAGATTGAGAATAAAAAAAGAAGTCCTCAATATTCTGAATATGAAGGATATTTAAATTGGTCAAAAGAAGAAAAAAAAAACTTTTTGTTAGAATATTTTTCCGAAGAAAAAAGAATCAATGTTTCTAGTATTGAGCTTTATATGCAGAATCCATTGCATTTTTTCTTTAAAGAAATCCTCAATTTACGGGAGATAGAAAAAAAAGATTCCAGGATGGAAGGGAGAGTTTATCATCTTATTTTAGAATATCTCTATAAAGAAGAAAATCAAAATGCTGGATTTTTACAAAAAAATATCGATCAAGATACTTTATATTCTGTTATCAAAAATTTAATGGAAAAATATTTAAAAACTATATTTTTCAATCAAAATGATGAAAATTTTTTCTTTAAGCAGTCTAAAAATTTTATCTTAAAGCTTATAGAATTTATAAAAAAAGAATTGAATCCAAACCATAAGAAATTTTTCATAGAGTATCATTTTTCTTATGATGAAAAATTAGATTTGGAATGGGTAAAAAATCATCTTATTCCATTTGAAATAATCCCTTTAGAAGGAAGAATCGATAAAATTGTTATAGATGATTTAAATCATGAAATTTTAATCATTGATTATAAATCAAAATTCCCTTTCTTAAGTTTTGATGATTTTAGAGACAAAATCAAAAAAGGCTTTATCTTACAGCCATTAATTTATATGAATGCTTCTTCTTCTATTAAGGAAATTAGTAGTAAAAAAATATATAATTGTCTTTTTTGTTTTTATTACATTTTAGATAAAGGTAAATCGTTAAAGAAAGTTTCTTTCCATTTAGGAGATGAACGTTTATCAGATATGAAAGATAATTTATTTAAGTTTCTACTTTCTTTGAATAAAGGTAATTTTACTCAATCTTTAAGTCAAGATCCTTGTAAATATTGCAATTTTTCAGAGCTTTGTAGAAAAGATAAAAATATATTTTGCTTTAAAAAAGCCATTTGATTTTCTTAATAAAGGGCAATGATGTTTTATTTGTTTTTAATTTTTTTCAATATTTTATTTCCTATTATAGGATATTGTTCAGATTTGAAAAAATATGAAGAATATCAGGTTAATAAGTATCGGGTACTGTTAATTGCAAATCAGGATTATGTCGGTCAAGATTATGATTTGGCTTATACTAAGTCGGATATGGAGGTTTATCGTTTACTTTTTAAAAATGTTTTAAGAGTAAAGAAGGAAAATATTTATTTTCATCATAATTTAACTATTGAGGACTTCGTTAAAGTCACTGATGATTTTAAAAAAACTATTCTTGAAGATGAAACAATCTTTATTGTCTATGCAGGTCATGGGGATATGAATGGAATGCCTATCTTTATAGATAAAAAAACTATTTCTCCAGAACTCTACTATTCATTCTTAAACTCATTTAAAAATGATACAGTATTGGTTATGGATTCTTGTTTTTCAGGCTCTGAAAATCCTTTCTCCCAGACAATGAATGAAAGCGATATAGAATTGAATTTTACAGATAAGGATGTCGTTGAGCAACCTGGAATTAAAAGAACTAATATTTTAAGATTGTATAGTAGTTTAGCTAATCAGGAAGCAAGAGAGGGAAAGTATCGAGATTCTAAGCTTCTTGCTCCTTATTTATCTAAAACTTATGATTTTTTAGAAAAAATTGGCTATAAGGAGGAGGGAAATGGGATATTTACTATCATTTTTGCTTCCTTTTTTGCAGATTTAGATTTCTCTGAAAAAGATTATAATTATCAAAATTTGATTAATTATGTTAATTATAAATTTTCACTCCTTTATGAATTTGGATTAAATCAAAAATCTAAATTAGTTCCATGGACAAATTCCTTTGATAAGAAAAAAAATTATTATGTTCTCTATTCTAGTAATTTAGATGAACTTGATCGTGATAAAAAAGAAAAAAAATTATATGAGGAATATTATCAGCAAGGTATTCTATATGAAAATGAAAAAGATTATGATAAAGCAGTTTATTACTATTTCCTTTCTTTAAGAGAAAAATTAGATTATCAAGATATTAAATCTCGTTTAGGGGAATCTTATTATAAGCTTGCTTTAAAAAATATAACAGGGGTAACTAAAAATATTGATCAAGCTATTGAATATGCAAAAGAAGCTATATCCTATATTAAAAATTATTTTGAAGCAATGAATTTTTTAGGAGATCTTTATCTAAAAAAGAAGCAAATTGATGATGCTATCAATTTATATGAAGAAATTTATGAAAAATCAACTGAAAATAAAAATTTTTATTGGGTAGTAAGTTCAGGATTAAAATATTCAAAATTATTACATATGGAAAGGAAATTAAAGGATGAAGCTATTAAAATTTTAGAAAATATTCAAAATATAGCTCTTAATAATAAGAATATTCTTGGGTATTTAAATTCGCATATTAGTTTAGGAAATCTTTACTCAGTTGAAAAAGATTATGAAATTTCTTTTAAGTGTTATACTGAAGCATTAAGAGTTGCTATAGATAATAAAAGTCATACGGATTTGGGTGTATTATATGCTAATCTAGGCGTTTTAAGTATTAACCAATTGAAATATAAAGATTCAATTGATTATTTTAAACAGGCTCTTAATTACTTAAATGATAATGATACTCAATTACTCATTTTGATTTATTCCGGAATGAGTGAAGCTTATATTCAAACAGGGCTAGAAAAGGATGAACTTCTTAAATTTTTAGCAAATTATGATAAGATATTAGATCTTCTTTTAGATAAGAATTTAGATTTATTTGTAAGTTTTATTCGATATAAAATTCAATTTTTTCAAAAAAAAGGCTTGTTAGATATTGATTACTTTTTAGAAAAGTATTACTATAAATTATTTAAAGTAAATAATCCATTTTATGAAGCTAAATTTTTGTATCATTGGGCAACTAGTCTTTTTCATCAAAAAAAATATTTTGATGCTCTTGAAAAATATGAAAAAATTTTGTTTATATTAAAGAATTTAGAAAAAGATGAAGATGAATTATTCAAAATCACTAATTTAGCTTTATTTGGAACTTTTGATAAAATTATTGAATCCTTTTTTGATAAGAAAGCATATACCGATTTTATTAAGTTAGCTAAAGAAAAAATTGCTCCATTTTATCAAAATATAAAAGATCCAATGCTTTTATCTCGGTTTTATTATAACTTATCTCTTGCATATTATAACTTGGCAGAATATGTTGAAGTTTCAAAAAAAATCAATTTAGCACTATTATACAATAAAGAAGCTGGCGATTTAAAAGCCTATGATAGTATTTTATCTATTTACTTTAAAAACACTATAAAATTATCGGAAATTGAATATAAAAATGGTAATAAGGCGAATTCTTTGGATTATTTAAACTCTATTTATAATCTCCTAAAAGGAAATAAAGACAATTATTTTGATCAATATTTACAAGTGAAAAAAAAAATTTTTATGCTTCAACTAGAAGATGGTAAATATAAATCAAAAGAAAAAATTAAAAGCGAAATCGATGAGTATTATAAAGAATACCCTTTATCTAAAGATTTTTATTTTTATAACTTTTTTTATTATGATATAATAAATTATTTTTTAGAAATTGAAAATATTGAATTTTTTGAGTACTTTTATAATCAATATTTAGAATTATTTAATGATCTTAATTTAAAAGATCCTAGTCATAAAAGAATTATTGAAATTCAAGTCCTAGAAATCAAATTCTTATTGGGAAATTACTACAATAAAAATACTAACTATGAAAAAGCTGATGAATATTATTCCTATTTATTGAATTTTTTTAAAACAAAAAATTTTTATCATAAAAATTTTATTACAATTTATTATAAATTGTATGAAATATATAAGGCAAGAAACTTAATGAAGAAGGCTGAAGAGTTTTTAAAAATAAGTCAAATTATTAAAAGTAAGGTTTCCAATGGTTAATTTTTTAAAATTTAAAATTATATTTTTTATCATTTTTTTAGTGCAGATTCAGATTCTATTTGGAGCTTCTTCAAATGATTCCTCTATAGAAAATGCTAATCGTCAAGTGAATAATATTGGCGACTATAAGTTGGATAATTATTATCGTTATGTAGATTTAATTTCAAAGGGTTGGAATCTACTTATAAGTTGGGATTTTTATAATAATCCTGAAAATTGGGATATTGCTTCAGCAACACGTAAATCAACTGGTGGATATTTGCAAATTGAAGATGGAATATTACAATTTGGTTATAGTACTCTTGGTGCTATCATTTATAATTCAAATAATATTTCTATTATTCCAGGGTATTCTTATTTACTTATTGCTCGAATGAAAGCAAATAATCCTTATAGGGCTTTTTTGGGCTTTTATAAATCTCCTGAAAAAAAATTGCATTATTATTCTTATGTTAAAAATACTGATTGGGAGATTGTTTCTTGTATTTATAGTTTTACTACATATGCTAATTTACCACCAATCAAAAATTTATTTCCAGCTATCCAAGTTTTAACTAAGCAGGATAATGTTTATATTGATTGGGTAGAATTATGGGCTTATCCAGAAAAAGGTAATTAAAATTAAGATTTTTTTGGGCTTTAGAGATTATGAAGGATTTTTTTAAAAAAAAAAGAAATATTAAACTGAATAAAGTATTGTTTTTTATCATTATTTTGATTTTTTTTAGTCATTTTAATGAAAAAAAGTCTTATGCAGTTTTTAATATTGATATTCATGGAGGATATGCTTCTATCCCATCAAATCTTGTGGATAATGTAGATCATAATTTTCATACTGGTCTTGGTATAGGAGTAGATATTTTTCGTATTCAGCCTTGGATTATGTGGCAGTTTAGGATGGAGTTCGATAGTCATTTGTTTCTTTATGGGGATATTCCTATTCGATCTAATTTTCCACTATTCTTTGGAAGTCGATTTATTTTTGGTGGTGGTGAATTGCCGAAATGGATCGTTTTTTTTACGGATTTAGCTTATATCCTCAGAATTAAAAGGGATATTGTAGCTGGAGATTTTCAATTGATCACACATTCATTTGGATTAGGTATAGGAATTGAATTTTTTGCAACTAATTTTTTCTATATAGGAGGCTATTTCAGGGTTTATTTTATAGATATGTTTTATTTTTATGGAGGTCCTGTTATAGGATTTAGGTTATAAGTTTTTTTAGTTCAAATATTGCTTCAAAAATTCAATGATGGTTATGAAATTTTTTATATTTATATTTATTTTTATTTCTAATGTTTTCAATTTTTCTTATTCCAAAGATGATGATGAAGAATTGCTTTTAGAAGAAAAAAAGCTTGTTGAGCCGTTTATATTTGGTAAAAAAGATGTTTCTTCTAATCATCCCTATTCGATATATGTTACTTTAAAAGAAGTTCTTTTATCTGAATATACTTTTCATCCTTATGGTTTGAGGGATGATCCTGAAAATGCTTCATCACAAACGTATTTTCTCTTTAATCAATTGACTTCTAGTGAAAAATCTTCAATATATGGATATAGTAGAAGAAGTATTGGAAAAATTATTAATTTTGATGAATTGCTTGAGCTATTTGAAAAATTTAAAAAGCCAGAAATGAGATTTTTTATATTAGGCAATTATAATTATCCTAAAGATCCATTATTTTATGTTAAGAATGATATAAATTTATGGCATAAGATTAGTAAAGAAATTTTTGATCTCTATGATGGGAGTATTTCAATATATGAAAATCTAACTAGAAAAGATTTTGATAAGATATTTAAAGATTTTATAAAAAAAATACAAAAAGATGAGTTAGTTATTTTTCTTTATATAGGTCATGCAATGAAAAATGGAATGCCTATTTTTATTGATTATGAATCTATTTCTCAAAAAGATTTTTATAGTTATATCAGTGAATTTCAAAATGATACTTTACTTTTGGGTGATTTTTCCTATATAGAAAACAGCTTTAAGCAAGAAAAAAATCCTAAATTTTATTCAGAAAAAAAGCCATATTATAGATTAGATGAAGGGAATTCTGCATCTTTTACAGTAAAGGAAAATATTTTTAAATTTTTTAGTCCATTAAGAAGAAAGGATATAAAGGAAGGTATATTCTATTATAATGCTGAATATAATAATCAATTTTATAATGGTTATAAACTGATAGAAAATTTAAAGATAAAAGAATTGGGGTATGGAGTTTTTTCGCTATTTTGTATAACGGCAATGGCTGATTTTATTATATACTTTAGTGATTCTAATTTAAGTATTAATGGATTTGTTAATTTAATTGATAATAAGATATCGAATTTTGAAGAAAGAGGTATTATAATACCAGCTAATTTTAGACATCCTTTATTAAATCCTAAATTCAAGATTCATAAGAATTCGTTTTTATTGTATAAAGAATTGATAGAATTTTCAGATATAGTGAAATTAAAGGATAAGACTGATTCCTTAGAGGAAAATTCTTTACCTCATCTTTTAGAATTGAATCCAAAAAATGATTCATATGAAGTTTTAGATCTAAAAAGTCCTTATTTGGCAAATTTTTATCAGCTATCTAATTTTTCAAAAAGTGATTTTTTAGAAAGTTTTGAAAAAGTTTATCCAGATCTAAAAAATGCATTTAGCAGTATTACTAAAAATCCTAAAGATTTAAATCGGTTTTTGGTTTATTTTCAACAAATTTTTCAGAATACTATAAATAATGAGAAAGAAGATTTTCAAAATTATCTAGTATTTGAAAATCGTTTTGAAAATTCCTTTAAAAAGGTATTTAATCAACAAGAAGAAAATAGTGTTTTGAATTCCTTTTTAGCGAATCTTAAAAAAGATTTAGGATTAAAATATGCGAGAGTAGATCAGTATAGAGGAAAAAAATTATTATCTGAAGCATTAATTTCTACAGAAAGTATTCCACAAAATGAGTATTCCTTATCTGATGCAATTAAGTATAATAATTTGGGAAATAAATACTTAAAAGAAAAGAAGTATAACTATTCTTTATTGTATTATAACAAATCTATTTTGATCAAAAATAAGTTAGTAGAGAAAAAAGCACTTGTTAATACTTATAATAATCTGGGTATCTTATTTTTCTTGCAAAATGACTATAAAAAAGCAATCCAGTATTTTGAAAAATGTGTTACTTTAGAAAAAAATAATCTTGAAGGTATCATAAAGGATAATCTAAAATTATTAATTTTAAAATTAGTTGAAGAAAATCTTTTAGATAAATATAAAAAGGAATATATAAGTTATGAAGTATGGAATTTAAAATTTAACTTGTCAAGATCAAAGTAATTTATTAAATATGTAATGTTAAATAAAAATTATTGTTGCTTCTTTAAGCAATAGTAATTTTAAAAGATTAAAATTATATTTTAATGGGGAGTGTTTTATGAAAAAAATAAGTTTTTTATTATTACTTTTTTTTCAACTTCAAATTTATGTTATAGGGGCTGATGATTCTTCTGATGATTTTGCCTTAAAAGAAGAAAAGGTTACTTTATTTGCATCAAAAAGATCTGGTGAAGATTTTAATCCTGATAAATCAAAGCTCGATATTCAAAAATCTCTTAAAGATGATGTTTCATTATTGGAATTAAATCTTTTTACTTATGATAGTATTCAGGGTAAATTTATCCCTGTTGTTAATGATATCAAAGTAAAGAAAAATTCTTCATTTGGAATAAGTTTCGAAGAAGTTTCTTTGAAAAAAAATATACATCTATATGCTTACGCGATTGATCAATGGGGTTCAGTTATTCAGTTATTTCCTAGTAAAAAGCCTGTAGATCTTAATGATAAAAATCCAATTCAAAAAGGCTTTAAATATCTTTTACCATCTGAAAAAACTGGAAAATGGTTTCCTTTTGGAGGAAAAGGGAAGTATCACATTTTTGTTTTTGTTACAAAAGATAAATATCAGAAATTAGAAAATGTTAAAAAAAGAGATGAATTAGGAGAGACAGTCAAAAAATTTAAGCAAGACGAAAAAGATACATTTGCTGTCACTGTAAAAGATCAATTTAATATTTCTAGAGGTAAAGAAAAAGGGATCTTATATTCTAATATTGTAGGCTTCAAAAATTTGTATGCTGAATACTTTCAAGTATTTGTTGAGTAAATAAAAAAAAGTAGTAAGTATAAAAGTGCATAATCTGCACTTTTATATTTCTAGTTAATAATTTCTTTTGTAAAACTTCTTTTGATCTTTCCTTAGATTACAATCTTTTCAAATCTTAATCCGTATGTTCTAACTATTATTTTTGAATATCAAATTCAAAAAAATAATAATTTTATGCTTTTTAATTCCGATATTCTTATAGGATGAGTTCTAAATTTTTTTTAATCTAATTATTTAAATTTTATTTATTCTATTTTTAAATACAAGATTTTAGGAATTTTTCTTTTATGGACAACAATAAAACTTCTTTAAATGAAACTAATATAGATGAGGGAAATTCAACTTCAATTTCTGAAAATGATCTAATAGAAAATTTACTTTCTATATTTGATCTTCCTTCAGATAAGGAATACAATCAGTCTGCTAATAGTCAAAATACTTTTGAAGAAGATAATGATGATGAGGACATTTCTGAGGAAGATGTATTCCTATTTAAAAATGAAAATATTGAATATATTAATGAAAGACCTAAAATAAATTTCAATTTAAGGACTTATCAACAAAATATACGTGATTTAGGTCTTTTAAATAATTCTTATCAAAATTTAGTATTAGAAATAAATAAATCTGGTATTCAAAGTAATATAGAAGAGGATATTTTTGAAAAAGATAGCAAATCTAATTTAAATAATATTCTAAAATCAGAAGAAAAATTTTTTGTTCCAAGTAGTGAATTAGATATGGATAATAATACTGAAGGAAAATATGGATCTTTTGATTTAGGAGATCTCGTGGACAATATGCAAATTCAGAATCAAAAGCAAGAAAATCCAAATAATTATGATTTGAATACTTTAAATCTAGATTTGAATAGTGATACCCTAGTCAAAACTTTTGAAGATGCCTTTTTAGAAGGATCATCAAGGCAAAAAGAAGAAAATATTAATACCAAAAAAGAAGTTGATGAAGCTGAAAATATTTTTGTGAAAAAGGATACGAAAAATGAGGAAATCGCTAATCAAAAATTAGCTAAAATTACCCAAGATAAAACAGAAAAAAATGAGATCAGAAGTGAATTAGATGATATTTTTAGTGAAGGATTTGAAAAACTTAATATTAATTTAGAAAATGAATATGATTTAACTGACAATCTAGAAAATGAAGAAACTAATATAGAAAGTGATATGGAAGATTTTGATCAGGAGCTTTTTTCTTCTGGAGTAGGGAATTTCTATAAGGATGATAGACCAAAAAATTTTGATATATTAAAAGAAAAACAGTTTTCTAAAGTATTATCATCTAAATCGAATTTACAAGATCAGGATCAAAGTATTAAGCAATATGATAATAATCGAGTAGAAGATTTTGAATCCTATAAAGACGAAAATAAAGAGATAACAACTGATACACAAGAGGCTTTTGATGATGATAAAAGCTTTCAAGTTATTTCTGATAATATTGATTTATTACCTGTTCCTTTACAGAATATTATCCATGATGTATTTATACATAAGAAATTAAATGAAAAAGACTTAGAAGTCTTAATGGAGCATCTTTTTAAAAATGATCAAGCTGAAGTTTTAGAATTCCTTCAAAAGCATAATCTTTTAAAGAAAGATAAAAAAACAGAAAAAGGTTTAGGTATATTTTTTCTGCTTAAGACGTTTTCTAGATTTCTTGGAATATTAATCTTATTTTTATTACTTTTCCCTCTTATTAAATATTGGAATGATAGTAACTTAGAAAAAGGTTATCAGGAAATTATTGCAAATCTTGATAAGGGTAGTACTCATTACGAGATTACTAACGAAAATTTTAGAAACTTTTATAAAAAAAATCCTAGGTTAGATTGGTATGCTAAATATATCAAAAAATACATAAGTATAGGTGATCCGTTGGCACTTTATTATGCTCATGAATTCCTTTTAGGAAAAGATATCTCTAATGAAAATTGGAAAGAGATTTATTTGAATCACTTTATCGAATTAAAGAAAAATCGTTTACTTCAGGATAATAAAGATATAGATGATGTTAAGCCAGATTTGTATGATACTCCAGTTCTTGACCAAAAAAGTAAGAAATTAGAAAGTAGTTTTGCTCTTATTAATTTTGATTTCCTTGATTTCTTAAGAAGCAAATTAGGATTGGAAACAAATGATCAAATACCTATTGATTTAAAAGCATATCAAAAAGATGAACAAATTTTAAATCTTATTATTGATCTTTTTGAAGCTAAGGCTTATTGGGCGTATTATTATAAAGATTGGGATAATTTAAATTTTTACTTTCAGGAAGCAATAGAAAAGGGATTCAATGTTCTTATTAATTTAGATTTAACCATAAATCTAGAGAAGTTAAATCGTTTGGCTTTTTTATATACAAAATGGGGAGATACTTTAAAAGAATATAACTTTAAACTGGCAAACGAAAAATATGACATTTCTGATGAAATTTATAACAAATTATTAAAAGAATATCCTGAAAATTCTCAGCCTATATATGGATTTTTAGGTGTTTCTATCTCAAAAAATGACTTTTTAAAAGCAAATGATTTTTTTGAAAGATTAAAGCTAATAACAAGTAATTTTACTAAAGATTTTTCTGATGAAATAAATATAAGAATTTTAAATAAATATTTTAAAGCTTTATTGGAAAATAAGGAAGTTTATAGTAAAGATATCCACTTGAAAAAGAAAATACTAAGGGATCTATTTAATATTCTCAATGATACTATTAAATTAGGGTATTTTATCCCAGAAATTTATTACTCTTTAGGATTTTATACATCCTATAATAAAAATTATTACTATGCTTTAGAAATCTATATTAAGGGGCTAATATCTTTTTATTTGGATGATATATCAAAAATTTCTAATTTTACAAATCAAATTAAATCTATTCCTAAAAGTGAGTACGTAGCTTTTTTAAAAAATACTACGAAAGAAACTATTAATATTATTCGTACTGATTTCAATATTAAAAGATTTCCTTTAGAATCTGAATTTTTTACTAGAATATCAGAAGCATTTATGAAACTAGCTTTAAGTTTAGATAATAAGATTTTTGAGGAAGAAGAGCAGCGAAATCAGTTTTTTGAAGTTGCAAAAAAAAATATTAAAATTGCTATTCAGATAGATTATAAAAATAAAAGTGCTTGGTATAATAAAGGAAATATTTACTATAACGATTTTATTATTGAACGAGAAAGGGTATTTAATCAATTTACTAATAATAATATACATAATGCTGATACTAGGAAAATCACTATTGATCAAAATATTAAGCAGTATTATTTAAATGTTTTATCTCTTTTAGTAGGGAAAATAGATTTAGTAAATAAAAACTTTTTAGAAAACCCAGAAATCCTTGATGAAATTTTAATAAAGGCTAATTTGAAAAATATTGATTATGGTGAACCACTCTTTTATTATCTAGGTTATATTTTTTATCATGAAAAAAAATATGATATTGCGTATAAATTTTGGCAGGCTTTAAAGGAAAAGTTTGAGTATTATCAATTAAATTCAAAACTCAATTTCGCTTTAGGAAATGTCCTCCTTTATTTAGGAGATTATGCTTCTGCAATCAAAAATTATGAGAAAATTATTGATTTTTATCTTCCAGTTATTGAGCAAAATTCTAAACATTTTACTTCTAATGATTTTAGGCAAGTTCAATTTTTCCTAAACCTCGCAAAAGTATATAATAATATTGGATTAGCTTATCACTTAGAAAGTGAAAAGGTTATGAATCATTATTTATTAAATCAAAATCTTAGACAGAAAGCATTATATTATTATTACAGAGCAAAGGAATTTTCATCTTTTATCTCCAGCTCATTGACTTTAAAAAGTCAGGAAATCAATATGAAAAAGATTTTTGATAATATTGTTTTTCTAGAAACTTCCAATATCAAATTAGCTAATAGACAAGCTAGAAATAATATCTATTTACAGCCTCTTAAGCATATGATTATTAGTGATATAGATTCATCTTTGGAATAAATCACTAATATCACTTTTATTTTACATTTTGCTTTTAATTAAAATTGTATTTAGGTTTTTTGCAATTTTAAAGATAATTTGATCTAGTTTGGAATTTAGGTGGTGATAAGCAAGAATTGCTGGAATAGCAATAATTAACCCAATAGCAGTTGTAGTAAGAGATGTCCAAATCCCTTGATTTAATAGATTAATTTTTTCACTTTCTAGCCCTTTTAGACTTTCAATAATACCTATAACAGTACCTAAAATTCCTATTAATGGACTGATATTAGAGATAATACCTATAATAGAAATTCTTTTTTCAATTTTGGATCTTTTATAAGATAGATAAAAATTAAGCATTTCAATCTTTTCTTTTATAGACAATTTTGATTCTACCAAATCTGAAAACTCTTTTAAAAAAAAATAAGATTTTAAAGAATCTATTGATGGATTTTTAAGATAATTTGAAAAAAAAACCATATGACTTTTTTTTAACCATCTTAAAAAAAAATATCTTTCTAAAGAAAAGGAGAATGCAATAATAGAGCAAACGATAAGCCCAAATATTAATAAAATTTCACTTCTTAAAATGTAATCTAACATTTTTATATATCTATTTATTAATTTTGGTTTTCTGGATAATTCGTTTGATTAATACATTGTCATCTTTTAAGAAAAATTTAACATGAATTTCCTGATCTTGATTTAAATCTTCTTGAGTAACTTTCAATATTTCTTTACTTAAAGGATCTTCAATATATTTTTGAATTTGCTTTTTAATAGGTCTTGCACCAAAATTTTTTATCAAAGATTTTTCAGCGATAAATTCTCTCACTCCCTTTTCAAGGGTAATATGAATATTTTTCTCTTTTAAATCTTTTTCTAGATCTTCAAGAAAAAAATGAAGAATTTGTTCAATATGGTGCTTATTAAGAGGATGAAAAATGACAATATCATCAATACGATTAATTAATTCCGGCTTTAATGTCTTATTCAATTCAGATAAAAATTTATTCTTTAAATAAGTAAAATTTAAAGAATTAATATTTTCTTGATTAGCATCTTCCTCATTGAATCCAAGAGAAGTTTTAAAAATTTCTTTAGATCCAATATTACTTGTCATAATAATGATAGTATTTTTAAAACTAACTGTTGAAGATAAACTATCCGTTAATTTCCCTTCTTCCAAGACCTGAAGAAAAATATTCAAAACATCTGGATGAGCTTTTTCAATTTCATCAATCAAGATAACACTATAAGGTCTTCTTTTTACTTTCTGAGTTAAACTTCCACCCTCACTATAACCTATATATCCTGGAGGAGCTCCAACCATCTGAGAAATGGAAAATTTTTCCATAAATTCACTCATATCAATTTGGATTAAATTTTTAGAATTAAACATAACAGAAGATAGACACTTTGCCAAATGAGTTTTTCCTACCCCAGTTGGACCTAAAAATAAAAATGATCCTAAAGGCCTATTTTTAGAATTCAACTGTACACGACTACGCCGTATACAATTTGCGATAGCTGAAATAGCTTCTTCTTGTCCTATGACCTTTTTAGATAATTCTTTTTCTAAGTTAATAAGTTTTTGGGATTCCGATTCTTGAATCTGATTTAATGGAATACCAGTTATATATGAAACTACAGTATAAATATCCTCTTTAGATATTCTAGGTAGTTCCCTATTTAAACTATCTTTCCAATTATAAGATAAATTTTTGAACTCATCCTTTAGTTTATTAACTTGATCTCGAACTTCTGCAGCTTTTTCATAGTCTTGAGATTTAACATAAAAATCCTTTTTCGATACTAATTCAGTAATTTGATTTTCAATATCTGTAAAATTTTTAGGCCTAATACTCAATTTTAATCGAGCTTGTGCTCCTGCTTCATCAATTAAATCAATAGCTTTATCAGGTAAATATCGATCAGTAATATAACGATGAGCTGCATAAGCTGCAGTCTCCAAACTATCTTCATCATATATAACTTTATGATATTCCTCATATGTTTTTTTAAGACCAAAAAGAATATTTGTTGTTTCTTTGACATCAGGTTCTTCTAATAGTATTGCTTGAAACCTTCTTTCTAAAGCTGAATCTTTTTCAATATATTTTTTATACTCATTTAAAGTTGTTGCACCTATACATTGAATATAGCCTTGAGATAGGGGAGGTTTTAGTATATTAGCGGCATCGATTGCACCTTCTGCACCACCAGCTCCTATTAAAGTATGTAATTCATCAATAAAAAGTATGATATCTTTTGAATTTTGAACCTCTCGAATGATACTTTTTAAACGCTCTTCAAATTCACCCCTATACTTTGTCCCAGCAACAACAGATGCTAAATCTAGAGATAATATCTTTTTATCTAGTAAGATTTCTGGAACATTTCCTGCAACGATATTTTGAGCCAATCCCTCAACGATTGCTGTTTTTCCAACTCCTGGCTGACTAATCAATATTGGATTATTTTTCTTTTTTCGACTTAAAATTTGAATTAAACGATTAATTTCGACTTGCCTTCCAACTACTGGATCTAATTGATTTTTACTTGCCATAAGTGTTAAATCTCTTGAGAATTCGTCTAGAGTTGGGGTTCTAACAAAAGATCTTTCCTTTTGCTTCTTATCATTATTATTACCATATGAAAAAGGCTTATTATTATAATTATAGCTTGAAAGCTGACTTAATAACTTTAAAATTTCTTGCTTAATAGTATCAAATGTAATATTTTTATTTTCTAAGATAAAAGTAACAGGATTTTTTTCTTTTAAAATACCTAATAAGAGATGCTCTGTTCCTATATAGGCATGTCCTAATACTTTTGCTTCCATAGAACTAAATTTTAGAATTTTATCGATTCTAGGAGAATTTTCAAAATCACCTTTTCTAGGAGTAGAAGCAGCAGGCTTATTTTTTGTAATAAATACCTCGATTTCAACTTTTAATTCATTTAGATTAATACCTAAATTCATCAAAGCTTTGACTGCTATTCCTTCACCATCTTTTAAAATACCCAGTAAGAGATGTTCTGGAGCTAAATGATTATGATTTAATCTTTTTGCTTCGCTTCTTGCTAGTGAGTATATTACTTTATTAGCTCTTGGTGTTAATTCTTGAAACATGATTTTATACCTTAAATAAAGTTATATTAGTTAATAATAATTATATATCAATGATAAAATAATAAAAATGAATGTGTTTACAAAATAAAATGAAATATTAGGAGACTCTAGTTAGGTAGTCACCAGTTTTAGTATCTACTCGAACAATATCATTAATATTAATAAATAAAGGGACTTTTACTTCGCAACCTGTTTCTAGCGTTGCTTGTTTTAATGCGTTTACTGTTGTATTTCCTTTAACAGCTGGTTCAGTATAAGTGACTTGCAAATCTACAGATGGTGGTAAATTTATATCTATAACTTTATCCTGATAAAAAGATAAAGTTATTTCGAGGCCAGGCTTTAGGAATTGAATATCTTTTTCGAGTTGTTCTATAGTAAGGGAGTATTGTTCATGAGTAATCATATTCATAAAGAATACTTCTTTTTCTGAATGATATAAGACTTCTACTGAAATATGCTCTAATTGGATTTCCTTAATTTTTTCTTCTGATCGGAAGGTTTTTGTGACGATCATAGGCTTAGTCAAACACTTCAATTTAGCTTTAACAAAAGCTCCCCCTTTACCAGGTTTAACATGATGATGATCTAAAACGCAATAGATCATTGAATCATATTCTATATAGGTTTTTTTTTTAAGTTGTATTGCTTGAATCAAGTTTTAATTCTCCATAAAATGGTAATAATAATTATTATAATAATAATATAAGCAATAGTTTATTATAATCATATAATAAAATAACTTTAAATTAGGTTGGATATTGCGTTTAAAGCAAGAATATAACTTTCCTCTTTAAATCCTAGAATGATACCATCGACAATATCATGAAAATAAGATTGTTTTCTGAAAGGCTCTCTTTTGTAGATATTGGAAAGATGGACTTCAATTTTTTTTAGATGAGGAAAAGATAATAAGCAGTCTCTTAAAGAGATAGATGTATGGGTATAAGCTGCGAAGTTGAATATAATTCCCTGATTTTCTTCAGCATATTTTTGAATAAATTGGATTATTTTTCCTTCGTAGTTAGAGAAAAATATTTTTGGAAGTATGTTTATTTTTTCTGCATAGGTTTTTATTTTTTGATTTATATCTTTTAAAGATAGATTTCCATAAATAAGAGGCTCTCTTTTTCCAAGAAGATTAAGATTAGGGCCATGAATAATAATAATTTTTTTATGGATATGCATAATAGAGGAAAGATAATGTATAAGGAACAGAAAAGAAATAAAGCGATAATAATTTTTTTAGGTTTATTTTTTTTATTTATTTTAAATAATGTTGTGTATGCTGATTTTGAATGGGAAAATATAGAACATTATAAAACTAGTGTGAAAGAGCTTTCTTTTTTGAAAGATATATGGCTAAAAGAGGATTTTTTGATTTATAAACAGGCAAAAGATTCTTTTCTAAAAAAGAAATATGCCAAAACGATTCTTTTTTGTGATAAACTGATAAAAAAAGAATATCTTCCGATTTTAGATGAAATTTTTTACTATATGGCTTTTTCATATTATCATTTAAAAGAATATTCTAAAGGGCTTGATATAATCAAAAGGATTTCAATGGATGGACTTTCGGATGATCTCCATTTCCAATTCCTTGATTTACAATTTGATATATACAAAAAAAATAAGATCTTAAATGTACTTAAAAAGAAATTAGAATTAAAATTACAATCAAAAAAAATAAAAGATTTAAAAATAAAAGATTTATATAATTTTTTTTTAGCTAAAATTTATGAGAATCAATATTTTTTAAAGGAGGCTTTTTTCCATTATATTGAAGCTCTTAAATTAAAAACTAAGGCTGCAGAGGAAAATTTTATAAAGGAAGTCTTATTGAAGATTCGTTATTTGTATCGTTCTTCATATTTAAATAATTTTGAAAAAAAAGAATTAATGAATTTAATAATTGATGAATTTATGAAATATGATAAATTCGATTTAATAGAATCTTATAATTTTATAAAAAGATATACAGAGGATATTCCAAAAAACTTTTTTTTAGAGGATAAATCATTAGAGGCTAGGCAATATTATAATTTATTTTTTGTATATTATGAGTTTAATAGGAGAAAAAAAAACTCCATTTATAAAGATAAAATAATTTTTTATTTTAAAAAATTTGAAGAAAATCTGAAATGGGCAAATTGGAATTATGAAAAAATATTTTATGTTTACTATAAAAAATTTCTTAATACTAAAACTAAAGAAATATATTCTTTATATGAAAATATATTTGAAAAATTGATTCATAATAAAAAAAAGCCTTACATCTTACTTGAAGAAATTTTAGAATATTATCATCGTGAAACATTTGATGAAAAAAAAATTGATTATTATTTACATTTTTTAGTAAATGTAAATTTAGAACTTTTTAAAGCTTATTTTTTTATCCATCTTGAGAATCAGCGATTTCAATTTCTTGTCGATAAAATTATTCCAATTGGTTTAAAATTTTCTGATAAAGAAACTATAAATGAATTCCAATACTGGATGGGTATCCTCCAATTCAATTTGAAAAATTATTCTTTATCTCAAGAATATTTTTTGAAATCTTATCTTAGTTATACTTCTTATTATTCTTTTAAATCTTTCTTATATATGAAGGAATTTTATAAAGAAAATTATTTTAAAATTTCTCCAGAAGAAGTTAAATCTTTAAGAGATAAAAAAAGAAGCGAATTTTTAAGAAGTAATCTATTTATTAAAAGATATCAAGAAACTTATCCTTTTCTTTTTAAGAAAGAAAATTTTTTAAAATTGAAAGTTTATCCTCATCTTCTTAGACTGATGTATTTTTCTTATTTTGATATTGCATCAGAAGAAGAAAAAAAGGAATATAAATTTTTTACTAATGAATCATGTGAGAATCAAGCTCATCTTTATCGCAGTTTAGTCTATTATTTCTATTCTATTGCTCATTATCAATATGGTATTAATTTTAGTAATAAATTGGTTTATTGCTTTAATAAAAATTTATATGGGTTTTATATCCCAGCTGAACTTTATATGTTTTCTTATCCAATTTTATTCGAATCTATGTTAAAAGATTTAGAAAAAGAATATAAAGTAAATTTATTCCTTATCCTTTCTATTATGCGTAGAGAAAGTAGATTTATGCAAGAACTTAAATCCACTAGTTCTGCAATTGGAGTAATGCAAATTATCCCTTCTACTGGTAAATATATTAGAGAAAAACTAAATCTAAAAAATTTATTTATTGAAAATAAAATAGATAATATTAAAATGGGTGTTCATTATTTCTCTTTTTTAAAAGATAAATTTGATGGATTGAATATATTCGCTTTAGCTTCTTATAATGCTGGACCTGGTCGTATTCAATTTTGGATGAAAAAGGCTGAAAAGAATATTCCTTTTATCTTAAATATGGAACATTTTATTGATAGAGTTATTCTAGCAAAAGAAACCAGGCTTTATATCAAAAGTATCTATTTATATTACTATAACTATCTAAGGATTTATAATCAAGAAATTAATTGAAATTGAATCTTGTTTTTTCTCTAACAAGAGATGGTCCAATATACATATATAAGATAAAGATGACTAGATTGATTATAATAAGATCTAAAAATTCATTAAAAAAGTAGAGGAATATAAATTGAAAGAAAGTTAAAATTAGGAGAAGATTCTTGTACTCCTGAATTCGCAATTGTATTAAAAATGGATCTGCAATAGATTTTTTTGTAAAAGTATTATGAAATAAGAAAAATAAAATAAAAAATAGGATAAAACTATAAGGGATTAAGTGTATATAAAGTTTAATAGAATAAAAAATAAATAGATTAAAGATGAGTAAAAAGCCTATGAAAAGAGTACAAAAAATCAATAAGCCTAGCTTTAGGCTTTTCATTTGATATAAATAGGGTATAAAAAATATAAAACATAGTATGAAAAAAAGAAAAGGATAATATTTTAAATTTTCTTGAAATATTACTATGTTATCTTTAATCCAGATATAATGCTGCTTGAAATTTTCTGGTGTTATATTCTTATTTTTAAAATAAATTGCTTGATATATATTTCCTTCTAAGACGCTTAAAGGAATATTATCTTGAATAGAAAATAACTCATAATTTTCAAGATTTTGATAATTAGCTAGATAATAATTTTTAAATAATATATTCTTGATTTCATCTATATAAAGTATATCATTAAGATGGATCTTGGAAATTGTTATATTTGCTAAAAGAAGTTTTGCTTCTGCTTCAGTATCATTCTTATCTTTTATATTACAAAATAGTCTGTTTTTATCTTTTTTATATCGTTCAAAAATATCTTCAGCAAAAGATTTTTTAATAAGAAGGAGCTTACTTCTGGAAAAATTGATATTATCTATCCTTATTATTCTAATATTAAATAAAACAAAGAAAGAAACTAGTAAACTAATTTTAAATAATCTATGCAGGCATATTATCCTAATAGTATAAAATATATTTTGAATTATTTTTTTTTCTTTAAGAAAAAGAATGAAAGAATGTATAACGAAAAGACCAAAAAAGATAGGAAAAATAAAATAGAGAATATGAATTTCATCTAAATATTTTTTTTGACTTAAGAGATATATCTGATAAAGGTTATTAAATAAAATAAGACTGATTAAAATTATTCTTTTAGTTTTAGTATTAAAAATAGAAAAATATGTATCTGAGAGGGATAAGCTGAATTTTGAAAAATGATTTTTCAATAATAATAAAGAATAAGAAAAAAGTAGAGTAGAAAAGTGAATAGAAGAGAATAATAAGATTTGAATAAAGCTATAATCTTGAATTAAATGAAAATGATAATAATCAAATAATGTATAAAAAAAGCCAAAAAGAATGATGATAATGAGATAGGGAAAAATAAAAATTTTATGGATGATAGGTTTATCTTCCTTGAAAGAGTAGATAAGAAAATACAAATAAATAAAGAGGATAGGGAAAAAGATAAAAATAGTATAAGTAAAAATAGTATTAGGAAAGAAATAGAAATATAAACTAAGAGACCATAAATAGATTAAAATAGAAGAGATAAAAATAAGACAAATATTTTGAAAAGAACGGAATTGGAAACTAAGATAAAAGAATAAGAAAAGGAAGAATAAGAAAGAAAGAGTCTTAAAATGAAGAGAAGGAATGCTAAAAGTTGAATTTCTATTTGTAAATGTAGCACGAGCTTGTTTTAATTCTGGATCTCTTTTTAGTATTTCATTAAGATGATTTTCAATATGGTTGATTTTTTTTAAATTTATGGTTTTAAAAGTACTATTAATAAAAATAGTGACAAAATCCAAATTTTGATCAGGACTTATTTCTAAAAAATTTGAATAATAAGAATTTTTGTGTAAAATAAAGAAATTTTTAATTTGAGGATATTGAATTTTCCATTGATTGAAAGCATCATTTAATTTTTTTAAGTTTGGGATACCCCATAAGCTAAGATAGATGGTTTGATAGTTTGGGGAATTTTGATTTAGATATTCAGTATAAAATGGCTTAGATCTATTAAAACCAAGAAATCTTTCTGTATTGACAATAGTATCTAAAAAATAGGATTTAATAGGAAGATCATTTGTTTTAGGAAAAAAAGTATAAAAAAATAAACTAGTATACAAGATATAAAGTATAAAAAAATAGGAGTTATTTAAAAATACTTTTATAAGATACTTTTTTAGATGAAAGTGCCTTTGATAGGAAGATGCACTTATATGGGTTCTTAAAATAAAAAATAAGCTAAATAAGGAAGTTAAAATTAAAAAAGAGAAAAGTAATAAGAAAAAATCTAAAAAGAGATAGTTTGTGTTTTGAATATTTTTTAAATAGAAGAAAAGAAGAGTAGAAAAAAAGATAATCTTAAGAAGATTTTGTATTAGTGCAATTTTTTTTATTTTTTTAAAAAAAAAATCAATAGTAAAGTGAATGATTTGTTGAGATAAAAAAAATAAAAAAGGGAAAAAAAATAAGAAAGCTAAAATTAGAAATGAAAATTGGGATATCTCTTTAAAAGAGATAAAAATAAAACAACAAAATAAGGAAAAAAATAGCTCTAGATTCAAAATAGCTTTCATACGATTAAAAGGATAAGGAGTATAAATATCTTTTTGATTAAATAGCATGATAATCGAATAAAATTGCTAACATTTCCTTGATAAGGAAAAAAATTGGGACATTCATTAAAAATGAACTAAAATATCCTAAAATTCCACCAAAAATTTGGATATTTGAATGTTTAATTTGCACGGATCTTTTTAAAATATCTTCAAATGTATGTCCTAAAATTCTAAATAGAGAAAGGATGAGTACAATAAAAATTGTAAAATAAGCTGAAAAAATAGGGTTTATTTTTTCTGTGAAATAATTTGGAAAAATTAAAAGTAGTACATATGCAAAAAAAATAGAGCTTATTGTAATAAATATATTCTCTAAAACTTTATCTTTAATTGGAAAATTAAAATCTACTCTTAGTTTTTTTAGATTTTTCTCAAAAAAAATAGAAGAAAAACTAGCTATTATATTTATACTAGAAATAAAAACTAAATAGGCAATATTTTGCTGAATCAATACAAACAGTATTGTAAATGGAAGATAAAGATAAAAAATAATTAGAATATGACTAGATAAAATATTGATAGAATAAAAAAAATCGTTTTGAATACTTTCTAAAAAAATGATAATAGAAAGATAGAAATAAGCACAAATAAAAAGGAATATTAACGAAGTATAGGGCGATATAGAAAAGAAAAACTGTAAGCTATATTCCAAAATAAAAGATATAAAAAAAAAGTAGATCGTTAATTTTTTCCAAATTATTAAACATTTTTGATCAAAAATACTAAAAAGTTCTAAAATACATAGAAATAAAGCAATGAGAAAAAAAATACGTAAAAATAAAAAATTATAAGAATCAAAAAATATGGATAAAGTAAAATAAAAGGAAAGAAGAAAAAAAGCTAGAGCACTTTTTACAGTATTCAATTTAAGAAACAATATGTTTTCCTCCAAAACGACGATTTCTTTTTTCAAAGTCTTTTAATGCAATAAGCAAATCATTTTTAGAAAAATTTGGCCATAAAACGTCGGTAAAATAAAGCTCACTATAGGCAATTTGCCATAAAAAAAAATTACTGATTCTTTTTTCCCCACTTGTTCGAATTAAAAAATCTGGATTTGGAATATCCGGATTAAATAAAAATGTATGAAAATTTTCCTCATCTAATGCCTCAATAGATTTGTCGTTATTTTTCATATAAAATTTATGAGCCTCTTTTACAGCATTTATGATCTCGCTTCGACCACTATAGTTAATAACTAAATTAAGAATAGATTTTTTGTTGTTTTTTGTTTCTTTTATCATTATATCAATCATTTTAATTATTTTTGGATTAAGCTGTCTCTTTTCTCCAGTAAAAACTACTCTTATTTCTTTTTGTTTTATCTTTTTAAAATATTTTTTAAAAAAAATTTCAAATAAAGACATCAAATTTTCAATTTCACTCTTATCCCTTTTCCAATTTTCTATAGAAAATGCATAAAGACTTAAAATAAATATTCCAAGATCACTAGCATAATTACAGATATCATGAAGTCTCTCCAATCCTTTTTTATGCCCATCAAAAATCGAAAGATGATTTAATTTAGCCCATCTACGATTTCCATCCATAATAATAGCCAAATGATATGGTAACTTTTGAATTTGATCTTGCATTTTCTTTTATTTCTTATTCTTAATAATAAAAATTATAATGATAAAATATCATTTTTTTTCTTTTCTACTAGCTCGTCAATTTTTGCAATATATTCATCAGTGATTTTTTGAATTTCATTCTGATAAGTTCGAATCATATCTTCTGAATAAGTTTTTTTTAGTTCTTTAATACTATCATTAGCTTCTCTTCTAGAAGCTCGAATAGTATTTTTCATCTCATTAGCCTTATCTTTGATTTGTTTAACTAAGTCCATTCTTCTTTCTTCTGTTGGGATTGGTATATTCAATATAATTTTATTTCCATCATTAATAGGCGTAATATTTAAAGAAGATTTTAAAATAGCCTTTTCAATCAAAGAAATAGAAGCTTTATCCCATGGTATAATATGAATACTTTTAAAATCTGGAGCATTTAGTGTCCCTAATTGATTTAAACTTAAAAGTTGATCATGATAAAGAACTTGTATATGATCTAATAGTGAAATAGATGCTCTTCCAGTACGTATAGTTTTAAAAAAACTATTTAAATAATGTATAGTTTTTTCCATACTACCTTTTGTATCATTTTTAATATCTTTTATATCATTCATAAACTTTTTTATAGTTTGTTATAAGCAAAATATTTTTTATAACAAAATACTATCCCCTTCTTGAATTAATGTTCCAATAACATCATCTTTATTTAGAATAATTTTTTTTATACTTAAATCATTAAAAATATTAAAAACTAAAACTGATAAATTATATTCCCTACATAGAGTGATTGCAGTTGCATCCAAAACTTCCAGATTTTTATTTAAATAATCCTGATAGGAAATTTGTTTATACATTCTAGCTTTAGGATATTTTATAGGATCTTTTTCATAGATACCACTCACTTTTGTAGCTTTTAAAACAATATCTACATTAATCTCCATACCTCTTAAAACAGAAGCTGTATCTGTTGTAAAATATGGATTTCCCGTTCCTGATGCAAAAATAACTATCCTTTTCTTTTCTAAATGTCGAATAGCTCTTAGCTTGATAAAAGGTTCAGCAATAGAATGAATCTGAAGAGCAGATTGGACTCTTGTTGATACTCCAAGACTTTCCAAAACATTTTGCAGTGCAATACTATTCATAATAGTAGCTAACATGCCAATATAATCTGCAGTAGATCGATTAAGATTTTTTGAAGCTTCTTTTCCTCGAAATATATTTCCACCTCCAGGAACTACAGCAATTTCAATACCTAATTCATGTAACTCTTTTAGTTGTAAAGCAATAGACATAATCCTATCATGATCAATAGCCTCTTTGCTACTTCTAAAAGACTCTCCACTCATTTTTATCAAAACCCTTTTATATGATGGTGCATTCACGATTAAATTCCCTTAAATCTTTTTGAAAGATTCATTAAATATTCATTCGAATGAAATTTTTAACTTTAATATTTTCACTTAATTTTTTACTAATATCATGAATATGATTTTCTAAATTTTTCTTTGAATCTTTAATATAGATCTGATCTAAAAGGGTGATTTCTTTATAAAATTGATTAATTTTTCCATCAACGATTTTTTCTAGGATCTCTTTAGGTTTTTTTGTTTCTTTTAATTGTTTTTGAAAAATCATTTTTTGTTCTTCTATAACTTCTGAAGGAACGAAATCTTTTGAAAGGTACTTCGGACTCATAGCTACAATCTGCATATTTACATCTTTAAATAAATCTGTGACTTCCTGATTTTCTGCATGACTTATGTTGTTTAGTTCAAACATACTCAATACTCCAGTTTGATTTCCTGGATGTATATAAGATTTTAAAACTTCACCTATTTGGCATACTTTCATTAAATAAGCTTGTTGAACTTTGATATTTTCTCCAAGTCTTTGAACAGCTTCCTGAGTAATATTTTGAATATCTTTACTAAGATCTAGCTCTATACAATTAGAGGAATTATTTTTTTCATTTTCCTTTATAAGAAAGCTGGTGATTTGATCCGCTACTTTTTGAAATTCTTCTGTTCTAGCTACAAAGTCTGTTTCACAACTTAATTTTAGGATAACGGCTGATTTCTTATCTTCTGAATAACCTATATGGATTATACCTTGATCAGTTTGTCGTGTATTTTTCTTTTCAGCATGAATAACACCTTTTTCCTTTAATAGTAAGATAGCCTTTTTGAGATCTCCTGTTTCGACTAATGCATTTTTACAATCGATTAATCCAGCTCCAGTTTTATCCCTTAATTCTTTAATATCATTTGCTGAATACTTCAAAATTACTCCTTTTTAATTTCTTTTAATATTTTGAAACATACTTTTTTTCTAGTATTTTTTTATTGTATTACTTTTTAAGACTTCATCCATAATGAAGTTACGATTTTTTTTCTTACCTAATTCCTCTTCATCCTCTTCATCCTCTTCAATAACGATTTCTTGTATTTGACTTTCTTCTTTGCTTTCTGTAGGGATATTTTCTTCACTATCTTTAGATAGGTTTTTACCTTCTAATACTGCATCTGCGATGAATTTTAGAAATAAACTAGTGGAACGCATAGCATCATCATTTGCTGGGATTGGGAAATCAATTGGATCTGGATTTGTATTTGAGTCTACTAAAGCTATAACAGTAATACCCAATTTTTTAGCCTCTTGGATGGAAATATGATCTTTAAGAATATCTAGGACAAAAATCATATCTGGTATATTTTCCATATCTCGGATACCATTTAAAACCTTTTCTAGATAGTTTTTTTTCTTTTTAATTTTGTTTACTTCTTTTTTTGTTAATGAATAGAATGTAGTATCATCGTTTTCTAGATCTTCTAGCTCTTTAAAATGATCTAATCTTTTTTTGATTGTTTTAAAATTGGTGAGCATACCTCCTAACCATCTATGGGTTATATAATAAGCACCACACCGCTTTGCATTTTCTTGGATATTATCTTGATTTTGCTTTTTTGTTCCGATGAATAGGATTTTTTTTCCTTTGATAGTTTCATTTTTGATATATTCGAAAGCTTTATTAGCTCTTTCTATAGTCAATTGAAGATTGATAATATGAATACCATTTCTTTTTGTATAAATAAAAGTTTTCATTTTTGGATTCCATCGTGAGACTTGATGGCCAAAATGAGCACCAGATTCTAAAAGATCTTTCATTGAAAGATTTGTCAACTCTTATCCTCCTTTTAAAGATAAAAAATTATATATATCTTATATACTATTTATAAATTTAAAAAATATTTTTTTAATATTTCCCAATCTGAGAAATGATTCTGATCATTAGATTTTTTATAATATTTATATCTAACTTCAAAAAATCAATATTTTTAAAATTATGAGTAATTAAAATATTTAAAAATGTAAATACATTTTTGCCTATTAATAAATGTAATAATATAATATTAATTAAGGATTAAAAAAAATAAGGATTTAATGATTTAAATAAAAAAATGGAATTAATATTATTATAATTTTAAATATGCTAAGAAACGTTTACTTTTTATTTTTACTGTTATTTTTTATTTTCAATGATCAAAAATCTCTATCCTTAAAAGAGGATAAAAAAAATTCAAATATTGAAGAGATCAGAGTAGAATATTATAAGTCAAAAATTTATGATCCATTATTAAAGAAATATACCTTTAAAGAAGAATCCATAATTAAAGGAAACGAGATAGAAAATCATGGAAATTATTTCAAGGTTTATTTAAGAAATAACCAGATCAATCGTATCGAAGAATTTTTTTTAAATGAAAAAATTGAGGAAAGTCATCTCATATATGAAAAAAATATATTAAAACAATCTACGCATTTTTACTTTTTCGATCCATTTTTCAATGGAAATCAGGTTATAAAACATTATAATTCTTCTTCCAATATAAAAGAAATGTATATGTTAGATACTAGTGGCAATAAAAAATTTACTGTCACTATAACTTATAGCCAAAGAGGTATTGATTATCTTTATAGACCAGTAAAAGATTCGAAACTGGTTGAATCTATTTTAGTACAATATAATGAATATTATCATCCTTTTTTTATCTCAAAATTTTTTAATGATGTTATCCATTCGAAATCTTTCTATTCTTATGATGATCAGCAAAGACTTACCAAAAAATTAGTAGATTATATCCAAAATAGAATAAAAGTTTCTTATCAATATGAATATATAAAACAATCTATTCCTTTTACAATAAAAAAATATGAGAATGAACATCTAGTTTTTGAAATTTTTCATGATAATCTAGGTCGTGAAATGGTTTTTAAATCTTATTTTCCTTTCACTTCAGAAATATCTCGACTTATTAAGTCTAGTTATCAAGAAAATATCCAGCATAAAAAATATTATAACCATCTTAATAATTTAATGATGGAAGAAAAAATCGATATAAAAACGAATTTAAAGCAGGAAAAAATTATTTATCCTTTAGATTCTAATTCCTCAAAAATACACTTAGCTTTCCAATACGAAAACAAAAAAAATTCTTATGTCATTGAAAATATTTATTGTTTAGAGAATAATAAAAAATGGCTCAAGGAAAAAAGGGAGTATCTCAAAAAAGATATTTTACAATACAAAGAAGTTTTTGATGAAAAAGGAAAATTAATAGATAAGGAAATTTATCAATATAATCAAGATCAGCTTCTAATTAAAATTTCACATTATTCCGGAGAAATATTAGAAACAGAAATAAAATATCAATATCTTCCAAATCAAAAGCTCTTATTAAAAAAAATATCTAATGATGGCAAAGTCGAAAATCTTGTTTTTGTTTATCAATATTATTTAACAGGTGATTTAAAACAAGAAAAAAAATTTATTAATCAACGTTTAATCGAGATCTTAAATTTCGATTTAAAAGGAAATATTATCAAAATCGAAAAAGGTTCTGATGAAGAAACTATTAATCAGATTATTAAAAATATCTATAATGAAAAAAACCAATTACTAAAGCAGGTTGTCTATAATAAAATAGATCAAGTCGAAAGATATATCTTATATCATTATAATAGTTACGGATTTAAAATCCAAGAGGATACTTATGATGCAAAAAATCAGTATCTAGGTTCTATTAAAACTTATTATGATGAAAATCTCATACTAGTAAAAGAACAGTTTTTTAACTACAAGCAAGAAATTATGAAAACCGTTTTATTCGATTATACAGGAAAAATAGTCAAGGAATTTTAAATGAGAATTAAAACAATAGATCAAATCGAAAATATACGTCTTGGTGCAAAAATTTTAGCAGAATTTTTACATAGTCTAAAATTTTATTTAGAACCAGGAGTATCTTTATTAGATATCGATAAAAAAGCCGAAAAATATATTAGGGATCATAAAGGAATCCCAGCTTTTAAAAATTTTAAAGGTTATCCAGCTACAGTATGTACTTCAGTTAATGAAGATGTCATTCATGCTATACCTAATAATTATCGTTTAAAAAATGGGGATGTTGTTGGTGTAGATATTGGAATTATTTATAATTCTTATTATGCAGATACTGCTTATACATATTTAATTGGAGAAGTAGATCCTAAAATTCAAAAGCTTGTACAAGTAACAGAAGAAGCCTTATATTTAGGAATTAATCAGGTTAAAGCTGGAAATCGAATTGGAGATATTGGCTTTGCTATTGAGAGTCATGCTAAAAAATATTCCTATGGTATTGTCCGTGATTATACTGGACATGGTGTTGGTATAGATCTTTGGGAGGACCCAATGATCCCAAATTATGGATTTAAAAATTTTGGTCCTAGATTAGAAGAAAATATGGTTATTGCTATTGAACCAATGTTTAATCTAGGTACCGATGAAGTTTTTTTACAAAAAGATCAGTGGACAGTAACAACAAAAGATAAGTTAGCATCAGCACATTTTGAGCATACAGTTTGGGTAAAAAAGGATTCATTTGAAATTTTATCACAGATTTAAGTCCTTTTGGATTTCTTGATCAAGTATTTCAATAAATTGAGTATCTAAAGAATGTCCAGATTTATAGACAATAAAGTGTCCTAAAATTCGATATTGTATCAAATTCCAACTTGAAATGAAATCTAGTATTTTATGTCTTAGCCATTCATTTGGATATCGTAATTTTGTGCCGGTATTGTTATTTTTTTCTCGATAGAGAATAAGGGTATTTTTTTTATTAGCACCATGAGCATAACCTAGTTTTTTGATGGATAGCCAATCTTCGAAATAGCCAAATGTTCTTGCTCTAGAAAGTATGGATATAGATTTTTTTTGAAAATTTTGCCATAGATTTGGATTTTGAGGCAAGATAAATTGAAAATAATTTGTTGTAGAATTTTTGATAGGGAAATAATAATCGATTCTAATACCTTGAAACGGCTTAAATTGGATCATAGATTTTTCATTTTTTAAAGTGATCTCTTTATTTAAAGTATAAATTGGGATGAGATCTTTTTGTTGTTTAATACCGACTTTTAAGATTTTTTGAATAAAATGATAAGCAGAACCATCAAATATAGGAACCTCATTATTTTGATCAAAACAAATCAAACAGTTATAGATACCTAATATATAGAGTGAAAATAGTAGATGTTCTATAGTATAAATAGTATGGAGATTTTTTTTAAAACTGATTTGAAATAGAGTTTTATCTAGATAAAGATAATGAGAAGGGATGATAGTATTTTGGATTTGAAATCTTAAGCCAAAATTTTCGATTTGTGGGTAAAGAGTTATTTTATTGATATGATTTTTATGAATACCTTTCCCTATGAAGTGAATTTTATTTTTAATAGTTTTTTGAAATAGGCAAGGGATCATGGTATTTCTTTTATCCATTTTGGAAAGCAAAAAAAATTGAGTTAGACTTATATGTATATATAATATAAAAAAAAAGGGAGCGGGCAAACTCCCTATTGATTTGAAAGGATTTTTTGATTAGATAAAAATTTTTTGGATAATTTTTATGTAAATATATAATTGCAAGTATTGTGCCAAATAAGAAGATTTTTTAAAAAATTTTTGGTGAATGAATTATTAAAAATTCTCTTAATTTTTTGAAATCTTCCCATACTTCTGGTTTTAATTTAGTGTTTCTTAGGATAGCTGAAGGGTGATAGGTTGCTAGAACTCTAATATTAGAATTTTTTGGATATGGAAATAAAAATCCCCTTAGTTTAGAGATCCCAATATTTTTTTTATCTAAGATAAATTGGCTTGAAAAATTTCCTAAAGTTAGAATAATTTTTGGCTGGATAAGTAAGATCTGTTTTTCTAAATAAGGAGAGCAATTTTGAAGTTCTATTAAGTTTGGATTCCGATTTTCCGGAGGGCGACATTTAATAATATTTGAAATAAAAACTTTTTCTCTATTTATCCCAATAGCTTCCAACATTTTAGTTAATAAATTGCCTGATTTTCCGACAAAAGGTAATCCTTGTTGATCTTCTTTTTCACCAGGAGCTTCCCCAATAATCATAAGTGGGGTCTGGATATTGCCTTTTCCAAAGACAACCTTTTGTCTTGTTTTGCTGATCTCACATTTTGTACAATCATGAATTATATTTTTTAAGTTATATAATTCATCACTATTATCTTTTGGATTATTATTAATTAAATAGTTATTTTCCAGTTTTTTTTGTCTTAAATAAATTGTGTGCTCTATTTTTTCTGAATATAAATAATTTTTTAAATCATTTAAAGCGTTAAGTAATAAAATATAACTTTCTTTTATATCCACTTTTAAAATATATAAAAAATAGAAACATAAAATTTATTAAAAATTCTTTTTTTTACAATCTAAACAGCAATTTGTATATGGAATTGCATAAAGGCGATTGATATCTATAAGTTTATAACAAAACGAACATTTTCCATATTGCTTATTATATAATTTAATAAGTGCTTCATTGATTTCTTGTAATCTCTTTTGATCCCCATTATTTAGATATGCACTAAGTTCTTTATTAGAATAGTTAAAACTTTGGTCAATAAGATCACTATTTCCTATAACTTCTGATTTTGTTTGTAAAAAATGATTATTTTCGGATATTTCGTTAATAATATCTTCTCTTAATTTAAGTAGATTTTTTTTAAATTCAGTTAAAATTTTTGTATTTAATAACATTTTTTTTTCTCCCCCAAAAAAAATTATTATTTTCTATTCATTTAGTTTAGATCAAAATGAAAATTTGTAAGGTAGGTATTTATTATAAATAAAAATTGAAAAGCAAAATATTTTTTATTACAAATAAAAAATTCTTATCTTAAAGAGATAAATTTGAAAAAAAAGATAAAAAAAATTAAATTTATAAATAAAAAGGTTAGGGCTTTTTATATGGAATATAAAGTTTTAGATCTTTCCCTTTTTAATAAGGGAAAGGAAAGGATTGATTGGGCAAAAAAATCAATGCCTATTTTAAAATACATCAATGAAATTTATGTAGAAAAAAAGCCATTTAAGAATGCTCTTATCTCTGGATCATTACATATTACAAAAGAAACTGCTGTTTTTATAGAAACATTAGTCAATTTAGGAGCAAAAGTAGCTTGGTCAGCATCTAATCTTTTGTCTACTCAAGATGATGTCGCAGCATATCTTGCAAAACAAAATATCCCCATTTATGCTTGGTCTAAAATGTCAAAAGAGGATTTCTATTGGGCATTCGATCAGATTTTATCTATCGGTCCAAACTTGATCGTTGATGATGGTGGCGATTTATTAAGTTATATCTATTTAAATAAACCAGAATATTCTGACAAGATATTTGGTGTTACAGAACAAACTTCAACTGGAGTTTTTCGTTTAAAGGCAATGGAAAGGCAAAATCTTTTAAAGCATCCAGTTATTGCAGTTAATGACTCCATCACAAAAAAAGATTTCGATAATGTTTATGGTACTGGACAATCTACTTTAGAAGGAATATTAAGAGCAAGTTCTATTTTGATAGCTGGGAAAAAAGTCGTTGTTGCAGGTTATGGAGCTTGTGGTCGTGGTATTTGCATGTGTTCTAGAGGACTTGGAGCGAATGTCATTGTTACTGAAATTTCTCCTGTTCTTGCTTTAAAGGCTATTATGGATGGTTTTACAGTAATGTCTATGAAGCAGGCTTCTTCCGAAGGCGATATCTTCATTACAGCAACCGGAATGATTAATATCATTCGCCAAGAGCATTTTTTAAAAATGAAAGATGGTGCTATTTTAGCTAATACCGGTCATTATGATGCAGAAATTTCTGTTACTGATTTAGATAAAATTTGTAAGTATAAAAGAGAAATTTCTAATAATGTTAGAGAATATCAATTGGATAATGATAAAAAGCTTTATCTTCTTGCAGAGGGGAAATTAGTGAATTTAATTTGTGCAGAAGGGCATCCAGCGGAGGTAATGGATTTATCTTTTGCGAATCAAGTTTTGGCTTTAATAAATTTAATTTCCAATCATGAGAGTCTAGATGCTAAGATTTATGTTTTACCAAAAGAAATTGATAATCAGGTAAGTTCAATTAAGCTAAAATCAATGGGCATCGAAATTGATCAATTAAACTCAGATCAATTAAATTATAAAGATGATTTCTCTTTAAAGACTTAATCTTAGCTTATTTTAAAATCTTTATAAATTTTTTTTAATAATAAGGAGATAAGCATTCCTAGAATGATTCCTAATGGGATAGCAAGTATCATGCCCCAAATTCCAAAGAGACTTTTTCCTACACTAAGGTAGATAAAGACACTTAAAGGGTGAATATTCAACTTATTTGAAGTTAGTTTTGGAGTTAAGATAAGCCCAACAACTCCGTTTAAAATGGTATAAAAGATGAGTAATATAAAAAACAACTCGGTATTACTAAAAAAGCTAATGATTAAAGGAGGTAGACTTGAAATAATAGCCCCTAAATAGGGAATGAAATTGGTTATACCAGCTAAAATACCAAATAAGATGGCATAATTCCTTAGATTTTCGAAATAGAATAAAAATGTACTGGTGAGGATAGTAACTATGATGGAAAGTAATATTTGAGTTTTAATATAGTTTCCAATTTTCATATCGACTTCTTGAAAAAAGCTTCTAAATGGATTTTGATAAAGGAATAAGAAATTTTTTTTTAAGAGATGAATAAAAAATTTTTTATCTTTTAAAAAGAAAAAAACTGAAATGAAAACTAAAAAGATATAGATCATATGGTTGAAAGAATTGAGTAAGGTATTGCCTAAAGAAAATAAGACCTCCTTGAAAAATTGTTCTATATAATCACTAATACTTATAGCCAATTTCCCTATATCAAAATAATGGATGTTCTTATTTACCAAAATATAATCACTTATTTTTTTTATATAAGTTGTTAAATCATTATTTAAATTAGAAATAATAGTGATTAGATTTTTTTCATTAGAAAAGATGAAAAATAAAGTTGTAAAAAAATAGGCTACGATAAGAAAGAAGATAATAAAAATAAAGAGAACAATTAAAGTCCTATGGGATTTAAGATAGGAATATTTTTCTACTTTTTTTACTATAGGATCTAAAACATAAGCGATACCTAATCCCAATAAAAATGGGGAGAGAGTATTCCAGAGATAAAAAATAGAAAATAAAGTGATAAGTAAAAATAATACGTAAAAAAAAATCTGTATAGAAGTATAATTTGCAACATTCTTATTCGAACTTTCTGACATATTAATACTCTACAATTAATTTATTATTTGGGGTATACATAAAATTTTTAATAGTATTTTCTATATACTTAATGTCAATATAATATTCAAGTTTTTGCATATTGTTATAATGCTTTTCTTTAGATCGTTTTTTACTTGTTGAATCATAAAAATACTGGATATGTTTTATAATTTCTTTCGAGTTATAGACCCATTCAAGTATTAATTTCTTTTCTTTATTAAAAAGTCGTTTAGAAATTAAAATACAATTTTCATCGTATGCTTTTTCAAGAAAAGAGTAACCTTGGCTTATACTCATTTCAGAAGAGATATTTTTAATTTCTTCTAGAATATTTTTATCTTCATAAATAAATTTTGAATACCGAATGATTTTCCCATCTTGATATTCTTCCTCTAAAATGATAGTAATTGTATCTTCCTTTTTATAATAAGTTTTTAGATAGGATCCTATATTTTTAATTTCTGCTAGTTCAATAGAGTCTAAATAGTTGATCTTCCCATAATAATCAAGGTAACTTTTCTTATAGTAGGATGAAAGTAGTTTATCTTTATCAACTAGAGCCTTCTTTTTTTTCTCATTATTCTTTATCTCTTGTACAAAATTTGACTTGCTAGATTTTTTAAAAAATATCTCTCTCAAAAAAAAGAAATTTAAAAATAAAATACAAATTAAAATAAACAAGATGAAAATTGAATACGGTTTTAATTTTTTTTTTAACATATTTTTAATTATAGCATACTTAAATAATTTAGTTAATTATCTATGCTTAGATTTTTTTAAGGAAAATTATAATGCAAAATATCAATAATGAAAACGATAAAGATATAAATTTAGAAAATTATCTCGATCAAAAAGAAAAGGAAGATCAGGAATATCCATACGAATATCAAGAAGAAGAGCCTATTCAAGAAAATTTAGAACTAATTAAAAAATTTAAATCCCTAACTTCAGAAGAAGTAGAAGAGGAAATAAAGGGTGCTTTAGAGCAAATCCGGCCGTTTTTGATTCAAGATGGTGGCGATTTAGATTATATAGGCTTCGAAAATTCAATAGTGAAAATTCGCCTTAAAGGAGCCTGTACATCTTGTCCGCAATCAACCTATACTCTAAAGCTAGGCATAGAAAACTTCTTAAAAGAAAAAATACCTCTTGTTTATGAAGTTGAAGCAATTGATTAAAAAATTAAATTAGCTTAATAGTTGAATCCCTCTCTTCTCCTGTAGATACATATGAAATGTAAATTTCTAATAATTCTTCCAATTTATAAATAAAATCTATTGCTGGACCAGGAAGAGAGTTCTTTTGATTTACATTTGAAATCTCTTTTTTCCAGCCTTTTAAATTTATATAAACTGGTGTAATTTCACTAATATTTTCCCTTACTAAATCAAAGTCAGAAAATGATTTAAAAATCTTTCCTTTAATTTGATAGGCTATACAAACTGGTATTTCATCAAGAAAACTTAAAACATCTAATTTTGTTAGGAAAATATTCGTAACACCATTCAATAAGATAGAATATTTTGCAAGTAAAATATCTAGCCACCCACAACGTCTTAGTCTTCCTGTAGTAGATCCTTTTTCCCTACCATAAGATTGCAGATCCTTTCCATATTGATCATGAGCTTCAGTTGGGAATAAACCCTCACCAACTCTTGTTAGATAAGGTTTCATAACACCATATATTTTAGAAATTTTAGTTGGAGCAATCCCAGTTCCAGTAGTCAATGCTCCAGAAAGAGTATTGGATGAAGTTACATAAGGATAAAATCCAAAATCGATATCGAGCATAGTTCCCTGTGCTCCTTCGCAAAGGACTGACTCTCCATTACTTAAAGCATCATTCAAAATGTAAGTTGTATTAGTGACATAATCTGATAATTTATCTGCATATTTCATATAATTATTATAAATTTCATTAAAATCTAATACATCCTTTTTATAAAAACTTTGAAAAATATGGTTTTTTTCTACTAAATTTTTCTCTAAAATATTTTTAAAATTTGGCTTATAAAGATCTACAACTCGGATTCCCTTTCTAGCAAATTTATCTGAATAACAAGGTCCAATTCCACGACCTGTTGTTCCAATTTTATCTGTTTTTAGAAATTGTTCATGATAAACGTCTAAAAGTTTGTGATAAGGCATAATAACATGGGCGATATTGGATAAAAGAAGCTGACCTTTTAAACTTTTATTTAATTTTTTTTCTAAAATTTCAATTTCTTCAATTAAAAAACCAGGATCAATAACAACGCCATTCCCTATAACACAGATTTTATTTTGATGTAGAATACCTGATGGAATAAGATGAAAAATAAATTTATCATTGTTATAATGCACAGTATGACCTGCATTAGCACCACCTTGATAACGCACAATATAGTTAACATTTGAACATAAATAATCAATAACTTTTGCTTTTCCTTCATCACCCCATTGCATACCTAAAACTATTTCACAACTCATATAATATCTTCTTTAAAAGAAAAAATTATTTACTTTAAAAATAAATAACTTATTCTTAATTTTTTTCCCTTGTATTATTACTTTAAAGCTAGCTTTTTTTATGTCTATTAGCTCGTCTTAGCTTTTTTCTTTTATGTTTAGCAATTTTAGCCCTTCTTTTTTTTTTTACCGAAGGCATTTTATACTCCTTTATTCATTTTTTATAAACTACCTGCTTTTATAAAAAAATTATTTATTTAATATTTTAAATATGAAATAAATTATAACTTTTTTTTATTTTTTTTTCTATCTTAGTTAAATTATCTGAAATGACCCATTTAATATTAGTAATTTTATTTGAAAAAAAAGTATATTGCCTTTTAGCTAATCGCCTAGTATCTCTTTTAAATAATTCTGTAATATCTTTTAAAGATACCTTTTTTTCCAAAAATTTTAAAAAATGGCGATAACCAATTGCTTTCATTGAATTATGCTTTGAAGAGCAACCTAATTCTACTAATTTTCTTATTTCTTCAATAAGTCCTTTTTCTATCATTTTTTCACAACGTTGATTTAGCTTCTCGTAAAGTTTTTTTCGATCTTGATATATTCCTAATATTAAAAATGAATTTTTTTTTTGGCTTTCTTATTTTCCAATATTCATAAATCGGTTTTTTAGTTAGAAGATAAACTTCTAATGCACGTATAATCCTCTTTTCATCGTTTTGATGAATATATTTATCAATTTCCGGACAATATCTTAAAAGCTGATTATAAAAAAAATCTAGACCCTTATTTTTTATTTCATTTTGAATACTAGATCGAATTTCTGAATCTGATTTCGGACAATCTAAACAATCATTTAAAATAGACCAAATATATAATCCTGTACCTCCTACGATAATGGGAATTTTTCCTTTTTTTTGAATATAATCTATTTTTTCAAAACAATTTTTTTGAAAATCTGCAACAGAATAAGACTCTATCGGATCAATAATATCAATAAAATGATGCGGAATACCCATTCTTTCTTCAATAGAAAATTTATTTGTTCCAATATCCATATTTTTATAGATTTGCATAGAATCAGCACTGATGATTTCGGAAGGTATTTCCTGTGCTAAACGAATTGCTAATTGACTTTTTCCGACTCCTGTAGGACCAAGAATAATAATTGCTTTTTTCATCGTGCTAAAGTACTTTCAAATAATATTTTATAAATTTCATTATAATGATCAATAAGCTCGACTTTTAGTCCAGATTTGATATCCTCTGGAATCTCACTTAACTCAGATAAATTTTTCTTAGGTATAAAAATATGATTTAGATGATAGGATTTTGCTGCAATTAATTTTTCTTTTAATCCTCCTATAGGTAATACATGTCCTGTAAGAGAAAGTTCTCCAGTCATAGAGATATTTTTAGGAACTAATTTTTTTAAAAGTAAAGAAAGTAAACTTGTCGCCATTGTGATTCCGGCGGAAGGCCCATCTTTTGGGATAGCTCCTGCTGGAATATGTAAATGAATAGTATTTTTTTCGAAAAATTCTTCAGAAAAATATTTTGCTAATAGGTGGCGAACAAAGTGATAAGCAATATTTGCACTTTCTACCATAATATTACCTAATTGACCAGTTAATTTTAGATCTTGCTTTCCTTGAAAAATGATAGATTCAATAGTGAGTACTTTTCCACCATATTCAGTCCAAGCTAATCCTTTAGCTATACCATACTGATCATTTTCTATATGCAAATTTTCTTTATATTTTGGATATCCTAAATATTTTTTTAATTTCTTCTTTGTGATTTTAATTTGAAAATCTTTTTTTTGGACGATTTCACTTGCACGTTTTCGACAGATTTTTTCAATTAATCGGCTTAAATCTCGTACACCATTTTCTTGCGTATAGTTTTCTATAATATCTAAATAACTTTTTTGTGTAATAAGGAGATCAGTTTTATCTAAAGCGTGTAATTTGAGTTGTTTTGGAAAAATATAATTTTTTGCGATAGCTAGCTTTTCTTTTTTTAAATAACCTGATAAGTTGATAATTTCCATTCTATCATAAAGTGGGCGAGGAATATTTTCAAGGCTATTTGCTGTACAAATGAATAAAATATTGGATAAATCAAAAGGTATATTTAAATAATGATCTGTAAATTTTTTATTTTGTTCAGGATCTAAAACTTCTAATAGAGAACTAGATGGGTCGGATTGATAATTTTGAACAATTTTATCTAATTCATCTAGGAGGAAGACTGGATTTAAAGTTTCACAATTAATTAATCCCTGAATAAGCTTTCCTGGCATTGCTCCAATATAAGTTTTACGATGCCCCTTAATTTCTGCTTCATCACGTATACCACCTAAAGAAATGCGATAAAAATTTCTATCCATTGCTTCAGCGATAGATTTAGCCAAAGAAGTTTTTCCAACTCCAGGAGCACCAAATAAACAAATGATAGAACTGACTCCATCATTTACTTCAGAAATATCTTTTTCTTTTCTTAGTTTTTTTACAGATAAAAATTCTAAAATTCTTAATTTAATATCATTTAATCCATAATGATTTCTATCGAGAATTTTTTCTACTTTTTTGATGGAGAAATTATCTTTTGATTTTTTATCCCATGGTAAAGAGCAAATAGTTTCTAAATAATTATATAAGCTATTATATTCTGGAGAATAACTTTCTAGATTTTTGAATCTTTCTAGCTCTTTATTTAAATATTTTCTATCTTTTTCGTTAATAGATTGAATAGCGTCAATTTTATTTTTAAATTCATAATATTTTTCTTGATCTTGATTAACATCTAATTCTTTTTTGATTGCCTTTAATTGCTCTTTTAAAAAAAACATCCTTTGTTTTTTTTCTACTTCCTTATTTGTTTCATTTTCTATATCACGTTGAATTTTGCTAATCTGTACTTCTTTTTCTAGATGTTTCAAAACTTTTTCTAGACGTTCTTCTAAAGAAAAATTTTGTAAAATATCCTGATAATCTTCTTTAGATAGTTTTAAAATGGAGATAGAAAAATCGCCAATTTTCTCTGGGTCATCCATATTATTAGCTAAAGTCAGTTTAATTTGTTCCATCAAAAAAGGATTTTCTTTAGATAATATTCTAAGATTATTTAAAATAGCACGTGTAAAAGCTTTGACATGCAAGCTATTTTTATTTTCCAAACTTTCTTTATAATATTCAACATTTGCGATAATGATTCCTGGATCATCTTTGATAATGGATGCTATTTTAAATCGCTTCAGACTGTTGACTAATAAATTCAATCCGTTATTTGGTAATTTAATTTTTTTGATTACTTTAACTAAAGTTCCACAATGATAAATATTGGAAGAATTAATTAGGGTTAAATTGTTTAAATCAGGTTTAATAGAGATAATTCCTAAAAAATTTAAATGATCCCCAAAAGATTCAATAGCATTGACTAAATTAGGAGAATAAGTAGATATTGGAATAATAAACCCTGGGAAAATGGGATTCTCCTTGATAGGGATGATAAAAAGTTCATTAGGAATGATTTCATCAATTGGAACTATAATATTATTTTCTTTTTCTGACATATAATTTAACTTGTTATAAAAAGCTAACTCCCTAAAAGTTATTTGATTATTATTAATAGTAAAATATAATATTGAGTTTTAAGAATGCATAGTCTCTCAAGATATATTTCCCAAAATTTGGATGGATAAAAAAGGTAAGCTAATGTTTTAGAGAGATGTTTTGGAAGATATTTAATAAAAATAATTTTAAAGTCCTTATAGCTTTTATATTTTTTAATTTGTCTGCTATTGGGGCCTATGGATTTATATTTAATTCTTTAAATTTTTTATCAGATACTGCAAAAGGCTTATCGGCTCCAAATCCTGCTTTTACAAATCATCCGTCTTTAGCGTTTCAATTTAATCCAGCTGGATTAGCTTATTCTTTTGATATGAAGCTAAATTTGAATTTTAATTTTACTCTTGAAGATCTTGAATTCAATACTAATGATAATTCATTAGAGCTATATTATAAAAAATCTTATCCCTTTTATGGAAAAACTTCAGTAGCAGCCAGTTTTAAATTGATAGAAAATCTTAATTTTGGTTTTAAAATAGCATTTCAAAAATATTCCATTACTTTACCATCAATAGGATCAAAAATTAAAATTGAGGAAAATCAAAAATATCAGCTTAAATCAGCAGAGAATACTATTCCTATTAAAAATGTTCCAATTTATTTATTTGCAGGTATGGATATTAGTGATATTTATGATCTTGAAGATGATATATTGAAAGAGAGTAAAAATCTCCCTGAAATTATCTCAAATTATAATGATTTTTTAGGAAAAATAGATTCCGGATTTCTTTCTTATATAGATTTGTATGATATGGATTTCAATATTGCCTTAGCTTATAAAATTAATATCTTTTCTTTTGGATTAGGTATTCCTATCTCCTTAAAAAAAATAAGATTTATGTATATGTTTGCTAACATAAGAGAAAATGAAAAAATTCAAATTAATTTAAAAAATGCTTATACAATTTTAGATATTATTTATAGTGTTGGATTACATTCCGGAATCCAAGCTGATTTTAAAAATATAATACGTTTAGGCTTTTCTTTTTATATTCCACTTACTAGAAAAAGTTTCAAATTCCCATTTGAAAATAAAAGTTATATGGATTTCAAAGATAAAAACAATAAAGAGGAAGATATTAAAACAAGTGATTTTTCTTTTGAAAAAGAATTCTTAGATGATATGATATATGATTATCTATCTCTTCCTATGTCGATAAACGCTGGATTTCAAGTTAATATTTATAAAAATTATATTCTTTTAGGTTTTGCTTATAGGCAATATTTTGGAATTCCTCCTAAGGAGAATTTTTTTAAATTGAAAAAACCTATTTTTGAATCTGGAATGTTTTATGCAATTGATACAACTTTATATTTTAATCCTGTTAAAATTTTTAGCTTTGAAATTGGTTATAGTTTTATTAATACTGAAAATAAAATGGAAAAAATAGCATTGAATTCTAAAAACAATATCTTTAGAGATAATATTAGAGATTTATCCAGAGTTCTTTTTTTAAATCCTATTCAACATAGAATCAATTTTGGATTTTCTTTCAACTTTACCAATTTTTTTTCTTTGAAAGAAATTTTTCATGAAATCTCCTTTGGATTAGCTTATAATTTTAAAAATGAAAAAAAATTAGAATATGAATATGATCATCAGTCAAAAAAATTTTTTATTAAAAAAAATTATGATTTACTTAATTTAATATTAACCTATATGTTATATTTTTAATTTATAACCTAATATCATTTTTAATAGGGGCTTTTATGATATTTTTTAAAAAAATTTTATATATAAGTATTTTTTTACTTTCTCTTTCTTCACAGTCTTATGCTCAAAGTAATCTTTTAAAATATTCCGATTCTAAAGCTTTAGCTTTAGGTGGGGCAACTATCACTCCAGTAAGTCGTACTTCTGCTATTTATGTCAATCCAGCTAATTTATATACTTTTAAGGGCCTTGGTTTTGATCTAGATTTATCTTTGCTTTTTAGAGATGTCAATATTGATTTTTATAAAATCGATTTTGAAAGTGAAAATAGTAAATATAAAAATCATCAACTTCAATGGACTGGATCTCTCTCAGTAACTTATGAAATCAATCCCTTTATATATGTAGGGTTTGCTTTTAATATTCCAGTATATAGAACAATAACCCTTTTAATAGGTGAGGCAGATCAAAAAAATATGGATTATGAAAGATTAGTAAGAGATATACGTAATTCCGGATTAGGAGAATTATTCTTAAATTCTTCTAAACCAGTAGAAAATGAAAAGCAAAAAAGAGAACTAATTAATTCCCTTATTATACCAGGAATTCCTGAAATTGATTTTAAATATATTACTTATAGATTTTCTCCTGCTTTTGGATTTAGTTTTGATTTCTTTAAAATTGGTATAACTTTAAATCTGGAAATGACTGACTTTAAATCTATTCATAAAACTTTAGAAAGTCAATTGGTTTTCTCATTAGGTGCACAATTAGGTGTACTTTTTGAAGTGCCAAGATTTAAGCTCGGATTATATGTTGCAAGTCCATTGTATATGGATACTTATGTTGGAAAAAGAGCTCTATTACCTTCTAAAGTCCTTCAAAAAGCACTAAAAGCTGGTGAAGGTGATGAATTATATCAAGTGACTTCTGGTACTCGATTGACTAGTGGTATTGGAATTTCAGTAGATGTTCTTCCAAATTTTATCCAATTATTACTTGACTATAAGGTAGATTTAACTGAGAGTATTAGTTTATCTAATGATGAAGAAGAGGATGAAAAAGAAAATGCTCCTGGAGTAGTTGGAGTAAAGAAAAGAAATAGCGGTAGTAACGGTTTTGGAGATAGTAATAAATATTTTAATAAATATCTTTTACACTTTGGTGATGATAAGAAAGAGAGTAAAAAAGATAAAAAATCTTCTTCAAGTAGCAAAAAAGAAGATGATGATGAAGATGCAGAATATAAAAAATATAAACATAATTTTGCAGTAGGTATAAATATAGAAAACGATAATTTCCCATTATCTGGGCAATTAGGTTACAATTTCACACTTCATTATGATGAAACTATGAAAGATCCAATACATGTCATTTCTCTAGGGCTAGTGTTTAAGTTCTTAAAGATTTTTTATGTAAAAGCAGCACTTGCTACAGGTATTTCTAATACCGGTAGTATAGCTTCTAAAAAAGATGAAGACTATTATAAAAAATTAATTGGAATAGATATGCCAAAAAATACTATAGCTACTTATGAAATAATGATTGGATTTGGAATGAATATTTTCTAAAGTTGTAAGTTATTTATTTTGTATTTACGGAAATTGCTTTCATTTCATGTATTAAATGTTCATAAAGCATTTTTCCAATAGAATTGATGACTTGATAGTCAGGGATAATGAATCGGAGTTCGACAAATCCCAAAGACCAGGTATCTCTAAAATCATAAAGGCTTAGAAAAATCTTTTCATATTTTAAAATATATTTCCAAGTAGAGTCGTTATCTCTAAACGTATTTGCATTAGGTTTCCCAAAATAATTATATATAATTTTATAAGCAACATCTTTATTTGGATTATTACAAAATAAACCTAAAGTTTTTAAAATCTGATTTTGATAATTATTTAAATCTACTTTATAAAACTTATAAATATAGGGGAACATAGATAAAAAATATATCCTTGCTTTTAAAATATTATAGGTAATTTAAGTTCGGAATATATTTTCAAAAAGTTAAAACTTTTTTCATTCTTTCCTATAACAATACTAGGAAAAATAGTTACATTACTTTGAAAATAAGCCGATGATTTTAATAGGCTTCAAAAAATTGATTATATTCAGTATAAATTAAAAGTCATTAATTATTATATAAATTTTTTGTTAAAACATTGTTATTGTATAATAATATATATTATATATATGGGGGAAAAAAAATCTTTTAATTAATTTTTTTTAAGAGGTTTCGGAGGGAATTTGTGGCAATTGACTCTAGTAAAGATTCAAAAAATAAAACTAAATTAACTGGTAAGCAAAAAGCTGCTATCTTTATTATTAGTTTAGGTTCAAAAATTTCTTCAAAAGTAATTAAATACTTGAAAGAAGATGAGGTTGAGCAGCTAACTTTTGAGATAGTAAGAACAAATAAGGTAGATTCGGCCTTAAAAAAGGAAGTCCTTAAAGAATTTCAAGAACTAATGATCGCACAAGATTTTATCACTCAAGGCGGTATAGATTATGCTCATGATATCTTAGGAAAAGCTCTTGGTATGGAAAAAGCAACCGATATTATTAGTCGTTTGGCTTCATCTATCCAGTCTAGACCTTTTGATTTTGTAAGAAAAACCGATCCAACGCATTTATTAAATTTTATCCAATCTGAGCATCCACAAACAATTTCTCTTATTCTTTCTTATTTAGAACCTCAAAAAGCATCTTTAATATTAAGTTCATTACCTGAAGAGATACAATCTGATGTCGTAAAAAGAATAGCAACAATGGATCGAACATCACCTGATGTTTTGAGAGAAGTTGAGAGAGTCCTTGAAAGAAAATTATCCACTTTAGCAACTGAAGATTATACTTCTGCTGGTGGTATTGATACAATTGTTGAAGTCTTAAACTTTGTCGATCGTAGTACTGAAAGAAATATTATTGAGGATCTAGAAGATGAAGATCCAGAATTAGCAGAAGAAATCAAAAAACGAATGTTTGTATTTGAAGATATTGTTCTATTGGACGATCGCTCCATTCAGAAAGTTCTAAGGGAAGTAGATGGACAAGAATTAGCCAAAGCTCTAAAAGCTGTGGATACTGAAGTTCAAGATAAGATATTTAGAAATATGAGTAAAAGAGCAACAGCACTACTTAAAGAAGATATGGATTTTATGGGCCCAATTCGATTAAAAGATGTAGAAGAATCTCAACAAAGAATTGTTAATATTATTCGTAAACTTGAAGATCAGGGTGAAGTTGTTATCGCTAGAAGTGGAGAAGATGAACTTGTTGTTTAGAAATTAGGATCTTAAAAAAAGCTTCTCTAAATTATTTTGATTAATTTCTACAGCAATGGGTCTTCCATGTGGGCAGGAAAAGTGATGCTTAAAAGAACTTAACTCTGTAATAATTTGATTGAAGTAGATTTCGTCCATGATATCACCACTTTTAATTGAGTTTTTACAAGATTGCATTTTAATATAGGTATCTAAAAATTCCGTAGGGGTAGGAACATTATTTTTCTTTTGAATAAGTTGTATAATATGGTCAAGAGCCTCTTTTATTTTTGCAGAATGAATAAAAAATGGTAAACTTTCAATACTTATCCTATTAGAAGTTAAGATTTCATAATGAAGACCTAGATTCTTTTCAAGAGTTTTTTTTATTTTTTCCTTTTGTAGTATTTTATAATCAGAGGGATCGATCTTTATCTCAACAGGATGGATCAAATATTGAGTTTCCAATTCCCTATTAAGAAATTTAGATTTTATTTTTAAATAATTCAAGATTTCATGAAGAGCATGCTGATCAATTAAAATAAACTCATTTTCGTATTCTATAAGGATATAAGTTCTGAAAAGTTGAGCGAGGATTTTATAGTTCGGATTTCTGCCTTCAGATATATTTTTGAGTAAAAGAGGAAATCCAGATAGGGTATGATGATCTTCATTATTTTCAGTATGGTGAAAAAGATCTTTTTCTTGAGAGCCTATTTGATTTTCTCTTTTAGAGATCTCCATACGTAATAGTTTTTCCTCCTTTGAGATAGCATTAGAAGAGGATCTGAGTTTTGAGATTTTAAATTTTGGAACTTGAGGACTTTCAATCAAATGATTTTCAATTAGTTTTTTTATCGTTTTATGAATTTCAAATTCAACAAAAATACGAATTTCTTTTTTACTTGGATGGACATTTATATCTAAAAGATGTTGAGGCATATAAATAAAAAAGTAAGCGATGGGATATTTTCCAATAGGAAGTATTTTTTCATAAGCCTGTAAGACAGCTTTATGTAAGTTTAAATTTTGAGTATGTCTATTATTAAAATAAAAATGAATATCTTTTTTATTTTTATAAAAATGAACTTTAGAGATATAAGCCTCGATTTTGAGTTCAGGATTTCTATATTTTATAGAGATTAAATTTTTATGGACATCTAAATCTTCTTGTATTATAGCGATTCTATCTATTTTTTGCTTGGTTTTTTCAAAATTATGAATCAACTTATCATTATTAAAAAGCTTGAATTTAATATCATTAAATGGTAAAGCTTTTTTTATAAAGCAAGTTTTGATCCTATTCAATTCAGATTGATTTAGTTTTAGATGCATTTTTCTTATAGGAATATTTCCAAAAAGATTCTTAACTTTAAGGAAAGTACCATTTTTCATAGAGATTTCTTCTTGTTGAACTAATTCATTAAATTTAAGGCGAATACTGTATCCAATAGGAGTATGATTATCTTTAGATTGAATAGTAAGCTCAGAGACAGAAGAGATAGAATTTAAAGCTTCACCACGGAATCCTAAGGAAGATATTTTATAGATATCTTCAAAATGACTAATCTTACTTGTTGAATATTTATGATAACAAATCAGAAGATCCTCTTTACTCATTCCTATGCCATTATCTAAAATAGAAATTGAGCTTTTTCCACCATTATTTACCCAAATTTTTATCTGAGTTGCTTTTGCATCAATGGAATTATCTAAAAGTTCTTGTATGATGGAAGCGGGATTTTCAATAATTTCGCCAGCAGTGATTTTTTGATAAACAGAGGGTTTTAAAAAGTGAATATTGTTCATACATATTTTCCTAACATAAGAGAATACTTCTTAATTATTATTATTTAAGTAAATAATAAAAAATTTGAGGTGAAAATAAAAATGGAAGAAAAATATCTGTTAGAAATTTTTGTTGAAGGGCATGTACAGAAAGTAGGCTATAGAAAATATATTCAAGAAGAAGCTTTAAAATATTCAATTACAGGATTTGCTAAAAATCTAGAAGACGGTCGAGTAATGATACATATGATTTCATTAGATAAAAAGGTTTTAGAAAATTTTTTAGATGTTGTTTATACCGGATCAAATGGATCGAAAGTAGAAAAAATAGATTTTAAATGGTACTTATTGCCAGTAGATCAAAATTTTTTCGTTTTATAGGAATATATATGAATAATTTTTTTAAAAAAGTTGCAATAGTTTTAATTGTTTTTATATCATTATATTTAATAATAGAGTATTTTTTGCCATCTAATTGTTTAGAGGATGAGGTTGAGCTTACTTTAGATACTCATTTATTATGTGTAGAAATAGCGGATACAGATGAAAAGAGAGAAAAGGGATTAATGTTCAGAAAAACTTTAGATAAGCATCGTGGAATACTTTTTGTTTTTGATCATCCTCAAATCCTAAAATTTTGGATGAAAGATACCGAGATACCATTAGAGATAGGTTTTTTTGATAAGCATAAGTATTTAATGGAATATAAAAGTATGGAACCGTTTTCATTAGAGGCAGTTTCTTCTTCCGATAACGCTTTATATGCCTTAGAAGTCAATAAAGATTGGTTTCAAAGTAAGAAAGTCAAAATTGGTTCTAAATTCCATTTATCAAAAAAAAAATTTTAGAAAAATATATAAAAAAGCTTTATAGCTTTTTTATATGATTTATGTTATAGGGAGCGTATTGGTTTTGACTGAAAGATTCAGTGTTTATTTGTCATAATAGGTTTTCAATTTTTCCTATAAAAAAAGATTGGCTTTTTTTAACTGGCGAACAACAAGAATTCGCATTGGCTGCTTAATAAGTGGCCAAGTTTATTTAAGTCTTCCCTAAAACTTAAGTAAATTTCATTTTCTAGGGATCGTTGGAAAGATTTCCTAGTCTTTCTGATTAAACTTTTAGGATATTAAAAATAAGTATTTGTTTATGAGGCTTATTTTTAAGAAAATTTTTCATAAACTAATTATGTAAACTCCAAATAAATAGTTGGCTTTTAGGACGTGGGTTCAACTCCCACCGCTTCCAAAATGAAATATGAAGGATTTTTTTTTATGCGGTTTTTTATTCTTTTTTTATTTTCTTTTTCTTTTTCATCTCTTGCTTTTTCTTCAACTTATCAGGTCAAAAAAGGGGATACTTTATATTCCCTATCTAAAAAATATAATAAAAATATAGAGTGGTTAAAGGAGATCAATCAAATTAGAATCAATCAAGATTTAAAGATTGGACAGTCAATTTTATTAAGTATAGATGACGAAAGGCAGGAAAGAATAAAAAAGAAAGAGGATTATTTTTTTTATCAGGTCAAAAAAGGAGATACTTTATATTCACTATCTAAAAGATTTAATCGGAATATAAAGTGGTTAAAGGAGATCAATCAAATTATTGGTAATCAGGATTTAAAAATTGGTCAAATTCTTTATCTTAATAATTTAAATACAGGTGCTTTGAAACCACTTGACAATAGAGATTCCTATAAAAATAAGGAAGAAAAGTCGACATTAAAAAGTATTTCTTTACTAGATGATCAAAAAGAAAATGGTGTTTTGTATCTTCCTTTGAAAAATGGAAAAATTATAACAGAGTATGGAAAAGATAAAAATAGTCTCTTTCGAGCTGGAATACAACTTCGATCTGATAATAGAGGAGTTTTTTCTATTGCCGATGGAAAATTAATTTTTAAAAGTATTATTCAAGGATATGGATTAACTCTTATTGTAGAACATAAAAAAGGACATTTTACAATTTATTCCTCTTTAAATATGATTTCTAATTTAAAAGTTGGAAAAGATATAAAAAAAGGAGAAATGATTGGAGAATCTAAAAATAAATCTATTAATCTATTTTTTCAACTTTGGTTTGAAAATCAGTTTCAAAATCCTTTAAATTATTATATTTATCGAAAATTTGGCGTTTCTCCTTTTCTATAATCAGCTACTAGTTTTAGGAACATTTTGATATAAAGTCAATCGTTTAAAGGGTTCATATCCAGAAGATTTAATAAGATCTTTTATTTTTTCTTCAGTCATTGTAAATTGAGTACCAACAGCTCGGACAACGTTTTCTTCAATCATAATAGAACCTAAATCATTAGCTCCAAAAAAAAGAGACATTAATCCTACTTCATATCCTTGTGTTAGCCAGGATCCTTGAATATTTTCAAAATTATCAAGAAAAATTCTAGATAAAGCTAATGTTTTTAAATAATCCACAGCATAGATTTTCTTAGCTTCTAGTTTTGTATTTTCACCTTTTTGATATGTCCAAGGAATAAATGCGGTAAATCCACCAGTTTTATCTTGTAAATCACGAATTCTTTTTAAATGTTCCAAACGATCATCTAAAGTTTCAATATGGCCAAACATCATTGTTGCTGTTGTTCTCATATTTAGTTTATGAGCAATCTCCATGACTTGAAGCCATTCGTCCGTTAGACATTTTCCTTTGGTAATTTTTTTTCGGATGGAATCTACTAAAATCTCAGCACCGCCTCCAGGGATAGAATCCAACCCAGCTTCCTTCAATATTTTGAGGATATCATAAATAGATTTTTTTTCCAATTTTGCAAGATATACAATTTCAGGTGGCGAAAAAGCATGAATATGAATAGGACTAGTTTTATTTTTAATAAACTTTAATAATTCTTGATAGTAGTCTAATTTGAGTTTAGGATGCATTCCACCTTGCATCAAGATTGCAGTTCCACCTAATTTTTTTGTTTCGATGATTTTTTGTTCAATAATTTCATTTTTTAGTACATAAGCATCTTGATCTTTATACCGACGAAAGAAACCACAGAACTGGCAGTTTGCAGCACAAACATTTGTATAGTTGATATTTCGATCTACAATATAAGTCACTATTTTAGGATTGGTTTTTTTTTTTCGAATCTCTGTAGCAAGATGTCCTAAGATTGTAAAATCTAAATTTTGATATAAAGCTTTAGCTTCAATTTCATTGATACGTTTATTTTCTTGAATTTTTTTTATGATGGTAAGAATTTTAGGGAATATATCTGTTTGAATCATACTTAGAATAACCTTTTTTTAAAAGTAATTAATTTTATTTTTAAAATCGATAAATTTATTTTCAAAAAGTAAATTTTGATAAAGAGCGATAGCTTCCTTATGGATATTAAAACATAAGTTATTTGTATAATAATGATATAAAAATTTCTTTTTAGGATAGGGCATAGTATGAATGATTTTTTTAATTTTGGATAATCCAAGATCTTTACTTTCAATTAAAGATTTTTTTAAAAAGGGATTTTTTTCATAAGAAAGGAAAATACAAAAAGTAAAAGGAAGATTTGTCCAATTAAACCAGATTTCAGCAAGATCCAAATAATTTTTTTTTATTTTTCTTTCTAAAATGGCATTATCTCCTATAATTAAATAAGCATCTAAGCTTGTTTTTGTTTCAGTATCTTTTGGATCAAAATGGAAAAATTGACATTCTAGTTTAAAAAAAGATTTTATCAAAATTTTTAATAGATATTGTGAACTTAAAGAATGGAGATCTACCCCAATTTTTTTTACCTTTTTGATATCCTTATTATAAAAAAGGAGTACCGATTGAACAGATTTTTGACTAGATATTCCAATTTGATCATAAACATAAGTATTTGAATAGAAAGGAGAGTGTAAAAAATCAAATAATGGGATAAAGGAAGCATAAAGAGAGGAATTTTTATAATTTTGAGCTAGAATATTGGGAGATGAATAGAAAAGTTTGAATTGATCTAATCCTTTATTTAAAATTTTATCTAAAAAAAAATTAATAGGGATTGCATTTAAATAAGATATTAATCCGATATTCATAAACTAATCTCTGAATAGAGAGAATCTCTTAAAACTGGTTTGAGATTATTTTCCAATATTAGATTTTTTAATTCTTCTTCCGATAAAAATTGAGGAGTTTCTGCTCCTGCAGCATGATAGATTTTTTCTTCCTTAATAGTACCATCTAAATCGTCAGCACCGAAATTGAGTGCTATTTGAGCTGTTTTGATACCAAGCATAATCCAATAGGCTTTAATATGAGGAATATTATTTAAATAAATTCGAGAAATAGCAATAGTTTTTAATTCATCTAAGACGGAGGTTCTAGATGTTTTCAAAATATTATTTTCAGGATGATAAGTTAAAGGAATGAAAGCTAAAAATCCTTTTGTTTTTTTTTGTAGATCTCTAAGTTTTTTCATATGATCTATACGATGAGAGTAATTTTCAATATGACCAAATAACATAGTGGCATTTGTTTTGATACCGAGATTATGTGCTGTTTCATGGATAGATAACCATTCTTTTGTTGTTGTTTTATGATCGCAAATTTGACCTCTAATTTCTTCATCGAAAATTTCAGCACCGCCTCCAGGGATAGAACCTAATCCATTTGCTATAAAAACTTCTAATATTTCCTGAATAGATTTTTTAAAAATTTTAGAAAAATGATGTAATTCAACAGCAGTAAAAGCTTTAATATGTACTTTAGGATTGATTTTTTTTATCCTTCTAAGTAAATCAATATAATAATCTAAAGGTAATTTTGGATGTAATCCACCTACAATATGGACTTCTTGAATAAAATCAATATTATATTCCCTAAATTTATGTTCAATTTGATCTAAACTCATTTCATAGGCATCTTCATCATTTTTAGATTTTCTAAAAGAACAAAACCTACATTTTAATTTACATATATTTGAATAATTAATATGAGCATTAAAAATATAGAATATTTTTTCCCCATATAAATTTTTCTTTATCAAATTAGCTAGAATACCGATTTCCAAAATTTTATCACTATTAAAAAGATTTAGAGCGTCTTTTTCATCTATTTCTTGATTTTTTATTATCTTTTCATATATTGATAGAAGATAATGTTCTTTTTTGAAGAAATCTTGATAATTGATAGTATTTATTGATTCTAATTTAAAGTTCATAATGCTATGAATTTAAGTATTTTTTAAGCTATTGTCTATAGGTATTGTCTATTTTAATTAAAAAGTTTTTTAAAATGTTTATAAAATTTGTACAACTTTTTTTTATAATTATTATTTTTTTATTTTTTTCTGTTTCAAAAGTATTTTTAATAACAGATCTTGAAATTTACGTAGAAAAAGCTATTAATAATAACTTAGAATTGAAGAAGTTGGACTTTGAGATCCATGAACTTGAAATGGATTTAAAGGATAAGTTTAATTATTTAAAACTATCTCCTTTTAAAGAAATCACTCAAAAAATTGAATATCAAAAAATAATAAATAGGAAGAAAGATCTTTTATTTAAAATTAAAGATTTAGTTAGAAAAAACTATTATAGTTTAATGTTTGCTAAAAAAAATCTTGAAATAGAAAAAAAAGATTTATCTTTTGAGGAAAAATATTTAAAAGAGCAAGAAGATAAATTTGAAAATGGGCAAATTTCAAAAGTCCAATTTCAAGTTTCTAATGAAAGATATCTCATTAAGAAAGCCAATTATGTGAAAAGTCTTATGGAATATAAAAATGCTAAAATGGCATTTTTATTTGAATTAAATATTGATTTTAATCATTCATCCAATATCCAAATAGTATATAAAGTAGATCCTCATACTGCCGAGTTTCATTTAGAAAATGATACTAAAAGATTAGCTCAAACAAATAGAAATATTCAAATTTTAAATCAACTCTTTAAGCTAAAAGAAATGTATTATAATTTGTTAGATAAGAAGATAGAAAGTAAGGATAATATTAAAAAAGCAGAATTTGAATTAAGGAAATCTGAAATCGATCTAAGAAATACCATCCGTAATCAAGAGCGTGCTTTACTTGCCTCTTATTCAAAAATCGAAAAATTAAAATTCGAACAAGATGCTAAAAATCAGCAAAAAGAATATGTTTATCAAATCTATAGAGATAATTTAAAAAAATACCAAGAAGGAAAAATTAGCGAATATCAAAAAAATCAACATTTTTTAAATAAAGAGCGCTCTAATTTGGGATATATAAAATCTATTGCAGATCTGAATTTAGAAAAGTATAGATATATAGATTTTTTTAATTAGGTTCAATCCCATTTTAGGATTTTTTCGATACTTTCATATAGTTTTTATATATTTTTTAAATAAAATCTTTTAAAATCTTATGAATATCTTGATTAATAAAGTTCTCCACTTGATCAACAGACATACCAACTAAATTAGATTTTTCATATAATTCAAATAATTCCTCTTTCGTTAGTGGAATTTTATCTGATTCAATAATCATATCAAAAAGAACCTTAGAATCAGCCCCATTGATCACTTTTTCGTGAGCTTTTATAGAAAGTTTTCGAATCTCTTCATGTATTTCTTGACGGTCATATCCTTTTAGAGTACTTTTCATTAAAATTTCTTCGGTTAAGATAAAAGGAAGATGGAGATTGAAATTCTTTTGAATAATCTTTTCCTTAAAATTTAAACCGTTGATCACTTTATTATACAGATTTAATATATATTGAGTAGTTAAAAAAATTTCAGGAATAAAAAATCTTCGATTAGCACTATCATCTAAAGTTCTCTCGAGCCATTGAGTCGCATGATTATAGGCCGCATTTTGTGTCAGATTGATTACATAACGACTTAAACTCGATATACGCTCCGAAAAAATTGGATTTTTTTTATAAGGCATAGCTGAAGATCCAACTTGATCTTTTTCAAAATTTTCCTGAATCTCACCAAGATTGCTCAATAAACGAATATCATTACTAAATTTGCATGAAGATTGACAAAGGCTACTCAAAGAAGAAACAATTTGAAAATCAATTTTTCTAGAATAAGTTTGTCCAGTAATTTTAATAGAAGTATTAAACCCCATATGTTTTGCTATATTCTGATCTAAGTTTTTTACTTTTTGAATATTACCATCAAAAAGCTTTAAAAAAGAAGCTAAAGTTCCTGTAGTCCCTTTGATACTTCGAAAAGGCATATTTTCTATTCTTTGATTTAATTCTTCATAATCATAAACGAGATCTTGAAGCCATATACAAATACGCTTTCCAACTGTGATAGGCTGAGCAACTTGATAATGTGTATAAGCTAGAGTTTTTAGATCTTTATATTGGATTGCCAATTCAGATAATTTCTTAATAACATTAAGTAAATTTTTTTTGATTAATATTAATCCCTTTTTCATCTGGATTAAATCTGTATTATCTAAAATATAGGCACTTGTTGCTCCAAGATGAATAATTTTTCTAGCCTTTGGACATTGATTCCCATAAGCCAAAATATGACTCATTACTTCATGATTAATCTTTTTTTCTATTTCTTTTGCTTCTTTATAATTAATAGAATCTTGATTTTTAATCAATTCATCAATTTGATCTTGTTGGATATTTAAGCCTAAATTCTTTTGTTCTATAGCTAAAGCGATCCATAATTTTCTCCATATTTTAAAACGGTTTTCTTCTGAGAAAATATAAGATAATTCTTTATCTAAATATCTTTCTGATAATGGAGAATGATATATTTTTTGATCTTTATGTTCTGACATCTTTTATCTTTTAATTCGATTTTCCCAAAAATATTTTATAAGCTTTTTCTGACATAAAATGGCTTTTTAAAAAATTTATTGGATTCTCCTTAGATATTGTTAATGTTATTAGCCAAGTTTTATCTGAAAAGTCCTCTAAATGATTTTCTAATTCTAAATTATTTTTTAAAATCTTTCCATTAAATGGAGAGCAAATTTCAGAAACAATCTTTACTGATTCAATAACGATAAGGACTTCACCTTGAGTAATTGAAGATCTTTCCTCTTTTTTAAATTCTAAAAAAGTAATTTTACCAAGTTCATCAAGTGCATAAAAAGTCAGTCCTATTTTAACCTCATTTTTTTCATTATCGAATTGTATCCACTCATGACTTTTCGTAAAAAAAATACCCATTCTAAGTATAAGTATAATAAAAAAATAAAAAAAAATACTGTTATAAAAATGACAATTTTTTTTTGAATGAAAAATAAAAAGAGCTAAAATATAAATTAAATTTTATAATTAGGAATGTAGAAAAGGTATGTTATTAAATAAAGAAAACGAAGAAAATATTTCTAGAGATTCATTCTTTGATCAAATTTTTGAAAATATTCCAAGCATCCATTATGATAATATTATGAAATATAAGGAAAGAATGGATAATCAAGATACTCTAAATGCTGAAGAAAAGGAAATTTTAAATAAATATTATAAAAAATTATATGTGGATGTATCGATAAATATTCCAAATACAAATCTAGCCCAAAATCTTCTTATTCGATATAATTTACTTTCTAAGAGTTTTATTGCTCAAGAAGAGTATGAAGTTTTAAATAAAGATTTTTCTGATAAGGAAGAAGATCCTAATATAGGTATTTATTTTGTTGATGAATGGTTAAGACGAATTTTAGATAAAAAAGAAGAATTAACTATTTTAAATGAAATTGAATGGATGCATAATTCAAATATTTCAAAACAAGAAATAAATTTTAAAAGGACAGAAATGCAAAATAATGAAATGATGATTCTTTTTAAAGAAAAATCATCTCAATTAAAAGCTGAAGTTTTGAATATTAAAAATAAAATTAATAATATCAAACTGGAGGAATTTTCATTAAAAGTTAACGACACCTCTTATGATGTAGTTAAGCCAATATTAGATAACAAAACTATTCATACGATTGTTTCTAATATTAGAAATATTATACGATTTAATAAAGAGCTTCAAAATCGATATACGAAATTAAATACCTTAAAGAAAAATCTTTTATCTAAAAAGGTTGAAGAAAAGACTGAAGAGAAAAATTCACAAGATCAAATGAATTTGAAGGAAGAATTAATATCTATTTTTCAGATGGAGAAAATGTCAGAAGGAACTACTGGAAATCATTTTCCAATTATAATCTCTAAATATTTGAAATTTCATACTGTTGTACATAAAAAAGATATAATAAAATTGATTTTGAAGATTGAAAATATTGATCCAAAGATTTTTATTCGAACTTATCGATCAGATGAATATCGTGTAGTGCCTAAATTTATCTTACTGCCTTGTTATGGATCTACAGGAATTTGTTGGGAAGCAATCCCTCAATATAATCGAAAATTAGGAGCAGGAAAGATTGCTTTACCTTTATATTCTACGAATCCTGAATTAGATATATTGAATGCTTTTGCTACTTTACGTTGGGAAACTGAAAAAAATAAAAATGGCTATTATTGGATGGAAGAAGGATTTACTGGTTTATATTATTCTTATTGTATGGAAGAAAAGATTAAGAATCCTTTTAAATCTTTTGTTTTGGATTATATTAATTGGATTAAGTATGAAAGTCAAGGGATACAAAAATTAAATAATAAAGTTCGAACACTTTTTTGGTTTCATATGCCATTTCCCGTAGAGATTAAAAACGATCTAAAGGAAAAAGGATTTTTTTATAGAGAGCTTTATAAAAAAGATATGGTTAAAAATAAAGGGACATTAACATAATTTATTTTTTGTTAAAATTTTTCTTATAATTAGAAATGGTATGAGGATTTTTTTTTTGGTTATTGATATTATTTTTTAACTCCTGTACTTCACCATTTATTTATCAATCTAAAATTGAGATTGATAAGTTTGATTTTTTAAAATCTCTTTTAAAGGTGAACCAGAGATCTTTTAAACTAATTTTTTCTATAAGCGTAAAAAAGGGATTACACTCTATATCCTTTGATGGGATTATTTGGTTTCATCCTAAAGGGGAAAGAACTCGTATAATTTTAATAGATATTTTAACTAGAGAAATTATTTTTGATCTTTTAAAAAACTATTCTAATTATACAATAGACTTTAATAAAGATTCTTTACATTACCTATATCAAGATGACTTTATCATAAAAGTGCAGGAAAATATAGAGATACCTTCAAAATATTTTATTCCCTTTATACAACAGAAAAAAATATTTGTCAATCCTATTGATTTGATTAATGAATATAAGTCAAAAGATCAGATACGTTATAGTTTAAATAATATAACGCAAACACAATTTATTGATATTTCTACAAAAACCAACTATATAGATAGTATAACTTTACTTCTAAAAAATGAAGAAGTCCTCAAAATTGATTATGATAAATATAAAATGATAGAGGATATTCCATTTGCAAGAAGGGTAAATCTTCACTATATCCCAAAAAACTATCATATCAATTTATACTTTTATAATATTATTTTTAACTTTAAGTTAAAAGAAAATACCTTTAAAATAAAAAATTATTCCGACTAATATAATATGGGAGTATTTTACATAACTAGAAAAGAAGACTATAGAAGAAAAATTCTAAATTTTAGAAAAAAAATGGATAAAAATTGTTTCATAGCTAAAAGTAATATTATCCAAAAAAAAGTTATTCTGTTGATTTCAAATTATAAAATTAAGACTTTAGCTTGTTATATATCGTATAATGAGGAAGTTGAAACTAAAAAAATTTTAAGTTTTTGTCTATATTTTGGTATTCAAATTGTCTTTCCTAGAATTATAGATAATAACATGGATTTTTTTTTAGTTCAAAATCCTAATCAATTAACTTTATCGTCTAAATATGGATTTTTAGAACCAAATCGAGACTCTTTAAAAGTCGATTTGAATCAGGTAGATGCATTTTTAGTCCCTGGAATAGCTTTCGATTTAAATGGATTTCGTATTGGTTATGGAAAAGGTTTTTATGACCAATTCTTTAAAAAAAATCCTTTCAAAAGAAAAATAGGGATAGCTTTCGATTTTCAAGTTTTTCATCATATTCCACATAATGACTTTGATGAAAAAATGAATTCTATTATAACCGAAACAAAAAATTATTTACTTTAATACAAAACTTGAATTAAATATTTCTTGTTTTTAAGTTTATTTATTTAATAAGTAATAATACATTTTATTCAGTATTTTTTTATTTATAATAAAAAAATACCTAAAAGGAGATTTTTTTAGTTTATGAAACTTAATTTTTATTTGTTCATCACTATCTTATTTTTTGGATATTATACTTTTTTCTTATCTGCTCAGGAAAATCAGGAAAATCAGGAAAATCAAAAAATAGATCTAACTACCGAAGAAACTAATACACAAAAGGAAACTAGTAGTATTAGCACTACTAATGAAAAAGAAAATCAAGGAGAAAAAAAAGAAACTGAAAAAACAACAGAAATAAATACTCTACAAGAGCTTTATTATCAGCAATTGAATATTCATCCTTATGATATAGATACTTTAAAAGAGGTCATTAATGATTTAACAGATCTAGAAAAAAAAGAAATCCCTAATTTCTTTATTTCTAAAATAAATAAAAAAAACCAGGTACAATCTATTGCCTATTATCTTGTCACTAAAGATTTCAATGGTAATACTCTTTTAAATCAAAAGCCTTACTTGAATTTTAATAGAACCCCATTTTATTCGCTAAATTATTCTTATAATTTTTATGATCAATTAATTAAAAAGGAATTTATAAATGAATTTGATCAAGTTATTGAATATAATGATATCTCTTATTCAAATACAACATCAAAAAATCCTTTGATAGTAGAAATTTATAAAATAAATCCTATAAGCAAAGAGTTTAAGAAAATTAAGATCTTGAAACTCAAGTGGATCAATGATACATTAGAGAATCTTTCTATTTATGATAATTCAAATCAGCTAATTGAGGAATATATTTTATCTAATATAGATAAAGAAAAATCTACTATGTTATTTTCTGATACTTCTTCTTTAGAAAAAATAGGTAATTATTCTATATCTATAGATAAGTTGAAAAAGTATTCTCGTTATTATCTTGGAAAAATAAATTACTATATAACCTATGATATTATAGAAGATAAAATTTTTTCAAAAAAATATAATCAAAATAATGTTCTTGTAAGTAGTAAGAAGATAAGTTTAGATAGTAAAAAAACAGATGAGGCTTCATCTGAAATGAGCGGAAAAACTTCTATAGATGAGCAAAATCCAAAAGATGAGCAAAATCCAAATTCTAATGAAACTCAGGAAAAGATTCAAGAAAATTTAGATCAAAATAATAGCTCTAAAGAGCAGAAAAATCTGACAGAATCTAGCACTGAAACTTCCCCTCAAACTGAAACTTCCCCTCAAAATATAAATAATGAAAATAAATAATATATTTTTTACCTTATCTAAGATATTGAATTGAATAGAGATTCTTTCTCTATTCAATTTTAAATTTTTCTCTTTCTATTTTTAGTATTATACGAGTAAATATGAAAATGCAATTGAGCAATATTATGAGAATTAAATGATCTTAGATAGGGTTAGAGCATCGTGATGAAGTAGAGAGCGTGTTTTATCATAAAGAACTCTGGTTTGTGTTTTAGGCTGCTTGATAATCATTTTTTTTAAGTTTTAAGAAAGTTTTGATAATATTATAAAAAAATATTTACTTGCCACTGTATTAAATTTTAATTTTCTTGAATTTGCTTTTCTCTACTTCAATTTTATGTGTTATATCTTCTATAATGAAAAAATTCTTATTTAAAATCAATAATTGAGTATTGATCATTTTTATGTTTTTGCTATTCTTATTTTTTTATAATACTCTATAGTTAATAGGATAAATATATTTTATTTATAGTTTTTATATTTATCAAAAAGAAGCCAAGTAGGTCTCATTTTTATATCTATATAATCTCATCATGTTTTAAATTACACTTAAGATTTTAATATAAAATTATTGGTCCATAAAGAAGATAATATCTAAACCTTGTTTTTAATTTTTTTAAAGATATCAAAGGAATAATAATTCCTTTGACATCTTTTAAAAAAGATATGAAAAATTCCTTTTAATCTTTTTTTTGATTTAAAGCAATTTGCTTTAATTATTGTATTTACTTAAAATCTTAAGAAATTTGATAGGATCTTTTTCCTTTAATAATTTTAAAAATTCTTCAGCTTCTTCATTTTTATTGTTGGCTTTATATATCTTGTATAGCTCAAACTGACTTTCGCTGACTTTATAATTATAGTATATAGAATTTTTAAAGTAGAAAATCACTTTTTCTATTGGATGATGCTTAAAAAAAATTCCCCTATAAAAATAAGTCTTTCCTAAAAAAAAGAAAATCAGATTTTTAAGAGTCTCATCTTGATGAGAAATTTCAGATAAATCATTATTAAAATCTTTTTCTAGCTTATCAAGCTCATTTTCCATATTTGGTATCTTTTGAAGTGAATCTCCAGAATTTTTATAGTTCAAAATAACTTTTAAAAAAAAATGATTATAATACACCTTTTTAGGTATTTCAGCCTCTTTTTTATTTATAGCACTTTCTAGATTATTAAAACTTAAATAAGCATTAAAATAATCTTCCTTATCGATATAAAGAAAAACTTTCCAATATAAACAGTAAATACAATTTTTATTAATAACTAAAGCTTTTTCATAATTTGCAATTGCTAGATCATAATATTTTAATAAACGATACTCATTTCCTAAAGCCTTATAAAAAAAATATGGCTGATCTAAATTAGTATCCATTTTATCTATTTTAACTTCTTGAGAAAGAAGATAAGAACTTGGAGTTAATAGAATAATCAAATAAAAGAATAACAACATATTTTTACCTTAAAAAATAATTAATTAAATATTGGTATTTTGATAATTTGATTATACTGAATCAAATTAGGATTTACAATATCTGAATTATACTTTAAAACATCACTAATTTTAACTTTATAACGATTACTGATTTTTGAGAGATAATCTCCTTTACCTATCGTATAAAAAACGATATTTTTTAATTTATTATCTTTTAAAGGTAAAGAAATTTTTTGACTTATATTATTTATATCTTCAACTTTCAATGTTTTTAAATCTACTTTGTTATTACTTAAAACAGTTAAAATACCTTTAAATAAAAGACTTACTTTTGAACTAATATAAGAAAGATGATTATTTATATTAGTAATATCTTTTTGTATCTTACTAATTCCATTTTTACTTAAATATTTATCATTATTAATATGAAATAATAAATCAAAACTTAATCCTGATTTAACGTTAGACTCTTGATTAGCTATTTTTAATAATCTTGATCTATTTAAATTTATATCAATAAACTTATTCCACTCAGAATATTGATAATAACTAAGCAATAGAATAAAAATAATGCTTAATGATAATAAAAAAGAAATCATATGTAAGATAAGTTCAGTTTTTTTATAAAAAAAGTTAACATATAAAGATAAGTAATAATAATTTTTATCCAAAATAACTCCAACCAGCAACAAAAAAATAGGCTTAATTATTTGTCGTAAAAAAATGGAAAAAATTAAATTAATTTTTTTTATCCTAAAGAGGATTAGAATCTAAATAAGATTTTAATTTTGTGACAAAATTTTTAGCAAGAATATTTATATTTCCTGCCCCTATAAAGGAAATTGATATATTCCTTTCTAAATTGGAATAGATTAAGGAAAGAAATGATTCAAAAGTAAAGGAATCAAAATATTCAATTTTTTTATCTGGATATTTTATTTTAAATTCAGCAATAATTTTTTGAAAATCAATTTCGTTTTGTTGATTTTGAATATTGTTTTTTCTTGCTTGGAATGAAGATAATAGAATTACTTCACTTGCCTGGGTAAAGCTTTCAAAAAAATGATCTAAAAAATATAAAAATCTTGAGGTTAGATGTGGCTGAAATATTAAAATATTTTTATCATACCTATTTAATTGATATATCTTTTCAAAAAACGCGTCTATTTCTTTTGGATGATGTGCATAATCATGATAAATATCTAACAATAGATTTTTTTCTTTAAAAGAATAAGAAAAGAGTTTTTCGAAACGTCTTTTTGGATTTTTAAAATTTTTAAGAATACATAAAATGCTATCTATGTCTATAGGTAGATCTGTTAAAAATGCTAATCCCAAAACTCCTAAATTATTGTATAAAAATACCCTACCTGTTAAATTAGATATAATACTTTTAATAAAAATATTATTAATATAAAAATCAAACTTTGTATATTCAGATTCAAAAATTACATTCTTAGTATGAAATATATATGTAATACCATTTTCATTCTTTATTTCATCTATATTTAAATTTTCACTTATAGTTATATAATTTAGATTTATTAATTCTAAATTATTATTTTTGATAATATCTATTATATTATGATCATCATAATTTAAAAGGATTATTTTTTTTGATTTTTTATGAAAATTTCTATAAATAAAATGATAAAATTCCTTTTTTAGATTTTCTAAATTTAAAAAATAATCTATATGATCGAGATCAATATTAAGGATAAGAGCGATATCAACCTCATAATTTTGAAGAGCACCATAAGCCTCACAAGCTTCAAATATACCAAGTGTACCATTTCCAGTATAAACATTAGAATGAATAAATGGAGCTTCACCACCTATAATAATACAAGGATCTAGTTTAGCATTATGAGCAATATTAGAAAAAAGCGTACTCACTGTTGTTTTACCATGTGTACCTAAAATAGCAATTTTTCTTTTTTTAGAAAGGAGAAAATTTAGCATTACACTTCGATTTATTAATAAAATCCCATTTTTTTTTGCGTATAAGTATTCCTGATTATGTTTTTTAGCAATTGCTTCAGTATAAATAATTAAATCAGGTTTAAATTCTTTAATATTTTCTTCAAAATGATTCTTATAAATTTTAATTTTTACTTTTAAAGTATCTAAATAATCAGAATCTTCTATTGCAATATCTGAACCTGATACTTCATAACCCAACTCTAAGAATATAATTGCCAATGCTGATATTCCAGCACCTCCAATACCAATAAAGTATACTTTAGATATATTAATTTTAAATGTATCATTTAAATCTTTTTTAGTAGGAAACATAATTAACCTTTTTAGTTTTAGTTTTAGTTTTAGTTTTTTAATTCATATTTTTAACTTAAAAACTAATACTCTATGGACTCCACTTAAATCCTTTATGAATACTTTTAAAGTAAATCCTCTTTTTTCAAAAATAGGAATAATCTTTTTATACTTATATTTTGGAACCTCTAAAATTATTTGAGATGTTTTTTTCATAAATTTTGAACTATATTCAGCAATTTTCTTATAAAAATAAAATCCACTTCTAGATTTTCCATATAAAGCCTTAAAAGGTTCATATTCTAAACCATTTTTTATTTCATCTTTAGTTAAATATGGTGGATTTGAAATGATATAATCAAATTGATCTTCAGTCTTTCCTAATTTCGAAAAAAGATTAGACCTCTTTATTTCAAAAATACTTTTATTCTTTTTATATTTAAAGTAATAATCTAGAAAATTAAAAATAAAATTTTTTAATGTTACATATATAGCTTTTCTATCTATATCAATACTTTTTATATAATACTTTATATTCATATAATTTAAAGTATCAAGAATAGAAAGACTTACATTTCCAGATCCTACTCCTAAATCTAAAATTTTAAAAATCTTATCTTTTACTTTAGAAGTATATATATCATTTTTTATATATTCTATAATTAGCTCTGTTTCAGGTCTAGGTATCAATACATCCTTATTTACATAAAATTCTAAATTATAAAATCCTTTATTATAAAGTAAATATTCTAAAGGAATACCTTTTATTCTTTTATTTAAAATAGTATTTAATTTAAATATTTCAGAATAACAAAAATCTTTATCCTTTAAAATAAAAAGCTCTTCCCTTTTTACTTTCAATATATTCGCTAATATCAATCCACTTTCTAAAGTGGCATTTACAATAGTCTTCTTTCTCAAAACCTTATAAAGATATTTAAAGCTATTTTGAATCATCTAGTCCCATTTGTTTTAAAATATCGCTTTCAATCAATTTTAATAAAATCATATCCATTTCACCAGCCAAAATATTTTCCATCTTATTATAAATACTCAAGCCAATACGATGATCTGTCACCCTATTTTGAGAAAAATTATACGTTCTTATTCGATCATTTCTATCCCCAGTCCCAAATTGCTCCTTCTTTAAGGAAGATAATTCATCATTTCTTTTTTTTTGCATTTGATCATGTAACCTAGCTCTTAAAACTCGCATTGCTTTAGCCTTATTTTTATGCTGAGATTTTTCATCTTGGCATTGTACAACAATAGAAGTCGGAAGATGTGTAATTCTAACCGCTGAATCCGTCGTATTCACACTTTGACCACCAGGACCACTAGATCGAAAAACATCAATCCTTAAATCTTCATTTCGAATCTCTATTTCTGAATCTTCAACCTCATGAAATACAGCAACTTTAACCATAGAAGTATGTACTCTCCCTTTCGATTCAGTCAAAGGTACTCTTTGGACACGATGCCCACCAATCTCAAATTTTAGATAGCTATATATCTTTTTTCCAGTTATACTCAAAATAACTTCCTTACAACCCAATTTTTCAGTCATCTGAATCGATAGAGGTTCAACTTTCCATCTTTTTTTATCTGCATATTTTTGATACATTCTATAAAGATCACTTACAAATAAACTAGCCTCATCTCCACCAGTTCCAGGACGTATTTCCAGAATAACTCCTTTATATTCATCTTCATTAGGTAAGAGCAAAATAGTTAGATCTTCTTGATAATCCTTTTTTTGCTTATTTAGCTCTTCTATTTCAATACCTATAAGATTTTGCAATTCCTCTTCAATTTCTTCTTCTAATAGCAAGTTATTTAGCTCTTCTATCTTATTATCAAATTCTCTTACATTATCATAAAGATGAATGATTTTTTCTAATTTTGTATATTCACGACTTAATTCTAAATAATTATCATTTTTAAAATCCATATGAGCAAGTTCTTTTTCAATATCAACTTTTTTTTCCCTTAAGGTATTGATATATTTTTCAAAAATTTCAATATTCATATCCATATAATTTTACTCTTAACTTAAAGTATTATAAAAAATAATGAAAAGATATCTAATTTTTTCATTTGAATAAAAGACATGGGTGGATTAATTTATAGGGAAGAAAGGTAACTGCTTTTTAAATCCGACAGCTTTTCTTACTCGATCAAGAACATCAAGAGGATTAGAATCTCTTATAATTCTTACTTTATCAAATAATTTAAAAGAATGAGATTGAAGTTGAAAATCTTTAAAAATAGGCTTGAAATCTTCAGAAGCATAAAGAGGCTTACCTTCATAAAAGATAAATTCTATATCTTCCAAATCAGCTTCTACTATCTGAGTATAAGGATTTTTTTCTTTATTTTCTTTTAATAAAATGAATTCAGCTTTTTTTTTCTTTTCTAGGCTTCCAAGCATATGATCTAATCGAAAAGCCCTTGCTGGATTTATTGTTATCATTTTCAAGATTGTTTTATCATCTAAAACTTCTTTATAATTTTGATAATAAATATACTTTGCAAATTTAATTTCCTGCAGGATATTTAAAGATCCAGACATTGGAGAATCAGTGCCGATAGAAACATTGATACCAGAGTTAATAATTTCCTTAATTTTTGTGGTACAATTGAACATAAATGTATTAGATGCTGGACACCATACAAAATGAGCTTTATTTTCAGCTATACTCTTAATATCTTGCATAGATAATCCAATACCATGAACTAACACGGTATATTCTGTTAAGCAGTTTTTTTCTAATAAATAATCAATACCTTTTAAAGTTTCCTCATCGAATCCTTCCTCAATATGAGTAATGAAAGGCTGATTTTTTTCTATAGCCCTTTGATGTTCAATAGTAAAATCCTCGCCCCACTTTAGTTCAAAGGAAGATATTTCATGAGCAACAGAATAATTTTTAATAATACGAATAGGCATTTTATCGATAAAAAGATCATTTACAACATGAGGAATATGATCTGAAACAGTTAATGCACCAGAAAGTAAATTTTTATAAGAACCTAAATAATACAAATCAATATTTTGAATATTACCTCTTTCAGCATATACCTTTGAACTTTTAAGATCATCATCCCAAGGCTTCCAGTTAATATAGGGTCTTCTAGGGCCTACTTTTGGATAATAACTTCCTAAAAGATGATCATGAGCATTGACAAATGTCGGATAAGCAATATAACTTGAAAAATCATAGTCGAAACTTTCGATTTTTGAATAAGGCAATATATCTAATATTGTTGAATTAGAGACTACTAAAATTTGATTTTTTAGCTCTTGAAATGGAGTTATAATTTTTCCGAAAAAGAATCGTATTTTCTTTGACAAAATTTAAATATCCTTATGTTAAACTTTTTTTTAAAAAAATATTTTAAAATATAAAGATTTTTTAAGAAAAAATTCAAAATTTTCTTTTAAAAAAAATATATACATTTTTATACTATAAAAAAAATAAAGAAAAAGAGTATAGAAAAAAAAATATTTTATAAATTAATTGTAAATAAAAGCAGAAATTATACGAGAATTATACAGGTAAATTATTTTTTTACAATTTTTTATTCTTTAGAAAGAAAATAATATATGAAAATTTATAAAAAGCTTTTGAAAGCTGTTTTTTTTAAAAAAGTTAGTGTTAGTATCTTTCTTTATTTTATTTTTTTTTATAGTTATTCTTTTCTCTATCCCTTTCCAGAAGTATTTAATATTGAAAGTAATTATTTCATAGAAAAAAATAAAAGTATACAAATAGATTCTCATCAAATTTTATTTTCATATTATGACTTGTATGCAAAGAAAGTGGAATTGAAATCTGATTTTGATCAATGGCAAAGGAAATATCTTTTTAGAAAAAAAAGTGGTATAGCTTGGAATGGCCTCTGGACACTCTCGTTACCATTAAAGGATAAAGAATTTCATTTAAAAAAGGGAAAGTATTTTTATAAAATATTATTAGATGATATTTTTACTCACGATAATAAAAATCCAAATAAAGAAAAAGATGGTTCTGGAAACTATCTCTCTTATTTTATTCTTAAAGAAGATTTAATTGATTTTAATCAAATCAAGATGAATCCTATAAAGGATAGTGAAAAAGATATCTATCGATTTATTTATAAGGGAAGTGTTAATAGCGAAATTTATCTAATTGGTAATTTTAATAATTGGAATCCTTATAGTCACCAATTAAAGCATATAGGCTATGGGATCTGGGAAATTAAATTAAGATTAATACCAGGGAAATACTACTATAATTTTATCATTGATGAAAAATGGAAAAAAGATGTACTGAATCCATTGGTTGATTCAAAGTATCCAGATTTTTCATTTTTTGAAATTATTCATCCCTAAAATAAATTTTCAGAAATTACTTTTAGGGATTCGAAAGTACCATTTTGATTTTCCATCTTTATTGGTATAGAAAAATTTTCCATTTACCTTTTTGATATATTTATGAATTAAAAAGAAGCATATTTTTGAATTAGAAGAGATTTCTTGAATATTAAAAATAACATTCAAATTATTTTTAAATTTTGTGATAAATTTTTTGCCAGAATGTGAAATCTTAATCAAAATATCTTCTTTATTTTCTATTGCTTTAATTTGAACAATTTTTGTATTATAAATGGAATCTTTTAAAAATTCTTTAAGGATTTTCATAAAATTATAAATTATTTTATGAAAATAACCCTGCTTATCTTTTACAGGATCATGAATATCATAAGTTTCTTTCCATTTTATATCACTGAAAAGCGGTTCTTTATTTAGAATATCTTTTATTTTCATCTGAAATAATATCTTTAAAGAATACTTTTCATCCTCAGTATCATCTATAGATTTCTCCAGCAACTTTTTATCTTCCAATTCAAAAGAATTTTTCAATTTTGAGATTTTAAAATAATGACGATTAAAAATATTTCTATAATTAGAATAAAAATTATCGATTTGTAAAATCAAAATATTATCATTATCAATTTTATAAGTTTGAAATTCAGTAGATGAATTTACTATTTCTTTAAATTTAAACTGAAATTCTTTAAGCTGATGATCTAAATCGTTTAAAAAATCCTCTTGGATCAACTCAATATATTCTAAAATATTTTTTTGATCTTCTTTTGATTCTTTTGAAAAACGTTTTTCATAATCAGATTTCAAATTAAATAATATAACTTTTAAATTTGTTAAATTAATATTTGAAATAGATTTCTTTGAAATTTCATAATCAATAGATTTAATCAGATAAGTGAAACTTTTCTCCCAATCAGATATGCTTTTATATGCTAAAGATAAATAAAAAAAAACTTGATTCACTATTTTCAAAATAGAAGTAGTTTTTTTTTGATTTTCTATCATAAGAAGATAGATTCTAAAATTTTCAATGGATTTTTGATAATTATGGGTATGAAATAAACTACAAGCAAAAAATAGATAATAATTAACTTTTTTAGGATCTTTTTCAATTAAACTAGAATAGATCTGCATTGCTTTAGAGTAATTTTTATTTTTAAAATAAGATAGAGCTAGAAAAGGAAGGATTTTATCTTCTAATGTTTGATTATAATGAATAGCTTGATGAAAATATTCAATAGCATCTTGATAAGAAGCTAAATAATAAGATATTTTGGCATTTAAAAATAAAGCAATAGAATTATTTGGATATTCATTAAGAAATTCTTTAAGCTTAAATTGAGCTTCAGAATAACGAGATAATTGAATAAGAATATAATAAAGCCTAAGACGAATTTTTAGATCTTTCGGATTAATATTTAAGATAAATTGATACTTATCAATAGCTTTTTCATATTCCTTTTTTTTACTAAGAACATAGCCCCATTTTTTATATAAGAAAGTAGAAGAAAAATCTAATTGACTAGCTTGTTCGAAATATTGGATAGATTCCTCCTCTCGGCCTTGTTTGAATAGGATTTGTGCAATTAGTATATAAGATTCAATATGATTTGGGTATTGCTCAATTAATTTTTCTAAATGTTGAATAGCAGTATTATGTTTTCCTTTAAGAAAATAAAGATTAGCTAAAGCATATTTGGAATAGATATTTTGAGGTTCGATTTTAAGAGCTTTTTTATAAAGTGAAATAGCCTCTTTATAATCTTTACGTTCTTTTAAAATTTTAGCCAAAAAAACATAGATTTCAGAATGATTAATATTGAAAATTAAAGTTTTTCTAAAATGGATCTCAGCTTTTTGATATTTTTTTAAAAAGAAATAACTTTTTGCAATAAAGAAATGATTTCTATAATTAGAATTAAACTCTATAGATTTCGTAAAATGATTTATAGCTTTATCATATTCCCTTAAAAAGAAAAGACATTCTCCAATATAACAATATATTTTAGACTGATATTTTTTATAATAGGGTTTATTTTCTGAAAAATATTTTTGAGATAACTCAAAATAAAAAATAGCCTTTTGATATTTTTTGAAATAGAAATAGATTTTTCCAAAAAGATAAAGTATAGAAGAATCTTTTTTTTCTATTTTAAAGGCAAGTTTAATTTTCTCTAGAGCAACAAGATAGTGCTTAAGATTAAAATGAAATAATGCTAACCTAAAATAAGCTTTATAGAAATATGGATCAATAGAAATAGCATTTTCTAAAAAAAGAATCGATTTTTTAATATTTTTTTGTTTTTGATAATTTAAAGCTAAAAAATAATGAATATAAATGGATTTCTGATTGATTTTATAAGCCTTTTCAAGAAAATGTTGAGAATCTTGATGTTGATCAATTTTTCTATAAGCAATCCCCAAAATAAGATAGGTATTAAAAGTATATTTTGAATGAGGAGAGTGAATCAAAGCTGCTTTAGCATATTCAATAGTTTTTTTATACTCCTTTAAATAAAAAAAATTTTTTGAGATAAAAAAAGAAACTAGTCCTAATAGATTTGGATTTTTTATAGATTTAAGATAAAAATGAATAGATTGTTGATAATTTTTCAAATAAAAATAAATTCTTCCAAGATAAAAAAAGATAAAACTTTTTTTTTGAGGGAATTCCTCTAAAGCTTGATTGAAAAAACTAATAGCATTAGAATAATTTTTACTTTTATTTTCAATTTTTGCTAAATAGTAAATAATTCTATTTTTTAAATCTGTATTTTTTAAATATTCAAAATAAAGAATAGCCTCTTTAAATTGATTTAAATAATAATAGCTCTTAGCTAGATAGAGTTGATCAAAATCTCTTTTTATCGAAGCTGGATCACTAAAAATCTCATTATAAATTTCAATCGTTTTACTATAATTTCGAATCTTAAAAAAAGATTTAGCAAATATTTTACTGTTTTGGTATAATTTTAAGTTAGAACTAGTAGATATCCAATTAAAAATCTGAACCACTTTAGAATATTCTTTTGCTAAAAATAATTTTTTAGAAAAACGAAGATAATAAGATACCCATGATTCAGATATCTCCTTATTATTATCCAGATATATTAAATATAAAATTTTTTCAAAATTAAGGTAAATCTGTTTTAAATAAGGACTTTGGATAAGGCAGGCTTTTTCAAAAATATGTATCGATTCTAAATAGTTTTTTTTTCGAAAAGCACAGATACCTAAAATATTTAAAGCTTGTATATTTGAAGAATCATATTCTAATATTTTTTTTGCCGAGATAAAAGCTTCATCATCTCTTAGATTTTCAAGCAAAAAATTAGCATAGTTGGATATCAAAGAAATAGAAGCTTTATTCAGCCCTTTTTCAAAATTAAGAGCTTTATTAAAATAACCTTCCGCCTCATTATATTGCATTTGATATGTTAACTCTAAAGCAAGATTACCAAGAAGAACAGGATGATTAGGCGAAATAATTAAAGCTTTTTCAAATTGTACCCTCGATTTTATATGAAGCCCTTTTCTAGATAAAATAATAGCAATAGAATTCAAAATCTGACTCTCAATAGGATGTATACGTAGAGCTTTTTGATAACTTTTTAGAGCTTTTTGATAACTTTCTAATACTGAATAAGTAAGGCCAAGATTATAATAAGCCATATAATTTTGAGGATCTTCAGAAATAAATTTAGAGTAGTATTTTATAGCTCCCAAATAATTTTTAGTTTTATAGCAAGTATTTCCCAAATAAAAAAAAAGATTATCTCTTATCTTTGAATTCCTTTTCTTTAGGGCACTTTTTAACTTTTTTAAAGATTTTTCATAATCTTCTGTTAAATAAAAAAGAATACCTAAATTATAACTAGCTTCATAAGAATATGGATTTGCTTGAATAGAAAGCTTAAAGTAATATTGACTATCTAAATAATTTTTTTTTTGGAAAAAAAATAGGCCAAAATAAAATAGAGATTCGAAATGGCTTGGTTTTAATGCAATTAATCGATCAAGAATAATTTTTAATTCTTCCCATCTTTTTTGAGCATATAGGATAGTAGCAGTATAAAAATAAGCTTCAAAATAATTCGGATTCAGATCATAAGCTTTTTTTAGATTTTCTAAAGCTAAATCTTCTTTTTTTAAGTAGGCTAAAGATAATCCCAAAAGATAATAATTAATATCTTTTTCTAAACCATCTTCTATTTTTTTTTTAAGGTTACTAACTAAATTTGTAACATGAGATAGCTTTTTTTTGGACAATTCCGAATAAGTAGATGATAATTTGATAAGATTGTTTTTTTCAATTAAATCTTCTTGAAAGGAATATCCCAAATAAAATTCTCGCTCCAATCCCACCTCCTTATTTATCTTTCATTATTATATAAAATACTAATAAATATTTATTATATTTTATATAAAAGTAATCTAAAAGAAAAGGTAAAAAATAGAAGGTAGATACTTGTATATTTTTAAATTTATTAGTTCCATTAAATTTTACTCTTATTTATTTTTTCTATATTTTTGCTTAATCAATACCCTCTATTCTGAAACTATAGAAAAAATTGTCTTATCTATTAACGATAAAAATTATAGTCTGACACAATTTAAGAATTATGAAACTCATTTAAAGCTTTTTGTTAAAATGAATAATATTCCTACTAGTAATTTAACAAAATCGAACATTTTTGATCAATTTATTGATAAAGAAATACTAAAAGAAGTTTTTTTAGAATATAATTTTCAAATTGATGAAAATGAATTCAATTTTGCTTTTCAGGGGTATAAAAATAAACTGATTAAAGAAGCCTCTAATAATAAGATCGAAATTAATTCTATAAAAGATTTAAATATTTTTTTAAAAAATAAAAATTATCCAAATTTAGCATTTTTAACTGAGCAATTTAAGCAGTCTATGATGAGTTCTAAGCTGATTCAACATTTTATTCAATCTGGATTAATTCAAAATCCTAAAGAAGAAAATCTAGAAAAGTTATATCAAAGTAATCAAGACAATTTATATAAAGAAGCAACAATCAAGCTTGGCCATATTGTTTTATATGTTTATCCAGAAGATGAAAAAAATTATGTCTTATTAAAGAAAAAAGAAGAATTAGCTGAAATTATATTAAAAGAACTCAATAATAATCCCAACTTATTTAGTAAAATGGCCAAAAAATATTCTCAAGATTTTAAAACTAAATATAAAGATGGGATCATTGGCTGGCTGAGTGAGCAAGATTTAGTCAATATTTCTTATGAATACATTCAAGCTTTTGATTATGATATTGGAAAAATAAGCCCTTTAATATGGACTAAAAAAGGTATTCATATTCTAAAAGTTTTCGATAAGAAAGAGGGGCGTAAGTTTACTTTTCTAGAAGCAAAAAATTTTTTAAAACAAAAAGTCTTAATTGAGGCATCTCAACAAAAATTGATAGATATTATTCAAAATAGAAAAGATTTTTTATATCATATCAAAAGATATTCCTATGAGTAAGAGAAGATTAGCAAGAATTATTGCTGTACAAGCCTTATATCAATATGCTATTGCCGAAACTGATTTAGAAGATTTATCCACTTTCTTTTGGGTAAAAAAAAAGGAAAATCCGCATATTCAAGGCATATTAGATTTTTCAAAAGAACTAATTGTAGGAACTTTGAAAAATATAGAAACTATTGATAGTTATATAGACAATTATTATGATCTTAAAAAACAATATAAACTAACTTTTATGACAAAATCTATTCTTAGGGTATCTATTTATTCACTTTTTTATCAAAAAAATCTAAATCCAATTATTACCATTAATGAAGCTATTATAATAGCCAAACAATTTGCTGAAGACAAATCTTTTACTATTATCAATGGAATATTGAATTCAATTATAAAAAATCAAAGTTTACTTTCGTAAAAAAGAAGGTAAAATTTTTAACTGTTTTCTATATTTTGAAACAGTTCTACGAGCAATAAATATTTCTTTTTTTTCAAGTAAAATTTTGATTTTCTGATCACTAAGTTGTTTTATCTCTCTATTTTCAGAAATAATTTGCTTGATATGTTCTTTAATACTTTGTGTAGATTTTATATTTTCTTCTAAATTATCTATACCTTTTATAGAGGTAGAAAGAAAATATTTTATAGAAAAAATTCCCCAGTCTGATAAGATATATTTTTTATGAATAATTCGACTTACTGTAGATTCATGGATATTTAAATGATAAGCTATATCAGCTAATTTTAATGGTTTTAAAAATAGAGGTCCATTTAAGAAGAAGTTTTTTTGTATCTCTAAAATAAATTTCATTACGTTCAGTATTGATTTTTTTCTCTTATATAGACTATAACAAATATTTTTTGCTTCAAAGTGCTTTTTGATTAAGTAGGAATCTGTTTTTAAAAAAGATCCCTTTTTTAAAATATCTAAATATTCATGATTAAATTTAATTTTTGGAGTATTTTCATAAAAAATAATTTTAAAATCATTCTCTTCTCTTCTAATAGCTATATCAGGAATAATATATTCTTCAAAAAAAGACGTAGATAAAAAATATTGCCTTGCTGGGATAGGTTCTAAAAAACGAATTCTTTTAAATACTTCTTGAATAAACTCTATATTTTTATTAGACTGATTAGCAATTTGCCTTTCAGAAAAGGATTTAAAGTATACAATCCCATGATCTAAAATAATATTTTTAATGAATTGATCTATAACTGAATTATTTTTTAATTGTAAAAGGATACATTCATTCAAATTTCTTGCTCCAATACCAGCTGGCTCAAGAGTTTGGATTATCTTTAATGCTTTTTCTAATCGTATTTTTGAAATATCAAGTTTTTTAGAGAGATCGTATAAGCTTTCAGAAATATAGCCTTTAGAGTCAATAAAGGAAATCAAAATATGGCAATCCATCAGCCTATTTTTAGATTTAATATCCATTAATGATAATTGCTCTTTTAAATTTGCATATAAACTTTTCTTTTTACACGTTATATTTTCAAGCATTTTTTTATGGTCATTTATTAAATCTTGATTTTCTCTATTTTTAAAATTTTTAGAAGGATACGAAAAATAAACATCTTCATAGCTAATCTCCTTATTGATATTATTTCTATTCGAAATATCTTCTTCTAGAAAAGGATTCTCAGAAAACTCATTATTAATCTTATTTATAAGTTCTAAAGTAGATAATTGTAAAATATAGTTCGAATATTTAAGTTGTGGCGAAATAGATAATTTTTGAGATTGGCTTATAGCTCCTATTTGTTTCATATAAAAGAGTATAAGACAATTTTTTAAATATTTTGAATAAAATAAAACAAGATCACACTTGATTTATAAAATGAAGTTATCTCCCAAATAAATTCGCCTAACATTAGGATTATCGGCCAATTCTTGAGGTGTTCCAAAATATTTAACATAACCCTCAGCAAGAATATAAGATCTAGTTGTAACTCTCAAAGTCTCTCTTGCATTATGATCTGTAATTAAAATACCAAGTCCTTGATTTTTTAATTCTAAAATAATACTCTGAATTTCCTCTACAGCAATGGGATCTACTCCAGCAAATGGTTCATCTAAAAGCAAAAAAAACGGATTAGATGCCAAAGATCTAGCAATTTCAGTTCTTCTTCTTTCACCACCTGAAAGCTGATATCCATAAGATTTTCGAATATGCGTAATATGAAACCTTTCAAGCAGCATATCAAGTTTTTCCATCTGTGCTTTCTTATTATTCTCATGAACTTGTAAAATCGCCAAAATATTATTTTCAACTGTCAATTTTTTAAAAATAGAAGCCTCTTGAGCTAAATAACTGATTCCCAAACGAGCTCTTTGGTACATAGAAAGTGAGGTAATATCTATATCATTTAAAAAAATATTTCCATCATCAATATCCTCAATACCAACAACCATATAAAAAGAAGTAGTTTTTCCAGCACCATTTGGTCCTAATAAAGCAATAATTTCTCCTTGATATATCTCAAAAGAAACATCTTTAACCACCAGCTTTTTTTTATACATCTTTTTTAAATGATTAATTTTTAAATATTTTGTCATTTTTTATCCTTTTTTCGTTTTTCGAGCATCTCTTTATCTGCAATATCATATTGACCAGATTGGACAGAAATAATTTTTAAATTTTCACCCTTCACGTCAACAACAATTTTATCTGCAACAGATATATTTTCTTTATCTAAAAAGGAAGCATTTCCAATTAAAATCAATTCTTTTGTCTCTTCATTATATTTAGCTTGTTCCCCATAAATTACAGCTTTGATCTTCATTTCTTCCTCACCAGATTTTTTAATAACTTTTCGATTTTCATCTCCTTTCTTGATTTGAACATTACCTGAAATAATAGACACTTTATCTTTAACATATCGAGAAACATTATCTGCATAAAAGTTAACATTTTCAGAAGAATCAAAATAATTAACATTTCCTCTGGCCTTTAAAATATCTTGATTAGGTTCATAAAAAAAGTAATCTGATTTGATTTGTGTATGAGTCTCAGAATTTTTATATAATCCATTTTCAAAGATTTCGACTTCATAACTTTCTTTTGTATTATTATTCCTAATCTTGACTTTATCTCCTTTAATTGTAGCATCTTTAACTTCAATAAGTGGATCTCCAATTAAGGTAATATCATCTATATTTTTATCTCTATAAGGTATATAGTAAATTAATTCAGATTGAATAAATTGTTTTTCGTTATAAAGTTCAACATTCCCATTTAATAAATATTTCTCTTTTTGCTCTTGAAATGAAAAAATACGATCTGCCCTTCCAGAAAAATCATTTCGAAAAAACTCACAATTTCCCTTTAATAATCGTTTTTCTCGAGAGAATTTTTCATTTTCTTTACTTGGATAAATAAAATACTCTCCTTGATCTGCATAAAGCAAACCATTTTGATCTTCAATGATAACATTACTTTCAACAAGAATATATTGTGTAAAATCCTCATTTAAAAACTGATAAAAATCATTTTCCAGCTCGTTTTCGCTATAGCCATCAAAAGTAAACAGTTTATTTTTCAATTTCGATTTCTTTGGATCAACATCAACATTATAAAAAATCATATTATCTGAAGAAATCTTTAAATTATCCTTTTTAGATTCATATTTTACATTTTGATCTAAATAGATAGTACTTTCATCATTATCATTATAACTAATATATTCAATAAAATTAGCAGCCAAAATAGATTCTTCTACTCTAATTTTTGGTTGTCCATAGAGATCAGAACCAAAGATATAAATTTGATGTAAGGCATCAGTTTTTTGATAAAGAAGCTTATTGCCATTAACCAATACTTTTTTATAAAAGAATTGAACATCCCCTAAGAACATAGCTTTTTTTAATTTATCTACATAATCGATTTCATTTGCCCAAACTTCTATATCTTTATTTTTATAATAAGCTTCACCTAAAGCTACAAATTTTTCATCATTTTCTGAGAATGAGATTTGACTTCCTTTAATTTGCTGTCCTTCTTTTTCTAGATAGGCAGTACCCTCTAGAAAGCCTTTTTTTGTATTTTCTTGATAATGAATATATTCTGCACTAGCCCTATAATCTTTTATTTTTATTATAGCTTTATTCATTAAAATCCATTCTTTTTTATCGAAAAAATATTTGATCTTATTGGCTTCGACTTTTATTTCTATCTGATTATCTTCTTCCAATTCTTTTATATCTATATCTTTTTCTCGATCTATAGAAATTTCTTTTTGAGGAAGTAGATCATAAAGTACAGCATTATCTTCCAAAGTAAATACACTATCATTTTCTTTATAGAAAAAATAAGCTCTATCAGAAAATCCGACTTTATCATAATCAAAGATAAAAACGTTTTTATTGAAGGAATAAATATCTGCCAAATCCCCATTTTTTTGTTTAACTTTAAGTTGATAATCAATACGATTGGCTCTTCCACCTCTTTTTTTTATTATATATTTTACATTATCATTATCTAGATTTTCTTGTGTGACATAATACTCTAAGACTCTAGCATTTCCCTCCAAATAGCCATATGAAGTAGATCCTTGTGGATTTAAATAAGTCATTTTTTTTGCTTTTAAAATACGAAAAGGCTTGCCTTTCATAAGAGATTCTTTAGAAGAATATTCATAACAAATGACATTTCCCGTCATAACTAATTTTACACTTCCCTTATCTTCTTTATCCTTATCTTTTATTTTTTGGAAGATATCAATTCTATCTGCAGTAATTTTAATGTTTTCATTTTTTAGAAATATTGAAGCTTCATTATCTAAAACTAATTGCCTATCCTTTATATAAAATTGTATTTCCTTAGCTGAATATAAAATATCTTTTTTTTTATCTACAATTTTTGGATTTTTGATTAATCTTATTCGATCGTTTTCTAATTCATAAATACATTCTTCTCCAGAAAGTAAGAATCCTTCATTACTTAGATCTATTATGACATTTTCTTTAGCAACATAAATATTTTTTTCCCCAAAATATTCAAATTTATTTGCTAATAAAGTGATAGAGTTTTCATAAGAGACTATTTTTGGATTACCAATCATATAACCATATTTTTCATCTAGCTTATAATAAGCTTGGCTTGCGAAAATCTCGATACCATACTTATATGAAATGATTTGGACATCATCTTTTATATGTATTTCTTTTTTATCAGGAAAATATTTGATATAATGACTCATGATTCGATCTTCACCCAATCGAATTTCTACATTATTTAATAAATCCCAATATTTTTCTTTATTAAAAATTTTCTTTTTATCTGCTTTTAAAATTACAAAATCTTTTAATAATTTTTTGATTTCACTTTCTTCTATTTTTTCTTCCGTTTCTTTTTCTTCTATTGAATAAGTAAGATTTGACCATAAAAGAGTCAAAATCAAAATACGTAAAACATTCATAACTTTTACCTTTATTGAAAAATTTGTTTTTTGAATATACTTGTTGCATCTTCTATCTCTAAAATTTCTGATTTAAAATCATATAAGACATTTTTTCCTAATAATTTGATGACATAATTTGGTAAATCTTTTTCTTTATTTGTTAAATCTTTTTCTTTTTGATAAAATCGATAAATATAAACTGGATCTTCTTTTTTTGTTTTGAATATTTCTGATGTTCCATCCCAATAGACATAATCTGTTTCGATGATGAAATCCATAAAACCTGTGATTTTAACATTATTCCAAGATTCTGAAACTAAAGTTTCATAATTGAATTTAGCCTTATCTGCAACTACTTCTATATATTTAGTTTTATTATTCTCTTTTTTTGATTTATAGAAATAAAGTAATCGGATATTATCTAATAATAAATATTTTCCTTCTTTAAATACCTGAGATTTTTTTGCCACTAAAATTACTTTTAAGTCATTATTATTTTCTCTATCATATAAATAAATTTTGGTAAAATCACCGGTTAGAAGAGGGACAATCACAATATTATGATTAGAATTTTTGAAATGAAAAAACGTACATGAATTAAATGTGATAAAAAAAAGGAGACTCCATAAAAATTTCATGCTTTTACAACTTAAAAATAGGAACTAAAAATCTATCTCATTAAAGGTATTGATATAAATGTTAACAAGATTATTCATTTTTTTAAATTGTAGAATTAGAAATTTTTCTTCCTCTTCCTTTCCAATAAAGAAAATAAAAATCATACTAATAATAAGAACTAAAGATAATAACATTAAAATTTTCTGAATATTTCTATTAAGAAAAATTTTTTTAATGATTCGTGGAATAATATAAAAAACCAAATTTTTTATCATTTTTTTATCCTATATTTAAAATAATAATATATTTCAACTTATACTGATACTTCGTTATTATATATGCTTTATAAAGAGATTGAAAAATTTTTTTCCTCATTAACTGATCTAAAAAAATCAAAGACTTCATTTTTTGAAAAGTATCAAGATTTTTTTAGTATCAAAAAACTTATCTATAAACCACTGATTCAACCTCTAGAAAATCGTACTTTTTTAATACATATCGCTGGAACGAATGGGAAGGGTTCTACTGGGAAAATGCTCTCTAATTTATTGTATCATAAAGGATATCGAGTTGGATTATTTTCCTCTCCACATATTATAAGATATAATGAAAGAATCATTTACCAAAATAATGAGATTTCAGATCCAGAATTACTTTTTTTTATTCAAGAATATAAAGACTCTTTTTTAAAAGATCCCCTTTTTGAGGGTAAATTTTTTTTAGCAACTTTTATTCTCTCTTTAATATTTTTTCAAAAAAAACCTTTAGATTTTCTAATTTTAGAAACAGGTCTTGGTGGAAGATTAGATTATACAAATTTTTTCAAAAAAAAACTTTGTATTCTGCAATCGATCCATTTAGATCATCGAGAATATCTTGGTAAAACTATATCAAAAATTGCAAAAGAAAAAGGTGGAATTATTCATAAAAAGAATCCAGTTTTTGTTTCAATGCAATCTTACTCTTATACATATTCAATTTTTAAAAAGATTGCGAAATTGAAGAAATCTTTTTTTAAGTATTATGGAAAAGATTTTTATATTGATTCGATACAAGTTTTAGATCAAAAGAAAATTTTCTGGTTAAAAATTGGGAATAATATCTGTCAAATTGAAACAGGGCTAGAGACTCCTAAAATTCAAATATTTAATCTATTACTTGTATTAAATGTTTTAAAATATTATTCGATTGAAATAGACTATCCCTATTTTTTAGATATGAAATTGTTGGATATTTCTGGACGATTTGAAATAATAAGAAAAAATCCTACTTTTATTATTGATGTTGCACATAACTTACAATCGATCAGGATGACTTTATATAATATTTTAAATTTACCGATTAAATTTGAAAAATATTTTTTAATTTTAGGGATATCCAATCGTATTTGCAAAGATTATAGCTCTATACTACCTGAGATTATTCCATATTTCAATCCTATTTTTATCATTGAGCTTGATTTTTTAAAAAACAAGCAAAATACCCTATCTATTTTTAAATGGCTTGAAAAGGAATATCCTAAAAAGGAGATCTATTTTGCTAACAATTTCAAGACAGCCTTTGAATCTTTTAAGGATAAAATATCTGACAAGGACTTACTTCTTATGACTGGCTCTTTTTATCTTATTGGTGAAGTCAAAACTTATTTCCATTTTTTTCATTAATTTTTTTTATATTTAAAGTATGGCAAAAAAAAATTCCCTATTTCTTATAAAGGTAATAGTTTTTACAATATGCAAATTCAATTTATATTAAGCGAATACAATTTTATTTTTTATATTGCTATTGGTTTATTTTTTGGATTCTTTTTCTATCTATTTTATTCAAAAGTTTTAATCGGTGGATATTTTTTTTCGATCTTGATTTCCATTATTGGTGGTATACTGGGCGGAAAATTTTTTAGATCTCCTCTTAACTATACTCAGGACTTTTTTCATTATTATAATATTGATTTTTTAGCTATTGTTTTAGGAAATTTAATATTTTTATTTATTTTTTATTTATTAAGCAAGCAAATAATCCGATAGCTTAAGCTATGAGCAAAAAAGTAGGCATTTTTATTTCCATTTTTACTCTGATTTTTATTTTCTATTCTGCTTATTCACCTTTATTAATTGAAGGTAAAAGTAATAAAAATCATTTCAAAAATCAAAACATCTATTCTAAGAAAAAAGTATATAAAAAATTAAAATCTGTTTCTTTAAAAAAAAATGTGAAATATAAAAAATTAGTAACTTCCAATAAAAAATCCTCTAATAGGAAGCCTCTCTTTATAAAGATAGTCTATAGTAGAACAGAAGATCTAAAGCCTTATTCTAGAATAAAGCATATTGAAGTAAATAGTACTTATAATCTCGAAAAAAAAGTAATTTCTATCCATAACATTATGCAGGAAATCAATTTTTTAAAAAAATACGTTTCAAACTAAAAAAATTATCTCTTATTTAATATCCTATAGATTGAATTTCTTCAAAATCTTCATCTAAGCATTTTAGATAGATAGAAGTTGTCGTTAAACTCTCATGGCCTAAAAGTTGTTGTATCTTATTCAATTTTAATCCTTTCTTTAGCCAGTTCTTTGCACAGCTATGTCTTAATGAATGAAAGCTAATTTCCCAATTTATATCACTTATCTTCTTTAAAGCTCTTTTAAAAGTTACTTCAGAATAATTCAAATTAAGATCAAATTGGATAAAATTTTGCATATCTTGTTTCATATCTCGAGGTAAGTATGTAATTCGATATTTTTCATTCTTCCCAATGATTTCCAATCGAATAGGCGCATTCTTCAAGATCACTATATCTTTTCTTTTTAAATTTAAAATCTCAGATAATCGAGCTCCACAGTAATAAGCAATTTTAATTGCTAATTCAAGATCTTTACCTTTCTTTGTTTTAGGAAGTTTTTGAATAATCCTATACAAATCCTCTTCCGATACATATTTATCAATTCTATTCTTTTTAATACTCATATCGGAACGTCTCTTCCATTCAGGTAAAAAATAGGTAATTTTAATCCCAGCTTTTTTACACTTATCTAGCACTGATTTAGTCTGCAAATACACACTTTTAGATAAAATCCTCATATCCCCTTTTTCTATTCGATTTAATATGGTTATATATTTATCTAATGTTGCTGAAGAAAGAAAGCCTTCATAGACTTTTTTGAATCTTTGACCCAACTGAAATCTTTTTATATCTCTATTTTTTTTTACTACTACCTTACTCATTTATCCTAACTAATACATATTTATTTTTATATGATTAGTTATCGTGAGAAGATATATTTTTTTTATATTCTTCTATCATTTTATTCATATTTTCCAATTGTTTTATAAATTCTAAATTCAACTTAGAAAAATTTTCAACAATATTTTTTAACATATTGAAATTTTTTAGATCTCTCTCCTTCTCTCTTTCCTTTTCTTTATAGTTATAGATGTTAATATTTTCTATATCAAATAAATCTGTTTGCCTCCTTTTACTCTCTTTATTTTTTAAAAAAAGATTCGCATTATGAATAATCTCTTGAGGAATACCAGCAATTTTTGCGACATAAATTCCATAGCTTTTTTCTGCAGTCCCCTTAACAATTTTATATAAAAAATTAATAGTATCTTCTTTTTCTAAAATCTGGCATTTATAATTCATTATCCCCAAACTATTTAGCTGTGTTAATTCATGATAATGAGTAGAAAAAAGGATATAGTTATATTTTTGAAAGTTTTTTCTTAAATAAGAAATAATAGAATAAGCGATAGCCATACCATCATAAGTGGATGTTCCACGACCAACTTCATCCATGATAATAAAAGATCTTGGAGAAATAGAATTTAAAATATTTGCTGTTTCTATCATTTCAACCAAAAAGGTACTTTCTCCTTTTGAAATAGAATCTGTAGCTCCAACTCGAGTAAAGATTTGATCTGTAATAGGAATTTTTGCATAAGATGCTGGAACAAATGATCCGATTTGAGCCATAATAATGATTAGACAATTCTGTCTTAAAAAAGTTGATTTTCCAGACATATTTGGACCAGTAATAATATGAATAAAAGAATCTTCTTTATTCATCAATAAATCATTGCTAATATAAGAATTTTTATCTATAATTCTTTCTACTAGAGGATGTCTTCCTTCTCTTATTTCTAAATTTCCAGTTTCTATAATTTCAGGTTGGATATAATCATATTTCATAGCTTGAGAAGAAAAACTACTTAGGACATCTAGCCAGGAAATATGATAGGCCATTTTTTTTATATATAATAACTTATCCGAAAAAAACTCCAAAATATCCGTAAAAATCTTTTCCTCTAAAATAGAGATCTCATTTTTTATATTCATAATTTTTGATTCATACTCAATTAATTCTGGAATGGTATACCGCATAACATTTTTTAAAGTCTGTTTTTTAATATAATAATCTGGCAATTTTACTTCCTTTATCTTTGAAAAAGTTATTTCTATAAAATAGCCAATAATATTGTTATATTTGATTTTTAACATTGGGATATTTGTCTTTTTTCTTTCTTTATCTTGTATTTCAATTAATAGCTTTTCGCTATTTTTATTTAACTCTCTTAACTTATCCAATTCTGGAGAATAGTTATATTTAATATATTCACTTTCTATATTATTTTCATCAATAGATTCGTTTAATTTTTGAATGATTTCTGTAATGATAGCTGAATTTTGTTCTTCAAATAATTTTTTTAATGTATCTAAAGAGATAGTAGAAAAAATATCTCTTATTTTTTGGATAGAAAGGAAAGAATTTTTTAATCGCATTAAATCTCGGAAATTTGCTTTTTTCAGGGCGATTTTAGAGATAATTCTTTCTAGATCATGGATAGAATCTAATTTATTTTGAATATTAGATAATAATTTTATATCCTTAGAAAGGAAATGGATAACATTATACCTTTCTAATATATCTTCTTTATTAACAATTGGATGTAGAATCCAGCGATAAAGTAATCGACTTCCTATAGTCGTTTTTATATTTTCACTTAAAATTTTGAATAAAGTATAATATTGTTTTCCGTCTTGATTTTCGATTAATTCAAGATGTTTAATTGTTTTGGCATTCATATATAAAAAGTCAGTCTTCTTTATATATTGTATTTGATGGATATGCTCTAATTTTTTTGGCTGGATTTTTTTAATATATTGAATTAAAGCAGCGGCACTTAAGATAGATAATTTTGAATCGAGTTTGAATCCGAAACTTTCTAGATTTTTAATTTCAAAAAATTCTATCAAAAATTTTTGACAACTCTCGAAACTAAAAAAAATATCTTCCATATAATTTTGGATAATATTGGGATAATAATTTTGGATGAGCTTAAAAATATTTGGATCATTTTTGGCTTTATTTGGTAAGACTAGTTCACAAAATGGAACTCGCATCATATCATCTAAAACGACAGATAAATCGCTTTTTTTTCTAAAATCAGAGACAAAAAAATCACCAGTAGTTATATCAATATAAGCAATACCTATATCATAATAATCTTGAATTTTTTCATAAAAAAAGGAAAAGATATACTGATTTGGGTTTTCGAAATTACTAATAATTCGATCTTCCAATAAAGTTCCTGGAGTAATGATTTCAGTTACTCCACGTTTTACGATCCCCTTTTCTTTTTCATTAGCTTTTTCTAATTGCTCACACATTACAATTTTATATCCTTGATTTAGTAATCTTTGGATATAAATTGATTTTGCGTGATAAGGAATACCACACATTTGGATACCATTTCTTTGAGTTAAAGCAATATCTAAAATTTTTGATGCTATTTCTGCATCTTTTTCGAACATTTCATAAAAATCTCCTAAACGAAAAAAAACAATTTCGTCTTTAAAGGAAGATTTAATTTCATAATACTGCTTCATCATTGGAGTCAATGATGATTTTAGATCATTTTCTTTCATATTTTTTTATTAATGGGTTATATCCATTTTTTATAAATATTTCTTTATATAAAAGAATTTTTTTCTTTTCAAAAAATGGTCCCAAAAAAACTTTATAATACTTATTATCATTGTAATAGAAGCCTTCTATAGAAGCATTTATATTAAATTTAAGGTCTATTTTATTTTTCAGTAAAATTGAATTCGTTTTTTTTTTAAAATCGCTATTTGTAAAATATATCCAGTTTTTTTTTCTATCCCTTGTTGTTCTTCAATATTGACATATTTCATTATTCTATCCTTTATTTTGATCACTTGATCTCTATTGCTCATTTCTGGATATTTTTCTAGAATTTTTTTATAAATTTTAAAACTGGTTTCATATTCTTTCAAAGACATATTGATTTCAAATAGCAAAAAATAGTCAGTAATATCCAAATAAAATCGATTATATTTTTCATAAATAGCTAGAGCTTTTTTATTTTCATTCTTTTCATAAAAAAAATGTGCAAAAATGTATCTCAATTGTTGATAATAGAATTTATCATTTTTATAAATAAAGATCTGATTAAAAATAGTATCAAAATGTTTCTCATTTATTATATCTCGTAAATAACGAATTTTTTCTAGAAAAAAAATCGTTTTCTTTTGATACCCATTATATTTCTTTTTATCCTTCTTAATAATTTTTAAAACTTCCTTAAAAAAGAAAAAAGATTTTGGATAATCCTGAATAAGAAAATAGAATTCACCCAATAGATTGAGAAATTTAATTTTAATAATGGAATCTTTCATATCTAAAAGCGAATATTCTAAAAGATAGATATTTTCTTTTAAATCTTGATTCAATTTTATATATTCATATAAGGAATAGTATTTTATTAAATCTTGGCTTTCTTTGTACGATTGATAAAAATATTCTTTTGCTTTATTTTTTATCCCATATTTTAAATAAATTTGACCTCTTTCATAAGAAGTTATCGAAAATAAAATATTTGGAAAAATAAGATAAAAAAAATATACAATATACTTCATAAAAAAACTTAAGATAATAAAGTTTTTGCAAATGTAACCGCAATAACTTTATTTGCACCAGCATCTTTTAAAATCCTAGAACATTCATTCACTGTACTTCCAGTAGTAAATATATCATCCAGTAAATAAACATTTTTCCCAAAAATATTCTCATTATTCACAATATTATACTGATTATATGGATTTTTAATTCTCTTTTTATAAGATAATTTCGACTGTCTTTTATTATCAAAAACTTTCATAAGACTCTTATTTATAAATGGTATCTTTAATTTTTCAGATAAATTTTTCGCTAAAAAATACGCCGGATTAAACCCTCTCAATAAAAATCTCTTCCTTGATATTGGTACTGGTATAATAATAAAATTTTCTCTTTCTAAAAAAATATCCAACAAATCAGCCATTAGCTTCCCTAAGTGATAAAAAACAAACTCCTTATTTAAAAATTTAGCATAATTTACTATCTTTTTTATATCAGATTCAAAAATAAAGCAAGAATAATTTTTATCAAAAAAAATCTCCATATTTCTCTTTCTTAATCTACAATCATAGCAGGAAAAAATATCTAACGGATTTGAACATCTATCGCATTTCTTTTTATCTAAAATACTTTTTTTTCTTATCATAACAAGGCATCCTAAACAAAAAATAGAAATCCTCTCAAAAGATATTTTAGAACATAAAATACAATGACTCGTAAATATTAGACTTAAAAAATAGTGTAACATAAGAAAAGAAATACCGTAGCGGAGAATCGAACTCCGGACACAAGGATTTTCAGTCCTTTGCTCTACCGACTGAGCTACTACGGCATAAAAAAAGCCCTAGCAAAACTTACTCTCCCACAAATGAAATCTGCAGTACCATCAGCGACAAGAGGCTTGACGATCGTGTTCGGAATGGGAACGTGTCTAATACTCTTACTAAATCACTAGGGCTTATCCAATTAAATATTAAGACATAAATTGAATAATATGGTCAAAACTCACGATTGATTAGTACTAGTCGGCTTAACATCTTTAGATATACATGCTTAGACCTCTAGCCTATCGACCTTGTCTTCTTCAAGGAATCTTTAGGATTTTTAACAATCAGGGATATCTAGTCTTAAAGTAGGCTTCCCACTTAGATGCTTTCAGCGGTTATCCTGTACATACTTAGCTACCTAGCTGTGCTTTTGGCAAAACAACTAGTACACCAGCGGTATGCCCACTCCGGTCCTCTCGTACTAGGAGCAGATCTTTTCAAATATCCTACGCCTGTGACGGATAGAGACCGAACTGCCTCACGGCGTTCTGAACCCAGCTCATGTACCGCTTTAATTGGCGAACAGCCAAACCCTTGGGACCTTCTTCAGCCCCAGGATGCGATAAGCCGACATCGAGGTAGCAAACCCCCCCGTCGATGTGAACTCTTGGGGGGGATAACTCTGTTATCCCCGGAGTACCTTTTATTCGTTGAGCGACGGCACTTCCATACGCAACCGCCGGATCACTAAGGCCTGCTTTCGCATCTGTTCGAGATGTCTCTCTTACAGTTAAGCTTCCTTTTGCCTTTACACTCTACATACGATTTCCAACCGTATTGAGGAAACCTTTGCGCACCTCCGTTACATTTTAGGAGGCGACCGCCCCAGTCAAACTACCCACCAGACATTGTCTCTCTTCCAGATTATGGAAAAAGATTAGAATTTCAATAAAGTTAGAGTGGTATTTCACCGTTGACTCCATGAAAGCTGACGCCTTCACTTCTCTGTCTCCCACTTATCCTACACAAACATTATTCAAATTCAATGCCAAGCTATAGTAAAGGTTCCGGGGTCTTTTCGTCCTGTCACAGATAATCAGCATCTTCACTGATATTGCAATTTCACCGAGCTTCTCGTCGAGACAGCACCCAATTCGTTACACCATTCGTGCAGGTCGGAATTTACCCGACAAGGAATTAAGCTACCTTAGGACCGTTATAGTTACGGCCGCCGTTTACCGGGGCTTCGGTTAAAAACTTCTATGAATAAATCCATATAATTTCCTTCCTTAACCTTACGGCACCGGGCAGGTGTCAGTCCGTATACTTCCATTTTCATGTTATGCACAGACCTGTGTTTTTGTTAAACAGTCGACTGGATCATTTCTCTGCAACCTTCTTGCGAAGGCCCTCCTTATACCTAAGATACGGAGGTATTTTGCCGAGTTCCTTAACGAGATTTCACTCGAGCGCCTTAGGATATTCACCCTACCCACCTGTGTCGGTTTATAGTACGGTCTCTCTTTTAGTTAAGCTTAGAAACTTTTCTTGGCCATTTATTGTGCTTTTTCCAGACCCTTTTAAAAGCCTGTCATATTCGTTTTTGCCTTTCTGTGACTTTTTAGTGCCACCCAGCTCCAACTTAAACGTAACACCATCTGTACGCAAAACACTTTAAACAACGTCATTCCTTCACACTAAAAGGAGGTACTGGAATATTAACCAGTTTCCCATCGGCTACGCTTTTCAGCCTCACCTTAGGAGCCGACTAACTCTGAGCAGATTAACTTTACCCAGAAAACCTTAGGTTTTCGGCGAACAGGTTTTTTACCTGTTTTTTCGTTACTCATACCGGCATTCTCACTTCCGATATCTCCAGCAAACTTTTCAGTTCACCTTCTCAGACTTACGGAACGTTCCTCTACCACTTCTTTGATTACTCAAAAAAGTCCACATCTTCGGTACTATGCTTGAGCCCCGTTGAATTTTCGATGCAAAAAAACTCGACTAGTGAGCTATTACGCACTCTTTAAAGGGGTGGCTGCTTCTAAGCCAACCTCCTAGCTGTTTTAGTTTTTTTACTTCCTTTCACACTTAGCATAGATTTAGGGACCTTAGATAATGGTCTGGGCTTTTTCCCTTTTGACTATGAAGCTTATCCCTCATAGTCTAACTCCCTTTACTTTACTTATAACATTCATAGTTTGATTGGATGCGATACTCTGTATGAGTTCTAATCCATTCAGTGCTTTACCGCCATAAGAAATTACAAGAGGCTAACCCTAAAGTTATTTCGAGGAAAACCAGCTATCTCCAAGTTTGATTGGCCTTTCACCCCTACCAACAACTCATCCCATAGCTTTTCAACGCTAACGGGTTCGAACCTCCATGTTGTTTTACCAACACTTCATTCTGGTCATAGGTAGATCACTTGGTTTCGGGTGTATTTCGGATAACTATTTCGCTCTATTAAAGCTCGCTTTCACTTCGACTACGGTATTTCTATACCTTAATCTTGCTATCCAAAATAACTCGCCGGTTGGTTATACAAAACCCACGTGGTCATCCCCAAATGGGACTCCCACCGCTTGTCAGCAAAAAATTTCAGTTTCTTTTAACCGCCCTTTCGGGCTACTTTTCACCTTTCCCTTACGGTACTAGTTCACTATCGGTTATCAATTTATATTTAGCCTTGGATGATGGTCCACCCAAATTCCCACAAGATTCCACGTGTCTCGTGGTACTCAGGAATATAGCCATCCTTCTATTTACAAAATCAATACAGGACTATCACCTTCTTTGGTTAAATTTTCCAAATCATTCTTAATTTTTGTAAATAGACGAACGAGTTTCCTCTGCTATACCCTATAACCCTTAGATACTTCTAAGTTTAGGCTATTTCCATTTCGCTCGCCGCTACTTTGGAAATCTCGTTTGATTTCTTTTCCTCAAGGTACTAAGATGTTTCAATTCCCTTGGTCATGCCCTTTTAGCCTATTTTATTCAACTAAAAGTAATAGATTTCACTCTATTGGATTACTCCATTCAGCAACCTTTAAGTTTTAACGCTTTTTAGCAGCTCCTTAAAGCTTTTCGCAGCTTGGCACGGCTTTCTTCGCTATTGATACCTAGGCATCCATTTTTTGCTTTATTTTAATTGACCATATTATTCAATTTATATCAATCAACTTGCAATACCTATAATACTCTGATTATGTATTATTTATATTTAATTATTTCTATTTTTAAAGATCTAAAGTCTTTTTTTTATAAAAAAGCTTTAAAAAACTAATTTTATAATATCAATTATAATATTTTTTAAAAAAGAAATTTAATAATCTCTTTCTTTTAATATTTTTACCCCATAAACTTTTTTCAAATAATCCAAGCCGTATTCGTGATCTTCCTTACTAAAAGACTCTACTCCATCCTCTACAACTTCTATCCCATATCCGTTTAAGAAAGCATCATATGCTGTATGCTTAATACAAATATGCGTGTGCAACCCTACCAATACCAATTCTTTTACGCCTTTTTCTATCAGAAGATAATTTAGATCTGTTCCTGAAAATGCACTATAACGCCTTTTCAATAGGATATAATCTTCTTTTTCTGGAGTAATATCTTTTATTACCTCAGCCCCTTTTGTTCCTCTCAATGCATGAGGGCCCCAAATCTTAAACTCTTGATCAATTTCAGGCAGATGAGAATCATTTACATAAATAATTAGATTCTTTTTTGCTCTAAATTTACCTATAAGCGACTTGACAACTGGGATGATCTTTTCTGCCCTTTCACAAGCAAGCTTTCCCCCAGGAAAGAAATCATTTAACATATCTATAATTATTAAACTTTTTGACATATTTTATAAAAATTTAAAAGATAAGCAAGATTCAAGGACTAAAGTCAATTCCTTTAATAAAAGGAGGTGATCCAGCCACACCTTCCGATACGGCTACCTTGTTACGACTTCACCCCTCTCGTCAAGCTGTACCTAGTTACCTTCTTCCTTGCGGTTAGTTCAGTACCTTCAGCAAAACTCATCTTGAGGGGTGTGACGGGCGGTGTGTACAAGACCCGAGAACGTATTCACCATGACATGCTGATTCATGATTACTAGCGATTCCACTTTCATGAAGTCGAGTTTCAGACTTCAATCCAAACTGAGAATGGCTTTATGAGATTTGCTCCACGTCGCCGCTTTGCTTCTCTTTGTACCATCCATTGTAGCACGTGTGTAGCCTAGGACATAAGGGCCATGATGACTTGACGTCATCCCCACCTTCCTCCAGTTTATCACTGGCAGTTTCTTCAGAGTACTCAGCTTAACCTGTTAGCAACAGAAGATAAGGGTTGCGCTCGTTGCGGGACTTAACCCAACATTTCACAACACGAGCTGCCGACAGCCATGCAGCACCTGTGTATAAGTCCTCTTGCGAGGCCATTTATATTTCTATAAATTTCCTATACATGTCAAGCCCTAGTAAGGTTTTTCGCGTATCATCGAATTAAACCACATGCTCCACCGCTTGTGCGGGTCCCCGTCAATTCCTTTGAGTTTTACTCTTGCGAGCATACTCCCCAGGCGGTATACTTATCGCGTTAGCTTAGACACCTAGCAATAATGCCAGACGCCTAGTATACAACGTTTACGGCTAGGACTACCAGGGTATCTAATCCTGTTTGCTCCCCTAGCTTTCGTGTCTCAGTGTCAGTGTTAGACCAGAAGACTGCCTTCGCCATCGGTGTTCTTTCTAATATCTGTAGATTTCACCCTTACACTAGAAATTCCGTCTTCCTCTTCTAAACTCTAGATTAATGGTTTTAGATAACCTTTTTAAGTTGAGCCTAAAAATTTTATATCTAACTTCTTAATCCACCTACACACCCTTTACGCCCAGTAAATCTGAATAACGCTTGCCCCTTACGTCTTACCGCGGCTGCTGGCACGTAATTAGCCGGGACTTATTCATCGAGTACCGTCACTTTCTTCTTCCTCGATAAAAGAACTTTACAACCTTTTCAGGCCTTATTCATTCACGTGGTATCGCTCCGTCAGGCTTTCGCCCATTGCGGAAGATTCTTAGCTGCTGCCTCCCGTAGGAGTCTGGGCCGTATCTCAGTCCCAATGTGGCCGGACACCCTCTCAGGCCGGCTATCTATCGTAGCCTTGGTAAGCTATTACCTTACCAACTAGCTAATAGAACGCAAACTCATCTTAAAGCGAATTTCTTCTTTGTTCCAAAAGGCTTTTGCTTTTTGGAATACATCCGGTATTAATCCAGTTTTCACTAGGCTATCCCAGTCTTTAAGGCAGATTATTTACGTGTTACTCACCCGTTCGCCACTCAGTCTAGCTGCCGAAGCAACTATCTTCGTTCGACTTGCATGCTTAAGACATACCACCAGCGTTCATTCTGAGCCAGGATCAAACTCGTCATTATTGACAGACCTTTTTAACTTATTTTCTAAGTTAACATCTGCACGTTTTCACCAATATATTTCTTTGATATACTTTATATCCTTAAATCTTGCTTATCTTTTAAAAAATCAAAATTCTTTTTTACTAAAAAAATTAAAAAAATTATTTTTTAAATACTAAGTTCTTACAAAAAGCCTTGTATTTAATTCTTATGATATAATAATATTCTTTTATGAAAAAAAGTCAAACTTTTTTTTAGTTTTTTTATTTTTTATATCTCCTTATCTAATTTTCTATATCTTATTGCCTCTAATACGTCTTCCATCTTGATATTATCTCGATTATCTAAATCAGCAATAGTGCGACTAATTTTTAAAATTTTATAATAAGATCGAACTGACAAATTCATTTGATCTATAGCTTTCATCAAAATATTTTTTAAAGAAGAATCTATTTTACAATATTTTTCAATTAATTCATTCGACATCCTAGCATTATGTATAAATTGATTTTTATATCGTTCTTTTTGTCTATCCTGAGCTATTTTTACTTTATCCTTTTTCTCTATACTCCCTTCTTCTACTTTTGAATTAATAATTTCTTCATTTTTTAGTGGCAAAACATAAATTTGTATATCAATTCGGTCCATAATTGGTCCAGATATTTTTTTTAGATATTTTTTAATTTCATCTTCACGACAATAACAATCTTTTTTTGAATACATATAATATCCACAAGGACAAGGATTCATAGCTGCTATCAATATAAATTTACAAGGATAAGAAATAGTATAATTTACTCTTGAAATATGAACTTTTCCATCTTCTAAAGGTTTTCTAAGAGCTTGTATAACATCTTTACGATATTCTGAAAATTCGTCCATAAACAAAATTCCATGATGAGCTAAACTGATTTCACCTGGAGAAGCGTTTTTCCCTCCTCCTAATATAGATCCTATAGATGAACTATGATGTGGAGTACGAAAAGGTCGATCCATTAATATAAATTCATTTTTTCCTAATTTACCAGAGGAACTATAAATTTCAGTAGTCTCCAAACTTTCTTCAAGAGTTAGATCTGGTAAAATTGTTTTGGCTCTTTCAGCAATCATAGATTTTCCAGCACCTGGAGGTCCAACCATCAACAAATGATGTCCACCAGCACAAGCAATTTCTATTGCTCTTTTTGCTTCATATTGCCCTTTAACTTGATTAAAATCTAGATTGTGTAATTTATTACGATCTGAAGATATCCACTGAATATTTTTTCTTACATATGGATTTATTTTATTGCCTTCTAAAAAACTAATAACATCTTTCAAGTGATGCATTGGGTAAATAGGAATACCTTCTATCAAACTAGCTTCTTTTCGATTTTTATATGGAAGAATAACAGAGAAATCCAAGTAACTGGATTTCAACATTTTCATGATAGATAAGACCCCTTTTAGAGAATAAAGAGAACCATCTAAACTTAACTCTCCAATAATAACTAATTTTTCGAATTGTATAGGATTGATATGAATTAAATTTCCAGAATTTAGTATAGAAATAGCGATACCGAGATCTAAAAATGTACCCATTTTTTTCAAATCAGCAGGAACAAGATTAACAACAATTCTTTTATTTGGATAATTATATCCAGAATGTTCAATAGCAGATCGAACTCTCTCTTTAGCTTCTTTAACACTTGAATCAGCTAAGCCAATAATTTGCATACCAGGAAGGCCACGTTGAATATCCACTTCAATTTTTACAAAAGAAGCTTCAATCCCCAATAAAGTTGCAGAATATATTTTAGAAATATTCTTTTTTTCCATATTACTTCCAATATATTTTGAGATTTTTAATTTTTTTTTAAACTAATAGTATAATTTTTTATATCCTCTATATTTATAGTTTATTATATTTAACATATTACAATTCAAAGCTATTTATTTAAAATGATAATTTTAAAAGTTAAGTAAAAGCTATATTAAAAATTAAATATTTTTAAAGAGGAATTATGATAAAAACATTTTTTCAAAAACCAGCTAATGTAAAAGAAAAGTGGTATCTTATTGATGGTGAGGGAAAAATTTTAGGCAGAATAGCATCAAAAATAGCATTACTTCTTAGAGGGAAAATAGCTGCCACTTTTACTCCACATGTCATGGAAAAAAATTATATTATTCTAATTAATGCAGATAAAATTAAGATTAGTGGGAATAAATTCGAAAGAAAGATCTATAGACATCATACATTATATCCTGGAGGGTTAAAAGAGATTTCTTATTCTAAAATGGTAAAAAAGGATCCTACATTTCCTATAAGAGAAGCTGTAGCTGGTATGTTACCTAAAAACAAATCCAGAAAGAAAATACTTGGAAAACTTAAAGTTTATTTAGGAACTGAACATCCGTATAATAAAGAAAAATTAGAAATTATTAATTTATAATAATTTATTAAAATAAAAAGTAAGATATAAAAATGAGGAGGTATAATTGAGTAATCAGTTTATAGGTACTGGAAAAAGGAAAACTGCTATTTCAAGAGTTATTTTAAAAAAAGGATCTGGGAAAATTATAATCAATAAAAAAGATTATAAGGATTATTTTTCTAACATAAGTGCTTATTATGAACATATCCTATTACCTCTGCAGGTAACCGATACTTTAAATAAGTATGATTTCAAAGTTAATGTTCATGGTGGCGGTATTAGTGCTCAATCCGATTCTATTCGTTATGGTATAGCAAAATGTCTTTTAAATGAAGATATTTCAAATAGATCCGTTTTAAAGAAAAATCAGTTACTAACTAGAGATTCAAGAATTGTAGAACGAAAAAAATATGGAAAAGCTGGAGCAAGAAAAAGTTTTCAATTTTCTAAACGTTAATCTTTTTTATATATTCGATTTTTTTTATTTATGAAAAAGCAAACCAAAAAAAGTTTTTTAGAGTTTTTTGAAAAAAATGGGCATACTAGAGTCAAGAGTTCATCTCTACTTCCAGCAGCAGATCCAAGTATATTATTCACTACAGCTGGAATGTTACAGTTTAAACCTTATTTTTTAAAAGAAAGAATACCAGCGTTTTCTAGAGCTGTATCTATACAAAAATGTTTAAGGACAACAGATCTAGATAATGTCGGTTATACTACTCAACATCATACGTTTTTTGAGATGCTTGGTAATTTCTCCTTTAATGATTATTTTAAAGTAGAAGCTTTTGAAATGGCTATCGAATTTATTCATAAAATTGGGTTGGATTTCAAAAAAATTACCTTTTCTGTATATGAAAAAGATTTGGAAACTTATAAAATATTAAAATCTTTAAAAATTTCAGAAGATAAGCTTTTCTTTCTTGGAGAAGAGGATAATTTTTGGGGACCTCCGGGAAAAGAAGGAGTTTGTGGCCCATGTAGTGAAATCTATTACGAAATAGATGGTTATAAGTTCGAGCTATGGAATATTGTTTTTATCCAGTTTTATAAAGATCTAAAAGGGAATTTGAGAAAATTAGATGAAAATTATGTAGATACTGGAATGGGCTTAGAAAGACTTATCATGATATTAGAAGGGAAAAAGTCTGTTTATGAAACTTCTATATTTCAACCTATTATTTCAAAAATCGAGCAAGTTTTAGATCATCCTTATAATTCGAATAATGAAACTAAAATCGCTTATCATGTTATTGCAGATCATATTCGTGCTTTAACTTTCATTCTTAGTGAGAATATTCTTCCATCAAATGAAGGCCGAGGTTATGTTATTAGAAGAATATTAAGAAGAGCTATCCGGTTAAGTCAATTTATCACTACTCAACCTTTCTTATATCATTTAGTTGACTTTATTGTTCAAGATATGAAGGAAGATTATCCAGAAATAGCCAACTCTGAAAAAAAGATCAAAAATATCATCAAAATGGAAGAAGTCTTATTTCAAAAAACACTGAAAGAGGGATCACAATATCTAAAAAGTATTATTCATAAAACAAAAGAGGAAAAATTAAATACTATTCCAAGTAGTGAGATTTTTAAACTTTATGATACTTTAGGATTTCCTTTGGAATTAACAAAAGAAATATTGGCTACAGAAACCTTATTTTTTGATGAAGATGAATTTACTCAATTAATGGAACAACAAAGAAAAAGAGGTGAAGAATCTTGGAAAGAAATAAAAGGATCTCTAGCATACTTTCTCGAAAAAGATAAGATTGAAAAAACAAAATATTTTGAATCTCTTAAGGAAGAAAATCTAGAAAGCAGTATTTTATTTCTTTTTAAAAAGGAAAATGGAGGATATATACCAGTTCAAGAGCTATATTCTGGAGAAACAGGCATTTTGATTTTATCTATCACGTCATTTTATGCTGAAGGTGGTGGGCAGGTTTATGATATTGGAGAAATTATAAAAAAAGATATAAATGAAGAATTAATATATAAAGTTGAAAACGTCCAAAAGGAAAAGGAATATTATTTTCATTATGGCGAACTTAAAAGTTCATCTTTGAAAATAGGAGATGATGTTTTTTTAAATATAGATATTACGAGGAAAGTCAATATTTCTAAAAATCATTCAGCAACGCATATTTTACACCACTATATTCTTCAAGATTTCGATGCAAAACAAATGGGCTCCTTTGTTGAGGATACTCGATTAAGATTCGATTTTTCTTATTATCACCCTCTTTCAGAAAGAGAAATAAATGAATTAGAATATAAAGTGAATAAAATAGTACAGGAAAATTATATTCGAAAAACTGAACTTATAAGAAAGGAAGAAGCTAAAGAAAAGGGAGCACTTGCTTTTTTTAATGAAAATTATGACAATATTGTTCGACTGATACAATTAGGACCTTCTATAGAGCTTTGTGGTGGGACTCATGTTGGAGCTACTGGAGAAATTGGATTGATTAAAATCACTTCAGAAACTTCAATTGGAAAAGGGATTCGAAGATTAGAAGCTGTAACTGGGATTCATGCTTTACAATTATTACTCAAAACTTATCAAATATATAATCATATTAAACAGATTTTCAATCAAAATGAAAATATTATTCCATTTTTAACAAATTTAAAAAGTGAAAATAAAGATTTAATACAAAATAATGAGAGACTAAAGGATCAAATTGCTTTTCAGGAAGCACTTCAAGAGATAAAAAAAGCTAATCTATCTCAAAATATTGATTATTATTTCTTTTTAAGTAAAAAAATAAACAATTTACGTCAAGTTTATACTCAGATTAATCAGATGAGTAGAAATTATTCTATTGTTTTTCTACTTTTTCAAGAAAAAAATACTCTAGTGTATCTTTTTGGAATGCCAAAAAATTTTTTGGAAAAATATAAAATAGATATTCAGCCTATTCTAAATGAGATACAAAAACAAATCGGTGGGCAAGGAATTTTTAAATCGAATATAGTGCAAGGAAAAGGTATTTTTCAAGAAGATAAAGTAAAAGAGCTAGATGAGTTTATTTATAGCTATCTAAAAGAAAAGTTAGCTAGCCTTTGATTCATCTTCTATACAATACGCAACAAGAGTAGATGGAGGAATAGATTTTCTATAGTGGAATTTATATTCCTTATTCAAATCTCTAAAATATTCCTTAACAACTTGATCAATTTTACTTTCTATAAGCTTTTCTAAAGCTTCTTTATTTATATCAATATTATTTTTTTCAGATGATAAAAAATGGAAGTCCAATTTAGATTGAATATGCTTTTTAAGAGGATTAAATCCTTGATTAATATCTAAAGATAGTAAACTATTTCCTTCATCATAAATAAGATAAAGATTTACCTTATAGTGCTTTTGAAAATATTGAAAATAAAAATGCCCCAAATTAAAAAAAATTATTTTGTTGGCATCATCAAAATTAGAGCTATGATATACTAAATCGATAAAAAAAGTTTCAAAATAAATATCTAAGATTTGATTAGGTCTCAAAAAAAGCAATTTAGAAATTTTATCAATTATTTGTGGAATCAAATTAATACTTCGCTTAAAATTAGTATTAATTCTATAATAATTTTCCTTACTGATTTCTTTTTTTATAATTTCTTTGATTTCAAAAATATTATTCTCTATTTTTTCGCCAATAAAAGCTTTTTTATAGGCTATATTAAAAGTAAAATTTGTATAAAAAAACCCATAATTTCTGTTATTATAGGAAGTTAGCTGAATTGGACCAAAAAGGTCTGTCCAGTATTCATTTTTGACAATATCCTTAAAGTGATTAATATAAAAAATATAAGATCCAGTAGAAAAAAAACCAATAATAGCTAGAAATGATAATAAGAAATATAGTTTAAACTTACGACTTAACATATATTAAAATAAACGACCTATTAAGAGTAATACTTTATATATTGATATCACTTGTCTAAAGAAAAATAAAAAGCGATGAATAAACAAAATAAGCTTTGGAAAATTTTAAGAGCCTTAAATCAGCAAATTTTTATTTTATTAAAAAATATATTGCACTACTATATATTAATTATTACATTCTTTTAATGTAAATGTATTTTAAATGTTTTAAACATTTAAGATAGCTTTAGCGAGGTTTTCTTATGTGGAAAGAATCTATTAATAAAAAAAAATCAACTATAGCAAAATATAATCCAGAAGTAAATAAGTATTGTCATAATTGTGGTTCAATTATCGCTAAATTAGCGGATATATGTTTAAATTGTGGGATTATGTCGATAAAGCCTACAGTAAGACCATTAGAAAGCCTAGCTAAACCTCAAAAAAGTTTTATCGTAACTTTAATTCTGCTTATTTTTCTACCTTCCTTTCATCGATTTTATACTGGGCATATTGCATCTGGAGTACTTTTTATTATAACATTCGGTGGATTTTTTCTATGGTGGTTTATTGATTTAATCACTATTTTATCTGGTGGTTTTAGAGATAAAGATGGAAACCCATTAGTCTAATCTAATTAGAAAAATAAAACTAAATACTTTTTTTTAGCTTTTTATCGCAGTTTTGTTTTAATTATATTAACATATATATTATATATATCTTTTTTAGAAATTTGTTTTAAGAAAAGGGATCACAAGCCTATGCTCATAAAAAAGTTTAAAAGTCATTATTTATATTTCCTTATCAACTTTTCTATCATTTTCCCAATCTTATTGTTTATCTTAAATTTTAGCTCAAAATCCGTTGGGCATGTCAAATATTATGAAAGTTTTGAATATGTAAAAGAAAAAGGAGCTGAGGAAGATAATCATGACAATTTTAATCGCTTGGTTTATTTGATCCATCCAATTAAAGAATTAGAACAGATAAAGGACAAAAACTATATTAAAGTATATTTTAACAAGTATAACTCGTGGATTAGAATTGAAAAATATAATAAGAGTGATTATTTAGTATTTAAAGTAGATAATTTGGCACGTTATGAGTCTAACTATAAAGAAATACATCCTTAATATAATTTGGATATCATACAATGAGTAGTAAATTTGATCTATTAGATAAGCATTTAAAAATTTTTAGTATAGATCCTATTAGAAGTTTTTTAAGCCATGCAAAAAGGAAAGTTATTTCTATTAGTATCCATCAAGATAGGGTTTCAGATTATGAGGATATCCTTTTAAAATGTGAAAGTTTTTCTATTCCTTATCATATCATTAATGATGAAGAATATAGTAAGTGGCGTTTCAAAACTAGCGGTATTATGGCTTTATTCTATGGAAATAGTTTGCAATTCGATTCCTTAAAAGAATATTTCCAATTATTTTCAAAATCTGAAGGTCAAAACTACGTTTTCCTTATTTTGGATTGTATTCAAGGGGCCGGTAATTTTGGAGCTATTTTTAGAACTTGTAATCATATGAATATTGATGCAATCATTACTCCTAAGGATCGATCTGTTAATCTACTTTCTAAAGAAGCTTTTAAAGGATCTAGTGGCGTTTTACATTATGTTCCACATATTGTTGTCCCTAATTTAGTTCAAGTAATAAAAAGTCTAAAGAAGATGGATTTTTGGATATATGGGTTAGACATAAATGGAGAAAGGGATCTTTGGGATTGCAAGTTTGAAAGAAATATAGCCCTTATTTCTGGAAATGAATCTTCTGGTATGCGAGAATTAACAAAAAAAAATTGCGATTTTCTTATCTCTATAAAAAATACTGGGATTGTAGATTCTTTAAATGTTTCTGTTGCTTCTGCTATTGCATTAAGTGAAATACAACGACAACTCCAAAAATCAAACTGATTTTTCTTTAAAAAGTAAGGATATATATTTTGATAACTAAAAAAAAAATCTTTTTTCTATTCTATCTTATTCATTTGTTTTATTTTAATTTACGGATTTTTTGTCAAAATATTCCTGAAGAAAAAAAAAATATTGAAACATCAGATCTATTGGCTCCAATAGAAGATGTAAGAAAAGATATTGAAAAAGAAAACGAGAGAAGAAAAAATCTTTTTAGTATACGTCTTTTAGGTGGAGTTGGTTATTCTGCAGGGGATGAAATCAATATTGGAGTAGGTAGCCTAGTTGCTTATGAAGGATCTTTTCAATTCACTTATTCTGTACATGAAATATTCAATATTGGTATTTCTACTGGGTATTTTCATGCTTATAAGGCCATCTTCGATGAATTAAATATTGATACAAAAAAAGAAAAGTTAGCTCGTCCAGTTTATGGAGAAGGTATACAAAATTTTACTTATGTTCAATTTTTCTTTGATTTTGTTCCTTCCATATTTATTTTTCAGTTAGGTGTCGGCCCCTATATCTCTTTAAAAGAAAATTCTCTTAATCGCCCTTATTTTGGAATGGATCTTAAATTAGGAATCGAATTTCCTATTGTAGATTTTATCTCTATTCCACTTTTAACGCAATTTCAGTTTGTTCTTTTAGATAAAAATAATTTTATCATCCCAATTAAATTTTTTTTAGGACTAAAATTTTTATTTAATTTATATTAAAAATTATCTTTATATAGATGAAATAACTTGAATAACTGGGAATTCCAATATTGGATCATTGATAGTATAGCTCTTTACTTTATAAACTTTTTTAATAATTTCATCTTTAATGATAGATTTTGAAGATCCCATTGAAAAGAGTTCCCCATCACTTAAAATAGCTACTTGATCCGAAAATCGGATAGCTAAATTTAAATCATGAATAGATAGTAAAGTTAGAATATTTTTTTTTCTAGTATAGTCTTTAATACATTCTAATATTTTTAACTGATGATTTAGATCTAAAGCACTAGTTGGTTCATCTAGAATCAATATTTTAGGATCTCGAATTAAAGCTTGTGCAATAGATACCATTTGGACTTGCCCACCACTTAAAGAAGATATAGTTTGATAAGCAATAGACTCTAAATTTAAATATTCAATAATTTGATTGATCTTTTGAATTTTATCTTTCATTTTAAATGGGTTTATAAACAATCTTTGCTCAGAACATTGAATAACAACCAAAAGAGATTCAAAAACTGTCAAATGAAGATTAAATGAAGGATTCTGTGAAACAAAAGCTATCATTCTAGAAATCATTTTTATAGACATATCTTTTATATTTTGTTTATGAATAAAGATTTTTCCAGAAGAAAATTTGACCCATCCCAAAATAGTTTTCATTAATGTAGATTTTCCACTTCCGTTTGGACCAATTATAGAAATAACTTTTCCAGACTCAAAAAAAGACATATTAATATTTTTTAATATCAATTTTTTTTTATACGAAACATATAAATTTTGAATATCTAATATAGTATTCATAAATAATTCTCCTGTTTTTCCTTTAATAGTAAATAAATAAATAAGGGCAAGCCCAATAAAGAGGAGATGATTCCAATTGGAATAACAACTCCTTGAAATATATTTTTAGAAATAATGGAGGATATAGAAAGTAAAATACCCCCAATCAGCGTTGAAGCTGGGATAAAAAAACGATGATCTTCTCCAACAAGCATTCTCGCAATATGTGGCCCAATCAAACCTATAAATCCGATAATTCCAACAAAAGCTACAGAAGCTGCTGCTAAAAGAGAGATGATAACAAGTGATTTAATTTTAAGATTTTCTACATCTACACCAAAACTTTTTGCATAAGCCTCTCCAAAGCGAAGAGCTGTTAGATGAGATGAATAAAAGAGAAAAAAAGTAAGAGAAAAAAATAAAATAATAAAACAAATTTTGATTTTATTGAAACTACTTCCTGAAAAACTACCCATAGTCCAAAAGATAATTTCCTGAAGCTGATTTTCATTTGTGCTATACTGAAGAATAGATTGAAAAGCATTAAAAACAAAAAATAAAGCCAATCCAAAAAGTATGATCCCCTCTGTTGAAGTATTTTTCTTGAATTTAGAAAATCCATAAATTAGTATAGCACTACTAATAGCAAATATAAAAGCATTAACAGTAATAAATATATCATTAAAAAAAGGGATGAAATGGATTTGATAAACGATAGATAAAGCAGCACCGAAGGCTGCTGCAGAAGAGATCCCTAAAGTGAAAGGATCCGCCAAAGAATTATTCAAAATAGTCTGCATTTGAGAACCTGATAAAGCAAGCATCATACCTACTAAAGCTGCCATAATAGCGATTGGAATACGATAGTCCCAAATAATGACACTCATTCTTTGAGATATTAAACTAGGATAAAAAATAGCTTCAAAGATTTCTGCTATAGTATATTTTTGATACCCTAATGAAATATCTAAAAAAACTAAAAACATCAATAAGAAAAATAAAATAGAAATATAGATAAGTTTTTTATAAAAAAGCTTAAAAAAAAAATACTTTGAACTCATTTTTTTATTCTATTCTAATTGACTCCAAAAAAATCCTGAATATTTTATAGGTAAAAATTCGTCATGAAAAGATTCAAATATTTTTTCTGGATAAATATCCTGAAATTTTTGAGGATGAAACCATTTAGCAAATTGTAAAATAGCAATAAAGTGATAAGGAGAATTATAAAACTGATGATAAATGGTATAAATTTGTTTATCTTGAACTGCCTTAAGTAGATCCCAACCAGATCTCAATTTGATTATATTGGCGATTTTTTTTTGGATAACAGATTTTTGAGTATAATAACCTAAAGGTATCCAATCCCCATCAGGGACGGCACTAGCCCAATTATTTCCTGTTAGAATAATTTTATTAGGTTTATTCGCTAAAACAAATTCTGGACTCACCTTTACAGAAAAACTATCCTGAAAAACAGGAAGATTAGAAGCCAGATTTTTTCCACCAGCAATTTCGATAAATTGCCCCATATTTACATTTCCATAAGTTTTATATTCCTTAGGATTTTTTTCATATCCTGGACTAGATTCGATAAAAACCAAAGGTTTGTCCTCACTAGGAATATTTTTTATTCGTTTTTCTACGATATCTAGATTTTTTTTATAAAATTTGATTAATTTATCAGCTTTTTCTTGAGTAGAAAGAACTTGCCCTAAAATATGGATACTAGATATAGTATTTTTGATTGGATCTTGACGAAAATCAATAAAAATTGAAGCGATATTTAACTTTTCTAATTTTTCGATTAAATTAGATTGTAAAGCTTCTTTTAGATATTGAAGATTAAAAAAAATGACTTGAGGATTCAAAGAAGCAATAAACTCTAAATTAAAATCATTTTTATATATAGTGCCAGTTTCTGGAATATCTTTTAATCTATTAAAATTTTTCAAATATTTTTGATAAGTATCCGTATCATATATTCTAAAATCACTACCTATCCCTACAATACGCTTAAAAGGGGCTTGCTTTGATTCCAAAGCTGCTATAATAAAAATTTGCCGACCATCAGCTAAAATAATTCGATCCACTTTTTCTGGAATACTAATTTTTCTCCCTGAGATATCTATGATATCCTTTGAAAAAAGCTGAATATTTGCTAATGCTAATAAGAGGAATAAAGAAACAAATAAAAGTTTAAACATTATAAAGCCTACTAAATTAAATGGTTTAAATATTATAATAAAATAAGAAAATAAAAATAATTCTCAATTTCAATATTAATATTAACATTAAAAATTAAGTTTATTTATTGCAATTAAAAATTAAGTTTATTTAAAAAAAAATCGATAGTTTAGTTATATTAAGAGACAATTTCCATAAAGAAATTTGGATAAGGTTAAATAGGAAATAAAAAAAAGTGAAAAATATCTTACTTGTATTCTTTATTACTATATCTTTACAATTTCATGCTAATATAGCAATATCACTTTACAAGTATAAAAATTTGAATGCAGTAATTGACATAAAAAAATCAACTTTTACTTTAAATGAACCTATTAAAGTTTTTTTTTATATTAGGAATAAGGCTAGGAAGCCTCTACAATTTAATGTTTTAAGAAAATCTTACTTTAACTTTAGATTTATTGTTTATTCAATAAATAATAAACCGGTACAAGAAAGGGAAATATTTATTTCTGAAAAAAAAATCTTGAGTCAGTCTTCAAATTTTATGAATAGTAGAACAAGTATTAAGCTTTCTCATAACCAAGTTTATGGCGAGGTATTCGATTTAAAGCAGTTATTTAATTTTACTCAGCCTGGTACATATGTTATAAAAGGTATGTTTTATCCTATCCCATTAAAATACCTTTTTTCGGAAAATCATGTTAATTTTGTAAGCTTCCAGGAAAAAAATAAAATTGAGAGTGATTACCTTCAAATTGAAATTATCGATGAAAAAAATAATAATAAAATTTTAGATGTAAAGGAAAAAATCTTTTCTTCTAACAAAAAATCAAATATAGAGTATTCACCAGCAAAAATTGTAGAAATTATCTTAAAATCAAAAATGGAAAAAGATTGGGAGACGCACTTTAGTCATATTGACCTTGAGGCTTTAATCCAAGATTTCCCAAATTATCATGCTATATATAATAGTACCCATTTAAATTATAAAGAAAGGTCTAAAATTATTTCTAATTTTAAAAACTATTTGAAAATCTATTTTCATAAACTTGGTTTTAGTAATTTTAAAAACTATACTATTGAAAAAACTATTATCCAAAATCAAAAAAATAGAAGTGAAGTTCATGTCAAAATTGAATATTTAAATAAAAGTACTTCCTTCTTTAATAATTATGTTTTTTACCTCTATAAAAAAAATCATCAATGGCTCCTTTATTCTTATAAAATAAATAATTTTTTTTAAAAACTTTTTAATGGAAATATATAACTAGTATATTTTCTTCTAAATGATTAAATTATTTATTATATTAAAATGTTTTTTTTAAATTTTAAGATTCTTTATAAAGAAATCAGGTTTTTTTTATATGTTATTTAGATTAATTGTAATTATTATCGTTGCTTTTTTTGGCTATTTTTTTAATTTTAATTCAAAATCTTCTTTTTTTAATTTATCGTCTTTTGTAAATATGATCATCGCATTATTTACTGCCGTTATATTAATGAGATTTGAAATTATTCTCCATAAAGTTAAAATAAACAAAATTATATTTGGTGCATTCGGCTTCTTTATAGGAGCACTCATCGGTTTAATTTTAGATTATTTAATTTCAAATTTTTATCTCCCAGGTAAAATATTTGTAATACTTTTTGCTTATATTGGAGCTGTAATTTCCTTAATCAAGGAAAAAGAATTTCTAACATTTTTACATAACTTACATATCAATTCTATTGAAGATTCAGATCTTCAATTAGTTCAACCAAAAATACTAGATACTAGTGTTATTATCGATGGGAGAATTATTGATATTGCTGAAAGCGGATTTTTGGAAGGTATTCTTATCGTTCCCAAATTCGTTTTAAATGAATTACAAATGGTCGCCGATTCTTCAGATCCATTAAAAAGAAGTCGCGGTAGACGTGGTTTAGATATCTTAAATAAGATTAAAGCAAGTAAAAAAGTCTTGATCAAAGTTGTAGATGATGATTTTTTAGATGTATCCGAAGTAGACGCCAAGCTCTTAAAATTAGCTAAAATTTATAAAAATAGTGTTATTATCACTAATGATTTTAATTTAAACAAAGTTGCAGAGCTTGAAGGCATCCCTATTCTGAATATTAATGAATTGACCTCGGCTATGAAACCTATACTTCTACCTAACGAAGAGCTAAAGGTTACTATTATTAAAGAAGGAAAAGATCAAAATCAAGGTATCTCCTACTTAGAAGATGGAACTATGATTGTCGTAGATAATGGAAGGGATTATATTGGAAAAGAGGTTCATGTAACAGTAAATAGCATTTTACAGACCTCTGCTGGGAGAATGATTTTTACTCAAATTCTTAATGTATAAAATTCATTGTTTAATTCCTTGTGCAGGAAATAGCGCAAGATTTTCTACGAATAAGGCTATCGAAAAAAAACAATTTTTTTTATTAAAGGGCATCCCTTTATTTATTTATACATTAAGAACATTTTCAAAGCTTAAAGATCGGTATATTTCTTCAAAAATGATTCTTCTATACCTTCTTTATCATAAGGATGATCTCGAAAAAATTACTTTTTTTTTAAAAAAATTTAATCTTTTTGAAAAGGTTATCCTTATTCAAGGTGGGAAAACAAGATTTGAATCCGTATACCGTGGCTTTGAATTTATAGATAAAAATGATTCAGATCAAAAAAACAGCAAGATCCTTATCCATGATTGTCTTCGAATTTTTATTACTCGAAAAGAAATTGAAATACTGATAAAAAAATTGATGTCTTACTCATGCATATCCTACTATGAAAAAATAAGTAATAACCTAAAATATACTAGATATGAAATGAAAGATAAAGATTTTGAGATGAGAGCTAAAGAAATAAAAAATATAAACCGAGAGCAAGTACTATCTATTCAAACACCACAAGCCTTTGATTTTAGCCTATTAAAAAATGCATATCAAAACTATTTTTCAAAAAAAAAAGAATTATTTCCCCCTCAAGAAGAAACAACTCTTATTTCTCTACTAAATCATCCAATTTATTTTCTTTTAGGAAATAAAAGGAATAAAAAAATTACCTACCTAGAAGATATTTTATACGATTAGTTCTTTAAAAAATTTTTTAAAAAATAACTTCTAGAAGGATGTTTTAATCTTCTAATAGCTTTTTTTTCTATCTGTCTAATCCTTTCCTTTGTCAAATTAAACTTTTTACCAATTTCCTTCAAAGATAACGATTGGCCACCTAATCCATAACGTAATTTAATAACTTCCTTTTCCTTAGAGGATAAAGTATTTAACGATTTTTGAATCGTTTCTTTAAGAGATTCATAAAAAAAGATCTCATCAGGATTTTGAAAACTATTATCCTTTAATGTTTCAGAAAGATAACGCTCTTTTTTATCAAACATAATTGGAACATCTAAAGAAACATAATCTCTTGAAGCATTAATAATATTAGAAACATTTTCCTCAGAAATATTCAAATGATTTGCAATATCACTTTCTGACAAATCATTATTTTTAGATTGTTCCTTTTCTTTTTTAAGTTTTTCAATTCGAATCAATTGATTAGCACGATTAAGTGGTAATCTAATTAATTTTGTTTTTTCCGAAAGTGCTTTTAAAATAGACTGTTTGATCCACCAAACTGCATAAGAAATAAAATGATACCCTTTAGTATAATCATATTTATCTGCTGCTATAATTAATCCCATATTTCCTTCATTGATTAAATCAGTTAAGGAAAGCCCTTTTCTCTGATATTTTTTAGCTATATTAACAACAAATCTCAAATTTGCCTTAATTAACTTTTCTCTTGCACTTGCATCGCCCTCAATAGCCCTTTTTGCTAAATCCTGCTCCTCTTCACGTGTTAAAAGCTTGACTTCATCAATCTCTATTAAATATGGTGCAAGACATCCTTCATAATCTATATTCTTAGAATACTTCTTCTTCATTTTTACTTTAGATGAGGCTTTCCTAGACATAAAAATTATCCACCTTTTCCCCTTTATTTTCTCTTTTCAAAAAAAATCCAATTCTTTTATTAAATATTGAATAAATATCTTATCATTTCTTCAATTCAATTTATTATATAAAATACTTATTTATAATTTAATAAAAAAAAAAGAATAATATATTTATTATTCAATTCGAAATTTAAATTTGTCAAGTATTTTTTTAAAAAAAAATTAACCTTGATCTAAAAATTGATTTCTCCAATCCATTTCCATATTAAAAATATCTTGAAATAATTTTATCCTTTCTAATGTTAATTTTTTATCTCTTCTCTCTAAAGGAGGGGTGACATGTTTCAAAAACTTTTCAAACTTGTATTCCTGAAAAGGGAATTTAGATCCCCAAATAAAAGAAGGGATATTCTTTGGATAAGGAATTCCTTCAAAAAATAAATTATTCGCTATTCCAAAAATACTTCCTGAATAAATCAAAGAAGCAACTCCAAACTTATTATAATCCCCTATCAGTGCTCCAAACTTTATTCTTCCAGTTTCTATTTTCTTCTTATCTTTACCTATATCTATTGAAATAGCCTGATATGTATTTTTTAAATCACTAATAATAGACATAGCTCCAAAATTCACAAAAGATCCTATTATAGAATGTCCTATATATCCTTTATGTGCATGATTAATATAAGGATATAGAATTGAAGAATCAATTTCTACACCAATTTTACAATAATCAAATACCGACGAAGATTTAACTATAGCATTATATAACTCAACATTTTTTCCAATATATGCTGGACCTTGAATATAAGAATAACCATAAATTTTAGCTCCATCATCGATAATGATTGGACCATTTTTTTCATCTAAATAAGAATTACCAAAAAAAGATACATTTTTTCCTAAAAAAATATTTTTTCTATTCAAAAATCTAGAAATAATATTTTTTGATAATAGCCTATCAAAAAATGATTCCTTAATATAATCTAAATTTTCGTTGATAAAATCTACTGATGAAGTTAATTTTTTATATTTTAAATCTTCCAAACTAGAATTCTTAAGAAATTTAGAAAGGATATCAAAAAAAACTTCTTGATCAAATGGATTTAAATGATCATCATAAATTAATTTTCTAAGTGATTTTCCTAAAATTTTAAAAGAATAAATTTGCTCATTATCTGAATAATAAGACCCCAATTCAAGATAGAACGAAGACTTTAACAAAAACCTTGAAGATATAAAAAAATAAACTGATTGATCATCAATTAAACTTTTTAAAAAACTTTGACTCTCGGGATAAAAAGAATCTAGATGAGGTCTTAGCCAATATAGAATTTCACTAAAACTATCATTTCTAATATATTTGATAATAGAATTCTGTATAGACTGAGATCCCAAAAGAAGATCGGAGGTTGACCTAAGAATATTTAGAGGATAAAAATTTTCACAATCTTTATCCTCAAAAAAAACTAAAATCGTATTAGAAATATCTAACCTCATAAAAAAACGGGAGCGACGGGACTTGAACCCGCGGCCTCTGCCTTGACAGGGCAGCGTTCTAACCAACTGAACTACACCCCCAAAAATAAACCTTAAATAAACCTTATATTTAAAAAAAATATCTTGGGAACGGGAAGACTTGAACTTCCGGCCTCTGCGTTATCAGCACAGCGCTCTAACCACCTGAGCTACGCTCCCAAAAACAACTTATTTAAATAAATAAAATACAATTTACTTATTATATAAATATAATAATACGCAAAAATAATGAAATTATTTTTACTTTTAAAAAAGTTTTATGAAAAATTTTAAAAAAAATGATATTTTGCTATTTTACGATTCAAAATGTTCAATCTGTAAAAATTATAAATCTTTTGTTTCAAAAATAAACAAAAAGAATAATATTATATATATTAATATGAGGAAAAAAAATAGGGAAACAAAATATTTAAAAAGCAAGGGCTATAACTTCAATGAAGGGCTTATTCTTATGGTTAATAAGAAGATTTACCAAGGAAAAGAGGCTATTCAAGTTATTCATCAATTTTTAGATAAAAAGTCATTTTTAGAATTTATTCTAAATAAACTAATTCAGTTGCCTGGTATTTACTCCTTTATTAAATTTTTAAGGAAAATCCTTTTAATACTAAAAGGAATAAAGCCCATAAAATAATTGGAGGATTAATTATGGTTTGCGAATACTGTCATAACTACACTAATTCTAAATTAAAAAGCTCTAGAAATATTCTAATGAACATCCGCCAAAAATTTCAAGTTACTGAGCATGTTAATGAAATATGTGGTAACTGCTTTAAAAAATTTAAGGCTGCTGAAAGAATATATATCCAAAATACACTATTCAAGTAAAGATTACTATAAAAAATAACCTAAGGACATTGAATAGATTGGCCTGATATCCAATTGATTAATTGGATATATTCTGCTTCTTCAGAAGGGCTTAGATAATCTGGACATATTTTATCCATTTCTTCTTCTAAAGCTTTTCTTTTGTGATAATTTTCAATAGCTTCCTTTAAAAGAGGATAGCTAGCCTGTAGCTGCTCAATCCTATTTTTGATTTGATTATTAGTATAATCAGAATGATAAACTTCTGATAGAAATTCAGCAGCAAGCTTTTGTACTCCATCTTTTGGGTGCTTTAAACTATGTATTAAAATTTCAATATTATTTTCTATTTTATAAATAGGCAAATCCAAACGAGTCTCATTTTTTATACGTTGAGTTAAAGCATAGAAAATAACAGGATTTAATTTTTCGAAATCTATAGGCTTAATTTTTTCTTCCTTGATTTTTCTATCTACCAAAAATCTGACAAGCTCAAAAAGGAAAGATTTGATTTCTATATGAGGGACTCTAAACTCACCTATTCCTATAGAATTAATCATACAATGCCTTTTAAAGAAGACGGTTTCAAGATAAAAATCTTCTAGTAATCGATCAGCAACCTTTTCATAAACTTGATATAGAAATTGATCATAACGCTTTATATCGTCTTGTATGAGCTTTTTTTTATCGAAAGATCTAAAACTTAACCGCTCTTCTTTTGAGATCCTTTTCTTTAAAAAAACCTGAAATTCATCAGATCCCTTCAACTGATTTAAAAAATCAAAAAAATCCTTTAATAAATTTATACTAATAAGACGAACTCTTGGATCTTTATTTTTCATTCCTAAAATTAGATCATTTAAAATGACAATTTTCCCATCAAATGTTTTTCCTGATATATAATCAAGAAGAGATTGCTCTTTTAACTTTATTTTCAAAGAGAAAAAAATCAAATTTTTCAATTCTTTATAGGTCGTATTGCCAAAAAACTTCAATTTGCCAGATTGAATTTTTTCTAAAATATCGTGATATTTTCTTAAATCACTTACCGAGTTATTCCTATTATCAAATGAAAACAAGAAGGTAGTAATATTTAAAAAAAAAACCACTAAAAAAAGATTTCTAACTCTTATGGATAAATTTTTAATTATGATATTCATGAACTTAATTCCCTAATTATAAAAATATGATTTAATGATCTTTTTAGAAATAAATTTTTATTATTTTCTTATGTATTTTTTTAAAAAAAGATATTTTAGACTTTACATAAGAAAAAAATAAAAAACCATATTTAAAACATCATATAGAATTTTATTATCCTTTACATTACCTTAATTACTAAGATAATAATATTCATTTATTAAGACAAAATAAAAATAAATATTTATCTATTACTATAATATGGTATATAAAGTTATTAAATAATGGTTGTCGTGAGCGAGTTGGTTGGAAAACACTATTATTCATAATTAGGTGAACAAGTTAATACCAAATTTTTTATATAACCTCTAATCTCCAGTAAAATTCCTAGAGTAATATATAAAGAGATAAAGGAAATTTTTAATTAAAGAAACTTGGAAATTATTTAACATAATGATGATTTATAGTCTTGGTATTCTTTATTGGTATTGTTGATATTATTTAACTGAGCCTCATTATAATACCATTTAAGTATATTTTTTATTGAAACTATACTAACTACGATACATTGAAGATCTTAAAAAAGATCGAGATAAAAGAGAAATAAATGAAAAGTTATAAAAACTTTAAAAATATAATAGAACGTTTAAGTAGGTAAAATATAAAAAATACTAGATGATCTTAAATTCTAATCAAATTTTTTCTTTAACCAAGGAGATAGAACCTTTAATCACTCTTGGACAAATTCAACAAATCGATTCTTTTTTTATTCATAAGATATATGTACTACATATATATAAAAAACAATTGAATAAGTTATTTATCTCATTAAATCGGAAGGTGGGTATTGGACTATTTCTAGAAACAGATAGTCAGTATAAAATCTATAACAAACTAAAACTCAAAAACGATACTACACGTTTCTCCTTTTCTTTTAAAAGATATTTAAAAAATAGCCATTTATTAAATATCTCCATTGTTAATTCAGATCGTATTTTAAAAATCACCCTAAGCCAGGAAAAATTATTTTATCTTATTTTTATCTTAATTCCCGGAAAAGAAAATTTTATTCTTCTAGATCAGGAAAATAAAATTATCCAATGTTTTTATTATAACGATCTTTTCAAAAATCAGACCTATTTCGATTTTAAAATCTTTGAAAGAAAAATACAAAATTATTCTCTAATAGAAACAAAAACTTATTCAAATCAAGAAATCAAAAATTATTTCCTCAATATCATTTTTCAAATTCAAAAAAAAAATATCTTAAGCGAAATAAAAAAGGATATCGAAAAAAATATCCTTTTAATTGATGAGCTAAAAGTTGAGCTTTTAAAAAATAAAAAATTCGACCTATTTGAACTTCAAGGAAATCTTATCAAGTTACATCCCTATTTATTTAAAAAATATGAAAAAAATATCGAATTAGATAATTTTTACGAAATAGAAAATAATCAGATCCCAAAAATCAATATAGCACTAGATGAAACTAAAACTATCAAGGATAATATGGAGCTCTTCTTTAAAAAAAGTAAAAAATTTAAAGCAAGTTTAATGCAAATCGAAAATCGGCTAGATAGGTTATCCCATAAAACTAATGAACTAAAAAATATGGAAAATACTATTCAAAATCTTACAGGTTTTCATGATCTCGAAAATATAGAAGATTTAAAAATCGACTTTTTTTCTCTAAATTCAAAGCAACTTCCTATTCATCCTAAAAAGAAAGAAAAATTGAAATCCCTCTTTTCAAGCTATACTAATTCTAGTGGTAAAAAATTCTTCTTTGGAAGAAATAAAAATGAAAACCATAATCTAACATTCCACTTTGCAAAATCATTCGATATTTGGTTACATACACATAATTATCCAGGATCTCATGTTATTATCCGTATGAATAATAAAAACGAAGTTTTAACCCAAGAAACACTTCTTGATGCTGCACATATTGCTCTAAAACAGAGTAAAGCTAGTTCATTCAAAAGTGAGGATGTCGTTTATACAAAAGTAAAATATCTACAAAGAACTCAAGAATTAGGAAAGGTTTCTATCAAAAAATTTAAAACTATTCATATCTCCTTCGATGAACAAAGATATAATAATTTAAAAAAATAGATTTATCCTTTATCCAAAATTACACTATCTTAATATATACTTCGAGTAAGGAATTAAAAAGATGTCTTTTATAAAAATTAATGGAGCTAGAGAGCATAATCTAAAAAATATTGACATTATAATACCAAGAAATCAGTTTGTCGTTATTACGGGTATTTCAGGGTCTGGGAAAAGTACTATTGCATTTGATATCCTTTATGCCGAAGGAATGCGTCGTTATACTGAATCTTTAAATATGTATGCTCGTCAATTTATCAATCAAATGAAAAGGCCAGATATTGATCAAATTGAAGGACTTTCACCGACTATATGTATTGAACAAAAAACTACTCAATCAAATCCAAGAAGTACTGTTGGAACTATCACTGAAATTTACCCTCTTTTGAAATTATTATATTTCCAATGTGCTGATTTTTTTTGTCCCTTATGCCATCAAATTTTGATTGATAAATCTATTCATCAAATTTATGAAGAAATTTTTAGACTACCTCATCCAGATATAGAAAATTCTGAAGATATTACCGTTTTAATTTTAACTCATAAGAAATGGATTGAAAAAGAAAATATTGAGCTTGAAATAGAAAAAATTAAAGAGTTAGGCTATATTCGAGTCAAAATAGGAAAAGAAATCATTACACTATATGATATAGATATAGAAAAAATTTCTTTTGAAAAGAATAAAACACCTATTTCTATTGTTATAGATCGTTTTCCATTATCCTATATTTCAGAAGAACAAATTTTGACCTCTTTAGAAAATGCTTATCGTTTAGGAGAATCTAGTTTACGTATTGAATGGATAAATCAAAAAACAGGAGAACTAATTTTAAAAAAGACTTTTTCAGAAAAAATATATTGTACAAAATGTAATTTTAACTTTAAAAAAGTTGAAATTAATCATTTTTCATTTAATTCTCCACACGGTGCCTGTCCAGGATGTTTAGGTATCGGAAAAAAATTTAGCTTTAATTTAGATTTAATTATGCCAAATAAATCGCTATCCATCAAACAAGGAGCAATTAAGCCTATTAATCTAAATAATAGCTGGTATATAATGCAATTCAAAAGCCTCTCTAAACATTATAATTTAGATCTAATCCATACACCTATTGATCAAATTGATACCCATATTATAGACGAAATTCTCTATGGGACAGAAAAAGAATTTGAATTTGATTATATCAATCGAAATAAAGTATCTATGAAAAAGACTATTCAATTTGAAGGGATTATCCCAATGATGGAGAGGAAATATCGTGAAAATAAATATAAATATCCATCTTTTAAGGAATACATGGAGGAAGATTTTTGCTATCAATGTAAAGGAAACCGATTAAAAAAAGAGATCTTGGCTTTTAAAATCGCAAATCATTCTATTATGGATTTATCTTCTATTTCTCTACAAGAGATGTATATTTTTTTTCAGGAATTAAGATTTTCTAGTCCAAATAGGGAAGAGATTGGGAATAAAATTGTGAAAGAGATTCTAAATCGTTTAAAATTTTTAAATAATCTAGGATTAAGCTATTTATCTCTAAATCGAACAGCACAAACTTTATCCGGTGGAGAATTACAAAGGATAAGACTTGCAAGTCAGATTGGCTCAAAACTAATGGGTATATTATATATTTTAGATGAACCAAGTATTGGCTTACATGAAAGAGATAATGAAAAACTTATAGATGCATTAAAAGAATTAAAATCTTTAGATAATACATTAATTGTAGTAGAACATGATAAACGAACGATCTTAAATTCAGATTATGTTTTAGATATTGGTCCAAAAGCTGGAATATATGGTGGAGAGATCGTTGCTCAAGGAACTCCAGAGGAAATTATAAATAATCCAAACTCTTTAACAGGACAATATTTGTCAGGACAAAAAAAAATTTTTATCCCTCCAAGAGAAATAGAAAAAAATCAGGAAAAACGAGAATTAATTTTTAAAAATTGTTATTTAAATAATCTAAAAAATATTGATATACATATTCCTCTATTACAATTTGTTGTTTTGACTGGAGTTTCAGGATCTGGAAAAAGTACAATCATGAATAATATTATTTATGATGGATTGAAAAATACATCGACTAAAAAAAAATATATTGGTTTTTCAGAAATACAGGGAGATGAATTTATTGATTCTGTTGTTTTAGTCGATCAATCACCACTTGGAAAAACTAATCGAAGTATTCCTATTACTTATACCAATGCTTTTTTAGAAATTCGAAATTTTTTCTCAAATCTGGAAGAAGCAAAATTAGGAGGATATACACCAGGTCAATTTAGTTTTAACTGTAAGGAAGGACAATGTAAAAAATGTAAGGGGAATGGAACAATACAAATCCAAATGATCTTTTTAGCTGATGTCTATATTATTTGTGAACTCTGTAAAGGAAAAAGATATAACTCTCAAACTTTAGCTATTAAATATAGAGGAAAATCTATTGCCGATATTTTAGAAATGAGTTTTTTAGAAGCTTTCGATTTTTTTAAACATATTCCATCTCTACAAAGAAAGCTAAAAATCTTTTTGGATGTCGGCCTTGATTATCTAAAATTAGGACAAAGCTCAACAACTCTATCTGGTGGTGAAGCACAACGTATTAAATTAGCAAAAGAACTAGGAACCCAAAGAAAAAACGCCTTATATCTCCTTGATGAACCTACAACCGGATTACATTTTAATGATATACAAAATTTACTTTCTATTTTAGATCAATTAGTACAAAATAAAAATACCGTTATTTGTATTGAACATAATTTAGATCTTATACGAAATTCGGATTATATTATTGATTTAGGGCCAGAAGGAGGAAATAATGGTGGAGAGATTATTTTCTCAGGAAAAATTCAAGATATTATTAACATAAAAAAATCTTATACAGGAAAATATTTAAAAAATTAAAATTTTTATAAAAAATTTATTATTCTTTTTATAATTACAAAAATTACAATTAGTTAATTAGTATAAACCTACAATTTTTTTTATAAGCTGTAAAAAAGCCAAAGAGGAGCACGCCATGAATGAAAAAGATATACTAGGCAAACAAGTTATTGCAGAGTTTTTTGGATGTAAAATGAATTTAAATCATTTTTCTCTAATCAAGGAAACTATGGAAAAAGCAGCGATTTGTTCAAACGCAACAATCGTAGAATCTGTATTTCATCACTTTAATCCATATGGAATCAGTGGAGTAATTGTTATTGCTGAATCTCATTTAGCAATCCATACTTGGCCCGAGAAGAGGTATGCAGCTATTGATATTTTTACATGTGGAGATTTTGTAAATCCCATCAAGGTGTTAAAATATATAAAAAGTAAGTTTCAGCCATTGGAAATGAGCTATAAAAAAGTTAAAAGAGGATTAAACTATAAAATTAATAAATATAATAATAGGAGTGATTTTCTTTTGTGCAAGAAAAAAGTATAAATAATACTTTTTAAATAGAATCATTTGAAAGGAAAAAAATATGATTTTTAAGCTTCCTAATGCTTACTTTTTAGTTTCCGGAAAAGGTGAAGGAAAAACTAAATTAAATGCTTTCGATCATGCAATAATGAATGCTGGTGTAGGAAATACTAATTTAATGAGATTGTCTAGTATTTTACCCCCTAATGCAACAAAAATTAAACCCATACAACTGCCCTATGGAGCATTGATTCCAATTGCTTATTCATTTTTAACAACTCATGAAAACGAGACTATTTCAGCTTCTCTTTCTCTTGGTATCAATGTCGATAATACTAAACCAGGATTGATTATGGAATATAGTAATTCAGCTGATGAAAAATCTGTTGAATTGAAATGTATTCAGATGGTAAAAGAGGGTTTTGAATTCCGAAATGCAAAATTGAAAGAAATTGAAACTATTACTATATCTCATCATAAAACGGATCCAGATTTATTTGCTTGTGTTTTCTGTGGGATTGTTTTATGGGAAAAGTTATAAGATAAAAAAAACGTAGATAATAACTTCGGAATTAGAACTATTCCGTTAGGTGATTGTAACATCTTTTGTTTTTTTATTTAAGGAGGTACTAGTGCCTCTTTTTTTATTTAAAAAATTTTTGTTTAAATAGTATAGATATCGATAACAGTTCGGTTGTAAAATTGAATCAAGATAGAAAATTAATTTAAGGAGTAATATTTATGATAAATAACAAAAAAGATTTTTGGTTTTTTGAAAAGGAATCTGAAGTTGAGCCTTTTTATACAAAAACACAGTGGAAAATAAAAAGAATCCTATTTTCCGGAAAAAGTGATTATCAAAAAGTCGATTTTTATGAAACTTATGATCATGGTATTTTATTTGCTCTAGATGATATTGTGATGTGTACTGAAAGAGATGAATTTATTTATCATGAAATTATTAGTCATATCCCTTTATTTTCTCATTCAAAAGCAAAGTCTGTTCTAGTGATTGGTGGAGGTGATGGTGGTGTTTTATTACAAGCTATTAAACACTCTAATCTGGAAAATATAGAGCTCTGTGAATTAGATTCTGTGGTATTAGATAAGTGTGAGGAATTTTTCCCCTATCTTAGTACAGCTAAAAAAGATTCTCGAGTTAAAATTCATGTCAAAGATGGTATCAAATTTTTAACAGAGAAAGTGGATACCTATGACATCATCATTGTTGATTCTACAGATGAAGATTTTAAAGAATCAAGATCTTTTTTCAAAAAATCTTTTTTTGAAAAAATTCATATTTCTTTGAAAAAGGATGGTATTTTTACTATGCAGGTTGGATCTCCGTTTTATAATAAAGAAAGTATACAAATTTTAAAGAGTTCATTGGAAGATATTTACCCTATTTTAAAAATTTTTACTGCAAGTTGTCACTCTTATCCAGGCGGTTATTGGGGATTTTTCTTTGGATCTAAAAAATTTGATTATACTAATTTTCAAGAAAATCTTTTTAAAAAAATTCCTCTACAAAATTTTAAGTACTATAATAAGGAGATTCATTTTAGTGCTTTTACTTTGCCAAATTATTTTTTACTTTAATGCTTTGAAAAAATTTTAAAAATAATATTTTATATGCTATTTTTTAAATTTTTATTAAAAAGAATCCGAGCATATAGCTTATTACCTAATAATGATCATTTTTTACTATGGTAAAACTTTGCTTTTTTTTAAAAAAAAATGAAATAAAATTAAAGTATAGTTTGATCATTATAAATTATAAAAAATGATCGCTTTTTTTTAAGATATTAAAAAACAAGGAGAAAAAATTTAAATGCAAATAGGAAAAAATATTAAAACCTATATTTTAACATTTTCATTTTTATTTGCTTTTAGTTTGAGTGTATATGGCCAAGATGCTAATACTAATCAGGCTGGAAAGACAAATACAGAAAATGAAAAATCTTATTTAGGTGCTAAATCTAATAATATAGATGAGACCCTAATTGATTTCACTTCTTTTGAAGATCGATTAAAATCTTCTAATTTATTGCCCGAAAAAAATGATATTCGGGGAAAAAGTTTAAAAGATTTAACAGAACAGGATATTGATCCAGAAACACTACAACCAAATTATGAACTCACATCCGAAGATCTGCTTTATAAAAATTGGGTTGTTAAATTAAACTCTTCAGGAAGAACACCAATAACTTCCAAATTATCTTATGCAAAACGTATCAAAACTTTAGTTCCTAGTAAGGAAGGTAGTGATGCCCTTTTAGGAGTTCGAATCAATTTCCCAGAAACTCCTTTTGATTCTTATGCTGAAATTAGACCCCCTTTTGAAATCCCAACTTATAGCAAAAATGGATATATTATTTCAGCAAGTGAATCTGGGAAATATTTAGGGGTTGTCAATAATGTTGGCCATCTTAAAAACATTAAGATTCAAGTAAGTGGTCGAAATTTCAGAAATGGAATAGCTGTTCGTTTAAGAGATCATTTTGATATTCCTCATGAATATTTTTTGGGATATACTTCTTTTAATAATTGGAGAAATCTAATCTGGAGAAACCCAAATTATTCAGAACATGTTGATTTGACTTCTTTATTTAGAGTTCCTCTTTATCCAAGACAAATACCTTATGTCAAATTCGATTCTATCATTGTTTATAGACCTTCTGGAGAATTTGGTGGAGATATTGTGCATTATTTCAAAAAAATTAATATAACTTTTGATTATGCAGTTCAACCTGAATTATTAACCGATTTCGATATCAATGATGAAGATAATTGGGGTATTTTAGCAGAACGTGCTGATCTAGCAAATAGGATTCAAAAAGAAAGTTATGCAAATAAAATTGAGTTACTTCGTAATGAATTGAATAGAAAGGGTGACAATTATACTCCTAATAATGTTAATACTGAAAGAGAAAAGAAAGCCGAAGCTGGAGCTAAACAAGCTGGTACAACTCAACAACCAACCCAACAACCAACTCAACAACCAACTCAACAACCAACTCAGAATCAAGCTCAAAGAACTACAACTCCTTAAATAAATTATAATTTTTAATTTATTTTTCATTTAAAAAAAAACCCATTTAGTTTTCTTAAATTAAGTGGGTTTTTTTTTATATTTAACTTATATAATCAAAGTTAATGGTTTTTAAAGTTGAACTTTTTTATTTTTTTTCTAGCTTTATTTTTTTTATTTTCAGGAAAGGATTGTTCGAAATCAATATCTATAGAAGAAGCAAAAAATACTCATGAAAGAAAAAGCATATTAAGGCTAATTCAAAAAACTTATACGGATCAAAATATTAAAGAACTTATGATCTTAAAGCTTATATTTTCCTGTAATCCAAAAGATATTTCTACTATCACACAAGCTCTAAATTCAGAATATTCTAATGTTAAAATCGCTGCTATAGAGTGGCTAAGATTATGTACTAAGCCTAATGATGAATATATTCAAAAATTATTTATTCGTATTTTAAAAGAAAATGAAAAGGATACACAAGTTTTAATTTATATATTAGATGCTTTAAAACAATCTAATCATCCTCAAAAAAACACTATTTTAAAAGATTTTTTAAAAAAAAATAAAGGGAATCAGGTTCTAGAAAATTGGATTAATCATCTTTTAATGGAACATAATTGATCTATTGTTATGTCCCATAATATTTTTTTAAGGAAAAGAATATATAAATAAGACTATTAAAAAAAATCATGTTTAAAGATAAAGTAAAATTAATAATAAAATCAGGAGATGGGGGCAACGGAATGATCTCTTTTCGAAGAGAAAAATATATTCCTAAAGGCGGCCCTAATGGTGGAGACGGAGGTGATGGTGGAAATATTTGGATTAAAATTAATCCTAATCTAAATAATTTATCTCACTTGAAAAATTTATCTTTAATTTCAGCGAAATCTGGAAAAAATGGGCAATCTAATCGTAAGAAAGGGGTAAATGGGAAAGATATAATTATTCAAATTCCAGAAAATACTGAGATTAGAAATTTGAATGAAAATCGCCGTATTTCACTTATTTTCGAAAATAAGACTGAAAAGAAATATCTTTTGATATCTGGAGGAAAGGGTGGAAAAGGGAATGCTCATTTTAAATCGTCAAAGAACCAAACACCGGAATTTGCTATTCCAGGAGAAAAAACGGAATCTATTGAATTTGAATTTGAATTGAAAATTTTATCGGATATTTCTATTATAGGATTACCTAATACTGGAAAATCGAGCTTACTTAAAAATTTATCTAATGCAAAACCAAAAATAGCAGATTACCATTTTACAACATTAATTCCAAATTTAGGTATTTCATATATAAACATTTGGGAGCCTCTTTTATTATTAGATATTCCTGGGATTATGGAAAATGCTCATTTAGGAAAGGGTTTGGGTACTCAATTTTTAAAGCATATTGATAAAAGTCCTTCATTTATTCTTCTCCTAAGTTTGCAAGACAAAAATATTGTAGATTCTTATAATACTATTCTGAAGGAAATTTATTTATATCAAAAAAATATACTTTCCAAAAGATTATTTTTTATCACTTTAACTAAAAGTGATCTCTTATCAAAAGAAGAAGCTTTAGATAAAAAAAGAGAACTATTAAATGAACTTGAAAAAGAAAGATGGATAAAAAAAAGTCATCTACTTGGAATATCCATCATTTCTAATTTAGATCCAAATAGTATTTTTCTTCTTAAAGAAGAATTATTTAATAATTTTGATAAAATCAAAAAAAGAAGCCAACAATTGAATATAAAATCCTTATAATTTATCTTATAGAAAAAAAAAATTTAAAAAGTACGAAATCGAGGTTAAGTTTTGGGATTGAATTGGATCAATTATATTTATCAAGTCTCTGTAGTAATATTGATATTATCATTAGCAATGATTTTTTTTATTTTTTTGCGTAGATTATATAAGATGTCATTGAAAAGTAAGTATGCTTTATCGACATCTGGAGTGGAATTTAATTTACTAGAAGGTGTTGTAGGGAATAAAAAATCAGTAACACCTCAAGTTACAAGTCTTGAACTTAAAAATGCATTTAAGTTTTATAAGGATGGCCAAGAAAATACATCAAATCAGATTTCAAAAAATCTATCAGAATTTTCAAATATTTTTTTAAACCAAAAAAATAAGAAAAGATTTAAAAGATTTATTCTATTTAGTCTAGATCAGAAAAATTTAAATCTCACAGTAGAAGGATATGAAAATTATTCTATAGAAAATTTACTTTATATAGAAAATTATTTTTCTACAGAAAGAAATCTTAATATTAAAATATTATTCAAAAAATTCGCTAAAAAAGGCAAATCTATCCACATCACAGGAAATCTATCAAAAACTATATTTTTCCCATTTGTAGACAAGGAAAATCTATTCGATAAATTATTTTTATTCTCTTTCCTATTAAATGAAAAAATACCTATTATTCTCCTATTTATTGGAAATAAAAAATTAAGAAGTGAAGATATAGAGCATATTTTTAAAATTATCAAAGAATTTCAAGAAGATACGAAGCAATATAGTATCTAAAAAAGGATTTTTTTACTTTTTTAAAAAAAATATTTTAATACAAATAAAAATACATTATAATTTTACTCAAAAAAAGGTAACTTTATATATAGCTAAGTTATTAAGGGTATGTAATGCTAAAGAGAATTTTAAAAACAATTTTTAATTATCGCAATAAAAGAGTTATTCAGAAATATTATGAAAAAATTAAAGATATCCATTTACTGGAAAATAGTATACAAAAATTAACAGATCACGAACTATCCGCTAAAACACTGGAGTTTAAAGATCGATTAGCCAATAATGAAACTTTAGATCATATTCTTTTTGAAGCTTTTGCAGTAGTACGCGAGGCATCAAAAAGAACCATAGGGCTAAGACATTTCGATGTTCAACTTATCGGTGGTATCGTCCTTCATGAAGGAAAAATCGCTGAAATGAAAACAGGTGAAGGAAAAACTCTAGTTTCCACTTTACCAGCTTATCTCAATGCTTTAACAGGAAATGGCGTTCATATTGTCACAGTTAATGATTATCTAACAAAAAGGGATGCTGAATGGATGAAGCCTATTTATGACCTATTAGGAATATCTATCGGAATTATTCAAAATCAAGATTCAAATATCAAAAGAAAGGAGGCTTATTTAGCCGATATCACGTACGCAACCAATAATGAATTAGGGTTCGATTATCTAAGAGATAATATGGTTATTCGATATGAAAATAAAGTCCAGCGAGATTTCAATTTCGCTATTATAGATGAAGTTGATTCTATCCTTATCGATGAAGCTCGAACCCCTTTGATCATTTCCGGAAATGCTTTTGAGTCAAATCATTCCTATTATGAAATTAGTCAAATTATTTCTAAGCTAAGTCCAGCAAAAAAAGATGATAACAATAAATGGATCGAAGATAGTGGCGATTATAAACATGAACTCAAAGAATCAAATGTCGTATTAACTGAAAAGGGAATCTTAAAAATAGAAGGTATTTTAAATATCGAAAACCTTTATACACCAAAAAATATTCATATTCTTCATAATATTAATCAATGCTTAAAGGCTCATGTGATTTATAAAAAAAATGTAGATTATATCGTGGATAATCAACAAGTTTTTATTATTGATGAACATACTGGTCGGAAAATGCCAGGAAGACGTTATAGTGATGGGCTACATCAAGCAATCGAAGCAAAGGAAAACGTCACTATTGAAAAAGAAACCCAGACTTTAGCTTCTATTACTTTTCAAAATTATTTTAGAATCTATAAAAAACTCAGTGGGATGACAGGAACTGCTGAAACTGAAGCAGAAGAATTTTATAAAATCTATAAACTACCAATCCAGGTAATTCCAACCAATATGCCTATGATCCGAGAAGATTATCCTGATCAAATTTATAAAACTGAACGAGAAAAATTTAATGCTATTATCAATGAAATAGAAATATTACATAAACAAGGTCGCCCTATTTTAGTTGGAACGATTTCGATTGAAAAAAGTGAAGAACTTTCTAAACTTTTAAAAAAAAAACTGATTCCACATAATATTTTAAATGCTAAATACCACGAAAAAGAAGCAAAAATTATTAGTCAAGCTGGAAAAAAATATGCTGTCACTATTGCAACTAATATGGCTGGACGTGGAACGGATATTCAACTTGATAAAGATGTTGCTAGCTTAGGTGGGCTTCATATTATTGGAACAGAACGACATGAAGCTAGGCGTATTGATAATCAATTACGTGGTAGATCTGGACGACAAGGAGATCATGGTTCTTCTAGATTCTATCTTTCTTTAGATGATCATCTTATGCAGGTATTTGGATCTAATAAGATCGCTGGATTTATGGATAAATTTGGATTTAAAACAGGTGAAAAAATTGAACATCCATGGATTTCAAAAGCGATCTCCAATGCACAAAAACGAGTAGAAAGTCAAAATTTTGAATTTCGTAAATATCTTTTAGAATACGATAATGTAATTAATATTCAGCGATCATTCATTTATAATTTACGTAATGAATTTTTGATACAGAAAAATTTTGAATCCAATATCCAAACTTTTATTGATTTTATTTTAGAAGATTATTTTTTTCATATGTTAGAAAATAAGGTTAGTTTTTTGAATGAGGCTTATCAGATAAAAATTTTCAATCAGATTGAATCTAATTTTTCGATTGATCCAGTCAAAAAAGATGAAACTATTTTAAATTATTTTGACGTTAAAATCTTAAAATCAAAACTATCCGAACTTTTATTTCATGCTTATCAAGAGAAAATTGGTCACTTCAAAAATCAATTAGGAATATTAGACCATATTATTTTTCCAACAGTACTTCAAATTATTGACGCAAAATGGCAAGAACATCTTCATAATCTAGATCACCTAAAAGAGGGGATTCATTTACAATCCTATGCAGATAAAAATCCATTAGTGGAATATAAAATTGAGACATTTCATCTTTTTGAGAGTCTGAAATTTAATATTTTTGAAGATACACTAAAATTTATTTTTCAATTTCAAATTACAAAGGAAGAAGAACCCCCAATTGGAAATTTTCATATATCAAACGAACAACTTATTCAGCCGGGTATCCATTCCTTTAAAAATAGATCTCCCTTTGATGCTACTTTTTCTAGACAAAAGGCTAGTCGTACAAAAGTAAAAATTGGGAGAAATGATCCTTGTACTTGTAATAGTGGTAAAAAATATAAGAAATGCTGTGGTATAAGTTCAATGCATGCAGAATAAAAAAACATTAGAAATTATAGATAAGTTGAGTAAATACTATCCTAATGCTAAGTGTGAATTAAATTATAGTACTCCATTTCAGCTTTTAGTTGCTGTGATCTTATCTGCACAATGTACAGATAAACGCGTTAATATTGTGACGCAAAGGCTTTTTTCGACTTATTCCACTGTTGAAGATTTTTATGATTTAAAAAGCGAAACATTAGAAAGTCTGATTTTTTCGACTGGCTTTTATAAAAATAAAGCAAAAAATATTTTAAAAACCTGTAAGATCCTCATTGAAAGATTCAATAAAAAAATACCAAATACGATGAAAGAACTTTTAGAACTACCTGGTGTCGCAAGAAAAACAGCAAATGTTATTCTTTCTGAAATTTTTAAATTAGAGGAAGGGATCGTAGTAGATACACATGTAGGGAGGATCAGCCGAAAATTAAATCTGACTAAAGAAAAAAATCCAATTAAAATTGAAAAAGATTTAATGAAGATCATCCCAAAAAAGTCATGGATTCAAGTCAGTCATTATTTTATTCAACATGGACGCCAATTATGTAAAGCAAGAAATCCGGAATGTGATAAATGCTTTTTAACTGACCTATGTACTTTTTATATCTCTAATAAAAAGACCTAACTTTTCTCATTTCCTGATCTTTTATTTCTTTTATCCACTTTAAAGCTTTTTTTAAAAAAATATCTTCCTCTAAGCTCAAAACGTTTAATGGACTACTATTATTAATATCAAATTTATGTATTAACCTATATAATTGGAATCTGCTAATTTTTAGTTTTTTATCTGAGATATCTTTCAATAAAAAGTTAAAAATTTTCTTAATATCAAAAGTTTTATTTTCTATTATAGAATTTATGATATGATCTTCAATAATTTTAAAAATTTTATTCATTTTTTTAATATTCACCTTTTTGCTTTCATGAATAAAAATATCTGGAACAATACCCCGTTCATTAAAACTATATCCTAAAGGCATATATATTTCATTTACAGTCAATCGTATTCCTAGAGTTTTACCTTTAAAAAAAATTGGAATAACATATTGAGATAATCCCTTACCGAATGTTCTTTCTCCGATAACCCAAGCTCTATTTGCATCTTGTAGAGCAGCAGAAAAAATTTCGGAAGCAGAAGCTGTACCACTATTCACTAAAAGGATTATATCTACTGTATCTGAAATATAAGTGGATAAATTAGCATAATATACTTCTTCTTTATTTTTAACCTTTCCATCCATTTTAGCCCTACTCCTCAAAGAAAAAATACGGCCATTTTTCAAAAAAAGATCTATTAAGCCTATAACTTCTTTTAAAGATCCTCCAGGATTATCTCTCAAATCGATAATTAAATGCTTTACTGAATTCTTTTTAAAAACTTGCAGTATATCTTTCATATCTTTTAAAAGATTTTTATAAAAAAATTTAATTAGAATATATCCAATATCATTAGTAAGCCAATCATATTTTACATTATCTACTTTGATAGATTTTCTTTCTAGTTTAACTTCTAATATTTCATCTCCCCTTTTTATTTTAAGTAAGACATAGGATTTTTTTTTATTTCTTAATCTCTTTAATATCTCTTCATAAGAAAACCCTTTAGTTTCCTTATTATTTATTTCCATAATTTGATCTCCAGCTTGTATCTTCTTTGAAAGATCTGCTGGAGCATCTTTTGTTAAAAAAAGGATAATTGGGTATCCATCTTTTATTATAATATAAATTCCTAAACCTACATAATTTGCATCAATCACTTCATTATATTGCTTAAAATAATCAGCATCTAAAAATGAGGCATATTTATCATTGATATTCCCCATAAGAGCATTAAGGACATGAGATAATAATACCTCATCCTTAATTTCGTGGATAGAATTATTCTTAATAATAGAGACAACATTTGAGATAGTATTTTCTAAATCCTTATCTTCATTAGATAAACTAGAAGCAATAATTTTTGATTTTAAGAAGAATAGAAATATTATAGAAAAAAAAAACTTATACTTGTTTATCATAACTTACCATATAAAATACTGATATAGTTTATTACCTTTAATAGAAAAATGATTTTCCTTATTCCTCTCCTAGTATTTGAAGGTGCTAAAAAAAAATGAAAAAAAAAATCAGTATTTTAATAAAATATATTGAAATCACGATACTTTTTCTTACTTTTTGTTCCTCTAGTAAGAATAATCTAATATATCAGATAGAAGAAACAGAAAAAAATGATACTTTAAATACAGCAAATACTATTGTTCAAGATTCTATCGTTTATGGAAGTTTCGATAATCCTAAAGATAAAGACATTTTTTTATTAGATTTAACAAAAAATAAGATCCCTAATCAACAAATCTCGATTCATTTGGACCCTATAAAGGAATTTGATACAAGAATCATTCTCTATAAAAACAAAAAAGTAATCAAAATTATTGATGATTTTAAAAAAAATGAGGCAGAAATTTTACCAAATCTCAATTTGGAAAATACTATTTACCATATTGAAATATCTATAGGATATCATCAATATATAGAAAATTTACAAATGAAGGACTATAATAGAGATTTGCTTATTCATCAAAACTTGATAAATCAAAAAAAAAGTTATCAATTAAAAATATCAAAAATTACAGATAGCAACCTTATTGAAAATGAACCCAATGATTATCCTTTTGAATCTAATAAATTATTACTAATTCCAAATAATACTACAAAAGGGTTTTTCCGGCCTTTCTTTAATTGGAGCAATAATGCAGAAAATATCCAAGATGAATTTATATTTTTAAAAAATAACAAAATGAATCTCCAACCTTGGATCCAAAATAATATAAAATTGCAAGATTTTTTAGATTATGATTTAGATTGGTATGAAATACAAAGTCCAAAAACTCAAATGATCTCTATTCATGCTATAAATAAAACAAATCATATTAATCTCATTTTAGCTCTATATGATAATGAAAAAAACCTTTTGATTTGGAATGATGCTTCAAAAATAGGTGAAAATGAAAAAATACAAAATTTCTTCTTTAAGACAAAAAAACCTTATCTCTTACTTATTTTAGGTATCCCTACTAATCAGCACATCTTGAATTCCAGAGATGATTTCCATTATGAAATCCTTATAGAAAGTATTTTAAATAATACAAATATCCAAATTGAAACTGAACCTAATGATACATTAAATAATTTACCCTTAATTGATACCAATATTATTGAAGGTTATTTGAATAATAAAACCGATAAGGACTGTTTTAAGATTAATTTAGCATTAAAAGATGAAAATCTCAAAAAAGAAAATACTGAAAATCCTATAAATACAAAAGAAAAATATTTTTCTTTAGATCTTTTCTTTATAGACGAATTAGATCCACAAATCGAACTTTATGATCCAAAAAAAAATTTATTAAAAATTTATAATAGCCATTCAGCAGGATATTCGGAAAAAATCTATCAGTCTCGTTTAGACAATATGGATTTCGCCTATGTTTGTATCCAACAATTTTTCATTGGGAATTCAAAACGAAATCAGGCAAATTACCGATTTGAATATTCTATAACCAATAAAAAAGATCTCAATTTAGAGATCGAATTTAATGACGATTTATATTCAAATTTAAATCCTAACTCTGAAAATAACCTCATCCATATAAACCAAGAAATCAAAGGATATATTAATCCTCCAGAATATAAATATTTGAATATAAATCAAAAAAAAGATTTAGATATTTATAAAATAAGACTAGAAAAGAATGAAACTTATGAAGTTATTGTCAAAAATACAAGTAATATTAATCTTGAAGTTAAACTCTATCATTTTAGAGATAAAAATTATATCTTTCCATATAAAGAAATGATCTTTAATGGAAAAGAGGAAAAAAAATTCTTATTCGAAAACTCTTCAAAAAATACTATCAAATTCCTCCCTAAACCAGATAGTAGCGATAATCAAAACCAATATGATGAAGATAATTTATTTATTTTAACTATTAAAAATCAAACTAATTATCAAGGCGATAATAAAAATCCTTATTTTATAATAATAAAGAAAAAATCTTAAAATTTGAAAGTTCCTTTTTTAAAATGAGTACTATGCCCAGGAAAAAATTTAGAATCAGGATGAATATAATTTTTAATACTATTTACTGCAATAACAGCTTCAGAAAATCCAACAGAAATTAATTTTAATTTCTCATCATAACTTGCAATATCTCCAGCAGCCCATATCCCAGCTTTAGAAGTTTTCATAGACCGATGAACGTAAATATTATTTCCAAGGTATGATTCTAAATTCCAATTATCTAAAAGCTCTATATTCAAATGAAATCCCAAATTCAATATAAGATAATCTACATTTAATGGAACGTTTTCCTCTTCTTGATTCTGCAATAAAATTTGCTTTAAGTGCTTTTTATCTTTACATCCTTCTATAGATTTCACTTCATGAAAAGGTAAAATCTTAATATTTTTTGAAGAATACACTTGTTCAACAAAATACTCCGCTGCTTTATACTTATTAGAACGATGAATAATATAAATTTTGTTAGCAATATCTTTTAAATTGATCGCCCAAGCAAAAGCCGAATCTCCACCCCCTACAATAGCAATATCTTTCTTTTTAAGTACATTTGGATTTTTTATGAAATAAAATAAGCCTTTATTTTCAAATTGATCTAAGCCCTCTATAGGGAGCTTCTTGGGGATAAACTCCCCTCCACCTATACAAATTAAAATAGCCTTTGTTAAATGAGTATCTTTACTTGTATAAATTTTCATTAAAGGAATATCATTTTCTACTTTTTGATCTAAAAATTCAATATTTTGAGCCATTTCTTCTAAACGAATATCCAATGCATTAAATTGAGTAGCCTGATTAACTAGTTCAGAAATAAGATTCTCACCTAATATCTTTTTATACCCTGGAATATCAAAAATATCTTTTTTAGGATAAAGCATTGAGACCTGGCCACCTAATTCAGAAAGAGAATCAATTAATTTAACTTTCATCTTTCTTATACCAGAATAAAAAGCTGCATATAATCCTACAGGGCCACCTCCTATAATGGTAATATCAAAAATATCTTTTTCTATCATCTTTTTTCTCCTTTCTTTTTTTTAAAAAATATCCCAGCATTTCACCGGCATCGTTTTTAGGTTACAACAATGTTTTATCCCATAATTGAATGGGGATAATGATTTAAGGATATAGCATTTTCCCATCAATCCGGAGTAGTCAAAAGGTATAATAGAAAATATAAAGAAAAAATTAGGATTTTTCAGTATTATCCTTTTCATCTTGAAATTTTAAGTAAATTTTTGAAGGTAAAGGATATTTTTCTCTTGTAGCATAAGTCTGTATAGTATCTTTTTGATCAATATCTCCTAAAGCTTGAAAAAATATTAACTGTCCTATTGGGATAAATGGATAAATACGAACGGGCTGTAAAACAAAGATCTCTAAAGTCCAATGATTTGCATATCCAATATCTCCCTTTCCAGCAGTGACATGAATAGTAATTCCTAATCTTCCAATACTAGACTTCCCTTCTAAAAAGGGTACAAAATTTTTGCTATATATATATTCTTCAGTGACACCAAGATAAAATTTATTTGGATAAAGTATCATCCCCTCTTTTGGAATTTTTATATATTCTAATTCACTTTTTTTTTTAATATCGAGAAGATGATCTTTGTATATACCTATAGTTTCACCTAAATGAACATCATAACTATTTATTGTCAAAGATTTTTCATCAAAAGGATCAATAACGATTGTCTCATTTCTAATTGCTTTTAAAATTTCAGATTTTGTTAAAACCATAAAAACTCCCTATAAAATCTTATTTTATAATAAAAAAGTAATATTTTATATAAAAAAATATTAACTTTAAAAAAGTACTACTTATTTTTTCGAAAAGGAAAAATAAAGATTATGAAGCAATATAAACATAAAAATGAAGATTATTTGGAATCTATTTTTAACGATCTTTTTGATCAAAACCTTATTCTTTTGGATATAGAAAAAGGTTGGACACTACATTCAGGTCTATGGTCCCCTATTTATATTCAACTTAGGAAGCTAATTTCTTTACCAACGCTTTTAGATAAAATTTCTGAAGCTTTAAAAGATCTTTTTGAAAAAGAGATTCTAATAGAAGAAAACAAGCCAGCAAGTCATTATTCTTTTCTTGGGCTAGCAATGGCTGGAATACCAATCGCAACAGCTTTATCTTTAAAAACCAATCGACCAGCTTTAATGACAAGAAAAATCCAGGGTTCTATTGAAAATTTTGAACAGCTAATTCATGAATATGGCTCTCACTCTTTAATTGAAGGTATTTTTCAAGAAAATCAATCTTTGATTTTAGTAGATGATCTGATGACTTCATTTCAAAGTAAGAAAAATGCTTTAGAACTTGTCAAGTTTGAATTGACTAAAAAAAATATTCCCTTATCTTCATTTCCTATAAAGCATATAATTATTATAATTGATCGTGAACAAACTGATCTGGGGAAAATTGAAACTGAATATAATATAAAAGTGCATTCTTTGATTAAAATGAGATCACAAGGATTAAATTGGATAAGAAATAGGTTAAATAGCAGTGTCAGTTTGTTTTTAGAAAAGTACTTTGAAAACCCAAATATTAAGCCTAAGTAGTCATTATTATTTCAAAATAAAACATTTTTTTTATAGAAAGCTCTATCCCATTACTATTCTATCTCTAGGTATTATTTTTGGACTTCTAACCTTCTTTTTTATTTTTTCTAATGTTAAAATTGAAAATATTATTTTCATTTTAAAAAAACTTACCTTTATAAATATCCTTGTCATTCTTACTATTTCTATCATTCCTATTATAATAGACAGTTATTCAATTTGTTATATAAGTAGTAAAAATAGTTGTGATGTTAGATTCAAACTTAGTTTTCTTGTTAGAATAGGGAAAATCTATTTAAAAATTCTTTTTCCTCCTTTTGGAAATCTTGTTTCAGATATTTTAAAATGTTATATTTTCAAATCGGAAAATAATAGCTCTTTTACAAACATCCTCATTCCTATTTATGCTTATCGAATCGTTATACTTGCAAGTGAAATAATTTATAGTTTTTCAGCTTTTTATTTTTCATTATTTATCATCTATTTTCAAAATGTGATTCTTATCTATCCTTTTTATATTAATTTATTGCCTATCTTTACCTTAATTCTATTTTTTTCGATCTCTTTTTTTCTTATTCGAATTTATAGACTTAAAATGATCACCTCTATTATAAACTCTCTTGAAAAAAAGACTTTTTCTAAACTATTTAAAAAAATCATCCATCAAAGGTTACAGTTTAAAACATTTAAAATAAAGCTACGAGAATTTTTTCTACAGACAAAATTCCCTATATTTAAAATTTTAATTTTGCGAACTATTACTTGGATTTTCGAAGCTATCGAAATGTTAATCATCATTTTAGCATTGGGTATCTCAATTTATTTCCCAGTTATCGTTATTATACAAATTATTAAACGAATTATTCGATCGATCTTTTTTTTCGTTCCAAATAAAATTGGAGTTCGAGAGATTACTTATGCTTTTCTTTTTGAAATTTTTAATATCCCTCAAGCCATAGAATTATCCATTATAGTAAGCCTAGTCGAAAGAGGTAGAGATTTAATTTATTTCCTTATTAGCTTCTTTATTAGTTTATATTTAACTAATAAATATCCTTTAATCAATAAGATCAAAGAGTTGAAACTAGCTAAAAACTAACTCCAAAACTAATGACTGGAGTAATCATAGAATATAAAATAGGACGATAATCTTTTATCAAATTAATGGCACCCATTTCAAAACGTATTGAACCTTTTAGATGCATCCCATTTGGCCAAGATTTAAAAATATATTCTAATCCTAATACAATTCCAAAATTATAAGGATTCATTCTATCAAAATCATCTTCTATTTTAAAATATGGATGAGTAAACTTACCCAATCCACTAATCAAAAAATTATGACTAAAGCCTAAAAGAATTAGTAATTTTTCTTTAATGACCATTAATTTAAAAAGATTATTAATATTAAAATACTCTAGAAGGATCAAAGATTCAAATCCTAACAAAGTATTTTGAGCTCCTTTTCTTAAATAGGATAGCTCTAAATCTAAAAATATGATATCATGAAGCTGTATTGAAAAATCAATTCCAAAACCAAAATCAAATCTCATTTTTATCTGATTATACGAATCTTTCTGATTGATATCTGTAATAAGCCCAAATATATTTAAACCAGGCTGAATATCAAAAAATCGATTATTTTTAATTCCATCTAAAGAGAAAGCTGATGTGGGAATATAAAAATATAAAAATAAGATAAAATATAATTTTTTCAAAATAACCTTTTTCAAAAAAAATTGCTTATAAAAAAAGTTAATAAAAAAAAATCAATATCTCTAATAAAGAAATTTATCTTATTTTCCACTTAAGCTTTTATCTAAAATAGACGACTTGAAAATAGGCATATAAAAATGTGTCTTTATTTATATAATTTTCCATAACTCTTACGAGAGGAAAAAGTAATTTATAATAAATTATAGGGGAAGCTAAATTGTTTTCTATGAAGAAAATTATTATTTTTCTTATCATTTTTGGATCCTTATTTCATTTTTCTCCTTTTAGTGAAAACCCAATCCATATTCGCGAGCAATTTCTCGCTAAGTTGACATTCGATTTATTCCAAAATCCAAACAAGCAAATTGTTTTTAAAAAATATAATATGACTTTAGCTGAAGGATTGGATCTCTTCAAAGAAGGCCTCAATTCTCTTCAAAAAGATGAAAATAAGGAAAATTATAAAAAATATCAAGATAGTTTAAAGTCTCTGCTTAACTATTATTCAGAAAAATAAATATTACGAAGATTTAAATTGAATGCTTTAATTTTAGCCGCAGGTTATGGAACTCGATTTTTACCTATAACAAAAACTATTTCTAAAGAAATGCTTCCAATATGGAATCGTCCTTTAATTGATTTCATCTTATCCGAAATTCTCAAGACAAAGTCTATAAAGCAAGTTCTTATCCTCAATTCAAGAAGAAAAAAAGATCTAGAAAATTATTTAGATTATGATATTGAATTAAATAATTTTTTATTAAAGAAAGATCCTTCTAGTCCTTTTCTTAAGCAAGATAAAAAAAAACACCATCTACAATTCTTCTTTACTAGGCAATTTGAAATGAAGGGAACTGCTGATGCTATACTTTATGGAGAATATTTTTTAAAACATCACCCCTATTTCATTCTTTACTATCCCGATGATATTTTTTTAAATTCTTTAAGTAATCACTTAATTTATTATTATAATAAGTATAAAAAAAATATTTTAACTGTTATTATAAAAAATAAAGGCGAAGATCTTTCAAAATATGGAATCTTGAATGGGAAACGTATAGATAAAAATATTATTTTGGTTCAAGATATTCAGGAAAAACCAAAAATTCTTCCTTGGGAAAAGGATTCTTATCCTGTTATTTTAGGAAGATATCTTCTAAAAAAAGAGATTTTTTCTGATCTAAAGCAATTAAAAGCAAATCAAGATATTAATTCACAAGATGAATTTCCAATCACTGATCTCTTAAAAATTCTTGCTCAAAAAGAAGATCTTTTAGCTTATATCACCACTGAAAAAAGCTATCTAGATTGTGGAACACCGTTATCTTATATAAAATCATTAACAAGGTATTCTCTTTCAAAGAAAAACTTAAAAAATCCATATCAAAAGTTTTTGAGAAACCTATTAGAAAATATGAATGAGTAGGAGAATAAAAAAAAATTGATAAAAATTACTAAAATCAGACCAAAAATATCTCTCGAAAATGGATATATAACTATTTATGGAGAAAATTTAAATCCATGGAAACTAAACAGTAATTGCTTATTTATTGATCAAGATAAAAATTTAATTTTTAAAAGTGCAAATAATAATAAGATTATTGCTAAGCTTCCACCAAATATTTCTTCTAGCTCCATTCAAATTCGAATCAATAAAAATTCTATCTCCAATTTGTATCCTCACATTATAATAAACAAAATTTACGATGGCTTCGATATATACCATTCTCCTGTATTTGATAAATACAATATGATTTATTTTGCTAATTTTAAGGATAGCAATTCTGTTATCAAAATAACACCAGATACTAAACAAATTACTCATTATATTCAAAATATAGATTCAGCTATTAGTATTATTTTTGATCAAATTGGTAATTTATATATTGCAAGTTTTAATACTGGTAGAATTTATAAATTTGATGGGAAGATAACAAGTATTTTTACTGAAGGAATAGAAAAAATATTTTCAATTGGGATCAATCAAAAAAACGAAATTTTTGTCAGCGATCTAAATGGGAATATCTATAAACTAGATTCAAATGGACGGGCTTTTTTTTATTCTAAAATTCCTAAAATGCATTTTTTTCTATCTCTAAAATTCGATCAGAAAGATCAGATTTATGTTAGCTCCCCACATTTAATAGGAAAAAGTTATATTTATAAAATATCTGAACCAGATAAGAAATTATCTATTTTTTATTCCTCTTCTTATCTCATCTATGGATTTGCTTTTGATAATAAAAACAATCTTTATACAATCGAAAATTCAAAAAGGGATAGCCAAGTTATAAAAATCAATTTAGAAACCAAAAAGAAATCCCTCTTATTAAATGGTACAGATTTGACTAGTCTATCTTTCAATAAAAATAATGATTTAGTTATATCTTCAAAATCTTCCATTTTTATTGTCCCAAGTTCTTTTTTATAATTATGATTTATAGAGCAAACTTTGTGGTAATGCTCCTTTAGGGGCATTAATCAATACTATTGTTTTTTCTAAAGCTTTTATTAGATAGTTTTGATGAATATCCTTAATAAATTTTAGATGAAATGTTATTTCCTTATTTCCGGGAGTTTTGATAAATAAATTTTGATTCTCTTCTAAAGGAAATTCTGAAATGACTTGTATTGCCATAATTTTTTCTTTGACAACACCAATCACTGTACCTAATAGAGAATTAGGAGCAGTAAATTCAACATCTGTTTTTTCCGCATTATTATCAGTTTTATTTTTAAAGAAAAAGCCATCCATTAATTGATCCCCATAAAGATGCTTTATCTTCCTTATTTCTTTTTCGAAAATAGTTTTATTCTCTTCAAGAAAAAGATTATTTTCAACAATCTCAAAAAAGATTTGATTAAATTGAACAATAAAGTCTATTGATTTTCCTCTAAGATCAATCAAGCTATAAGGAACCCCTAAATCTATAACTTTATCTATATATTCAATGAGAGATATTTCTTTAGGATAAAAAAGGAAACTTCCATGATGATTATCAAGAAAACGAAAGAATTCATCTGGTCTTTTTTTCTCTTTTAAAAAGGTCTGATAATATTCATTATCTGTAATTAGATTTTCAGCATAATCACTTTCTTTGATCAGCCGACGTTTACTATAAAATAATAAAAGAGGACCATGAAAAAAGATCTCATTTTCTGTTTTAGATTTTGATTCTAAAAATTGTATAGTCTCATAATCAACCTCATTTGGATAGCTATAACTCCTAAAATTAGGGAAACTTTTCTCAAAAAAAGATAGTGCTTTCCAATTATAATTTCCTGTAAAACTAGATATTTCTATATTCATTTCTGGATAATTTTTAGAAATAAACCTAGCTAATCCATAATCTTGGATTCGTATTCCATCATACAAGATTTTAGACAGGAATTTCAAAAAATTATCGCAAAATTTAAAATCTTTTTCATGAAGAAGTAAATCGTAATTGAATATGACCTGTAAATGAGGATTTTTTGATTTAGCAATATCATACATTTTTTCAATAAAGCTAAAATCAATAGTAGATAAATATTTTCTTTCACATCTTAAAGAAAAATGAGGATCTTCAATTAAAATTTTTGAAATAGGATATTTCAAATAAACTTTTAAATCCTCTTCCGCATAAATATAAACTGTCCATTTAGGTATTTTTTTGATCATTTTTTTATTCTTTTATTTTTATTTTTTTATATCTTTTTTTTCCAACTTGGATAATATCTAAATTATGAAATGAGGAAAATTTTTCATCTTCGACTCTCTCTTGATTAATATACACAGATCCAGATCGAATAAGACGCCTTCCTTCTGATTTAGAGGAAATAGAAAAATCTGAAATAGAACAAATTAAATCTAATAAATTCCATAAACTGGGATCTTTCATCTCAAATTCTGAAATATCTTTAGGAATATCCCCTTTAGAGAAAACAAGATTGAAATTTTCCAATATAGATTGAGCTATATCTCCTCCATGATAACGTTCCACTATCTTTTCAGCCAATATCTCTTTCAATTTTTTAGGATGTATTTTCCCATCTAAAAAATCTTTTTCATAGATTTTTCTTATCTCAAAATCAAAAACCTTCAATACATTTAAATATTTTAAAGTCAATTCATCTGGGATGGACATCAATTTACCAAAAATATCCTTTGGAGTATCTTCAAGATAGATAGCATTATTCATTGATTTACTCATCTTCTCTTTTCCATCTATTCCCTCAAGAATAGGCAATGTTATAACTAGTTGTGGTTCCTGTTTATAATATTTTTGTATTTCTCGTCCTAAAAGTAGATTGAAAGTTTGATCTGTCCCACCTAATTCAATATCAGCCTTTAAATAAACGGAATCATAGGCCTGTACTAGAGGATATAATATTTCAGATAAACTAATAGGCTCTTTTTTTTTATAACGATTTTTAAAATCTTCTCGTTCTAAAATTTGAGCTAAAGTACAATAAGAAGTCAACTCTAATAAGTTTCCTATATAGAAATTATCATACCAATGTGAATTATAAAAAATCTTAAAATTTTTTTTGGGATCTAAAATTTTATAAATTTGATTTTCATAAGTTTTCATATTTTCTTCTATTTGTTCTTTTGAAATTGGAATTCTTTTTTTAGATCGACCTGAAGGATCTCCTATCAAAGCTGTAAAATCCCCTATTAATAAAAGAATATGATGTCCTAAATCTTGAAATTCCCTAAGCTTATTCATCACAACTGTATGCCCTAAATGTAGATCAGAACTTGTTGGATCTATCCCAAATTTGATCCTTAAAGGCTTATTTTTTTTTTCTGCAATTTCAAGCCTTTTTTCTAATTCTTCCTTATCTGGTAAAATAGTATCTATTCCATCCAAAAGAATTTTTACTTCTTTTCTCATTAGCTACACCTTTTAAATTTTAATTACTTTTATTATATATCACAACCAAATTTCAATTTAGCAATTTGAAAAAGATTTAAAGCCGCACCTTTTAAAAGCTGATCACCAACAACCCATATATTCATCGCACGACTATTATCTCTATCTTTTCTTAAGCGACCAATATAAACTTTTTTCCTACCAGATACATCTATAGGCATTGGATACAAATTATCTTTCAGGTTATCCACCAATTTAATACAACGATAATATTGAATATTCTGTTTTATTAAATCAATATCTACCTCCTGATCAAGCTCCATATAAACAGAAATAGAATGACAAAAAAATATAGGCACTCGAATACAAGTAACATTTATAGACATCTCTTTTTGATTCAATATCTTTTTTATTTCTGATATTATTTTTTCTTCTTCTCCATTTGATCCAGATTCATTCATTTTAGAATCGTGTGAAAATAAATTGAAAGCAATAGGATATTTAAAATATTTAGCTACCAATTTTTCTTTATTTATATAACTTACTACTTGACTCTTTAACTCATCAATACCAAGATGACCTGCTCCACTTACAGATTGGTATGTAGATAAAACCATTTTTCTTATAGTATAATTTTTTAAAATAGGTAATAATCCAGTCAACAAAATACTCACAACACAATTTGGACTACTAATAAGATAATTAGAATTAAAATCTACTACTTTCCTATTAATTTCAGGAATAATAAGAGGAATATGCTTTTCTAAACGAAAAGCTGAACTGTTATCTACAACAAATATTTTTTTTTCAATTAATTTTGAGGCATATTTTATTGAAATATTTTCATTTGTACAAAGAAATACTAAATCAAAATCATATGTCCATTCATCTTCTAGAAATTCTAGATAGATTTTTTCATTTTTAAATAATATAAATTCTCCCTTCATTCTATGTGAGGAAAAAAATCTAAAATTCTTTTTATTTAAAGGTGAATAAGCTTCAAAAAGCTTAATAAGGCTTTTACCAACAAGACCTGTAGCCCCTATAATCCCTATTTTTATATCTTTTTTCATTATAAATCTCTATTTAAATATTTTTAAAAAAATTAAAAAAATTTTATTAAACTCAAGTATCTTATGTCGACACTTAATAGTAAGTGTAATAAATTGTGTAAATTATTTTTTTTACTTAATTTTTAAGGTATTGATTTTTTTATTTTTTAGCTTTAATAGCTACTTAACATTATAAATAAGAAAAATTATAAATAAATTTAACATTATTTAATAGAATTTAAAGTTTATTCAAAAAAAACGTTATTACCATATATTAATTGAAAGGATTTATAAAATGAAATTATTTAAAAATTTATTCCTCTTTCTTTTATTTACTTTTTTAAGCCTACATATAAGTAACCAAAATCTAATCGCAAACGTTCTTTATGGATATGCTTCATGGTATGGGATCCCATTTCATGGAAGAAAAACAGCAAGTGGGGAGGTATTTAATATGAACAACCTTACAGCAGCACATCGAACACTTCCTTTTGGGACTTATGTTAAAGTAACTAATTTAAGCAATAATAAATCAGTAGTAGTAAAAATCAATGATAGAGGGCCATTTAAGCCTAATCGAATTATTGATCTTTCAAAATCGGCTGCTGAGAATCTCGAATTTATTCAAAATGGAATTTCTAGGGTCAAGTTAGAAATCTTGGAAAAAGCTCCTAAAAGTAACTTATCTTATACTCCTTCACCAGAAGTTTCTGAAAAAAGAATCAATGGATTAATCCCTTTACAATCTGTAGAAGGCCATGTTTATCAACTACCTAACGAAGGGAAAATACCTAATGAAAGAAGAAATAAAAAAATAGAAAATTATGTTAGCGATATTGAAGAAGAAGAGATTTATGATTCTAACAATCGAAGCCAAATCCCTAAAGTAGCTGATATTCCTGATATGCATCTTAAAAATCAGCTTAAATCCTCACCTATTAAATATGTAGAATTAGATAATCCTAAAGAGGATAATCAAACTAGCAATAAAAAAAGACATTTAAAATCTTATGATATAAAAGATTTTCCTTCTTATAAGGAAGCATTTTCAGAATTGAATCAATTTGAGAATCCGGAAGTTCAAGAAGTGAGGGATTCTGGAAATTACTATCATCAAGGTTATCACGAAAATCCAAAGGGTTATCTAGGGGAAATAATTAAGGATAGAGATTCTGACGAAAAAACCTCTGACGAAAAAACCTTAGCAGATAATAATATTGATACTGATAAAGAGGATAGCGATACTGTTAATCCTAATCCAGAAGATGAAAGTTTTGGAGATGAGGATAGCGATAAAGATCCTGATCAAGAAAATGTTCTTCCCTATAAAATGGAAAACAAGCAAGATCAGCAATCTAAGATAAAGATTTACTCTAAAAAGGAAAATCAGTTCTATAAGTTATTACCCAATGGTTCTGTTATGAAAATTCATTCTAAAAAGGGTTATAGACTTCAATTTGGTGCTTATTCACAACTTAATGTTGGAATAAATTATCAAAAAAAATTAAGTAATTTAAATATTCCTACTGAATTTCATATGGTGGTGGACATACAAAAGCCTTCTTTATTCAAGCTTGTAACAAAGAAGGTATTTGATGATCATTCAAAAATTTCTTTTATTAAAGAGGAATTAAAAAAGGAAAATATTAAAAGTTTTGTCATTTTTTACTAGAATTTTATTTCCCAAGACAAAATTTACTGAAAATTTCACTTAAAATAGTTTCATTTGTTATTCTCTCACCAGTAATTTCTCCAAGATGTTCTAAAATTTCTCTTAATTCTACTGAAACGAGTTCATATTCAAAATTTTCACTAGTAAAATTAGTAAGGATATTTTTCAAAACAATTAAAATTTTTTTTAATAATCCCTCTTGCCTTAAGTTGATCATGATTAGATCTTCATTAAATTTAGAGGTATTATCTTTTTTCAAAATGATTTCAGAAATCTTTTCAAAAATTAGATCGATATTTTTCTTTTTTTTAAGAGATATTTTTAGTATATTATTTTTTTCTATATTTTTTAAAGGGGAAAAGTCTAATTTTTGATCTAAATCAATTTTATTGATAAGAATAAGGACTCGATTTAATAATTTTTTTTGAGTGAAGAGTTCTAGAATTTTTTCATCTTGTTTATCCCAGATTTTAGAATAATCTAAAACCCAGATAAAGTAATCCGCTTTATTGAAAAAATCTATTGTTTTATCCTGCCCTTTTTTTTCAATTAAATCAGTTGTATCTCGCAACCCAGCAGTATCTATAACTAAACAAGATAAATTTTGATCAAAACGAATTTCATTTTCTAGATAATCCCTAGTTGTTCCTTCTATAGGAGAAATAATGGCACGATTTTCTCCAGATAAACAATTAAATAAGCTAGATTTTCCAACATTTGTCTTTCCTATAAGAATAATCTGGTGCTGTGCTTTGATACATTTCCCTCTTTCATTATCAGATAGTATCTTTTTTATATCATTTCGAATATTCCGAATATTTTTAAAAAATCTTTTAAAAGAAAAATCGCCTAAATCTTCCTCGGAATAGTCAATATTTACCTCAATTTCTGCTAACATATTTAAAAAAAGCGATTCTATCCCTTTTATTTTTTTTGAAAAACGTCTTTCCAGATTTGATAAAGCTTGAGAAGCCTCAAAACTATTTTTTGAAAGGATAAGATCATGAATCGCTTCTGCTTGTGTCAGGTCCATCTTATGATTCAAATAAGCACGATAGCTAAATTCACCAGCTTTTGCCAATCTCAAACCATTATATTCCAACAATTTTAGAATAGATGTAGAAATAAAATTTCCACCATGACACTGAATTTCAATCATACTTTCCCCAGTATATGATTGTGGTTCATAAAAAACCAAAAGGACTACCTCATCAACTTTTTTTTTAGTTTCTGGATTGATAATATGTCCTAAAATAAATTTTCTTTTTTTTTTATATAATAAGAAAGCGGTAATTTTTTCAAACTTAAGAATAGATTTTCCATAGTAGAAAAACTTGCTTCCCCTGAAATTCGAATGATAGCAATAGCTCCATTACCACTCGCTGTTGCTAAAGAGAAAATAGTATCCTGTAATTTAAATAAGCTCATAGTTATTTGTCCCGTTTTAAAAAGATTCGTACTCTTTTACTTGGCCAACTACCCTCACTTTTTGTTACTACATCATTCATATTTTGCAGTGTTAAATGTACTAAACGACGCTCAAAAGAATTCATCTCAGGTAAAAGCTTTGATTTTTTACTTTCTCGAACATAATTTACCGCTTCTTGTGCTAACTTTTTTATATTCTCTGTTTTTTTAGCCCAATATTTTTCTATATCTAGAATAACTTTTTTATAATCTTTTAACCCAACACAATAAAATATCACAGTATTTAACCAAAGCTGTATAGCTTCTAAATTAGTGCCATATTTTCCAATAATAAAATCGCTATCCTTACTAGATAAAGTAATTAAAATTTGATTATTTTCCTCTTTGATGGAAAGAATCTTATAAGCTATATTTAAAATTTTAAATAATTCATCGATATGCTTTTTAACTAAAAAAGTAATTTGATCTCCTTCATCCTCATAAAAAACTTTTATTTTGACATTTTTTTTTCGTAATCCAAAAAAACTACTTCCAGATTCTAACTGTTCAACTTTTTTAATTTTTGAGCGATCTAGATTTAAAGCCTTCAAAGCATTTTCTATAGCCTCCTCTTCCGATTGACCTTCAAATTCTTTAACTAACATAATTTGACCTCCATTATTAAACCAAGATCTTATCTTTTAAATTTATATAAATTTGCTGAAATATTTGTAAAATATTTTGAACTGTCCAATATAAAATTAATCCTGAAGCAGTACTCCAAAATAAAGAGACAAATAAAATAGACATAACATACTGTACTATAAGCATAGATTGATTTTTATCTCCCAAATTATTTTGAGGGGTTAACCAAATTTGTATGATAGAAGTCAATACCATGATTAATGGTAAAAGATTCAAATTTTGTGTTAGAAATAAATTTACTTCTAAAATTGTATCTGGTGCAGATAAATCTTTAATCCAGAGGAAATTAGCACTTTTTAATTCTAATAAGGAAGGTAATACAGACCATAATGAATAAAAAACAGGTATTTGAATAAGGATAGGTAAACACCCTGAAAACGGATTAACCTTTTCTTTTTTATAAAGATCCATAGTCGCTTTTTGTTTTTTTTGTGGATCATTTTTATAGATTCGATCAATTTCCTTTAATTTTGGGGAAAGAGCCTGCATACGTCTTGCAGATACAACAGTCCTTTTAGTTAAAGGATGGAATAATATTTTTAAAAATATAGCAAGGAAAACGATACATAAACCATAATTTTTGAAAAACTTATAGAAGAAAAAGATAAAAAATTCGATAGCCCATTCAATAGGTTTGATTAATGGGAGCCAAGTTCTATCTTTAATTATAGAGAAATCGAAAGAAGCATAAGCATCCTCATCCAAAAAGAGTCGAGTTTTTGGCCCAAAAAATACCGTATTATAAAATTCTTTATAAGTTCCTTTTTCAAGATAAAAATTGGAATGCCCTATTTCAATTTCTTCTTTATTTTCTTCTAAACGAGAATAGAAAGACCAAAAGGGTATATATTTGAAAAGTTCAACTTTACCTAAATAAAAATTTCCAAAATAGCTTGTACTTTTCCATAATTTTCTGCCACTATTTGTTAAATCCCATTCAGGGATGAAGAAAACACTTAAATAGCGGCTATCCATAGACATCCATTTAAAATTGGTAACTCCAAATCGATTATCTTCGATTATAACTTCTTCATTGAGATCATTAGTTAGACCAACATTTAGATAAGATAAATTAACTTGATCATAAGAACTTTTATCTTTCTTTTTATAATAAATACCTAAAGATTTACCCCAATGAGTATAAAAGCTAGAATTTAATCCTTTAACAGAGTCATTTCCTTCAAAATAGATATCCTTTTGGCTTAAATTTGAAAAGTGATAATATAAATCAACCAGATTTTCATTATCCTTAATAAAAAACACTTTAAAGAATTCAATTTGTTGAGATAAATCCTTTAAATAAATAATGGTACGAAATACAACAGCATAAAATTTCCCTTTAAAATATCTTTTTTCTTGAATATATTTTTTTTTGAATTGATTATAGCCTAATTGAGCAATATTAAAAAAATGGGTTTCCTCTATTTTTACTGAACTGAATTTTTCGTCTTCAACTTCAAAAATCTTGTGATCATAAAGAACTTTTATATTTTTATGTAAAAAATTTCTTGAATTAAAAACAGTTGAAAAAACTGGCTCATTTTTATTGAAGATAACATCAATAGCATTTCCATTTTCATCTTTATAATTTTTCAACTGAATTTGCTTTACTGCAGCATTGATAGGAGTAAAAACTAATTTTATTTTTTCAGTTTCTAAAGTGAAATCGGCTAATTTAGGATCTTCATTTTTGAATGAATCGACTCTAAATTCTTTAGTTGGGATAACATTAATATTTTGATTTTCAAGGAGAAGAGCTTCTAAATCCTTGTCATTATCTTGAATTTCTTGCTTATATTCATCATTATTTTTAACAATTACATTTTGCTGTTTTTTGCCCTCTAAGACACGTTCTTTAGGGAAATAGACATATAAATAAATACTAATAAGCCCAAAAGATAAAACAAGTGAAAGTAATAAATTTTTCTCCATCAAAAAATCTCCAAAAATATAATTTAAGATTAAATCAAATTATTTTTTAATTAAAGGATAATATCCACCATGATTTAATCCATTACAGCGTATAATACGTATAAAAACAAGATAAATGGCTTTTAAAAAGAAATAATTTTTGAATGCTTGAATAGCATAAGCTGAACAACTAGGATAAAAACGACAAGATTTTTTTAAAAAAGGGGAAATACATATTTGATAGATTCTAATAAGAAAATGGATAATATAATTTATAATAAAAAGAAATTTCATTTTATTTCCGTTAAAGCTTTGATAAATAATTTTTCAATTAAATTTTTGATCATAAAAAATTTGGTAGCAGTATCTTTTCTCAAGTCCATTAAGATAATTTTTTCAAAAAAAACTTTATTTTTTAAATTAAAATTTTTAAAAAAGTTTCGAATAATAGATTTCAATCTTCGCTTTCTTTTGTTCCTATAAACAGCTTTTCCAAAAGATTTTTTAACTATAATGGAAATATTTAAAACATTATCATTCTTCTTTATGGAGGAAAAATAAAATAATATATAACCAGAAGAATAAAGTCTTCTACCATTTTTCAATAAGAGCTGTATATTTCTAGAGGATAAACCTTTTAATTTAATACTTTAAAATCCTTTTTTTTTATTAGAATTTATATTTAGGATATAATTAATAAAATCTTCTTAAAGTTTTTTCATCAGAAACAGTTAGCTTCTTCCGACCCTTTTTTCTTCTATTTTTAAGAGTAAGTATTCCTGATTTTAATTTCATTTTAGCTCTAAATCCAAATTTTGAAATCCTTTTCTTCTTACTTGGTTGATATGTCCTTTTCAATTTATATACTCCTATCCTTTTTTTTAAAAAATTATTATGAAATGAATATTTTAAGTTAAATTTAATAACATTCTATTATATAAGTATATAAGTAAAAAAAGTTTTTTTTATTAAAATATATTCTTGACTTCAAGTTTTAAATTATTTAGATTATTAAAAATTACTATCTATAAGTAATTTATATATTCTTATAAGATAGATTGATGCCGGTATAGCTCAATGGTAGAGCAAGTGATTTGTAATTACTAGGTTGAAGGTTCAAGTCCTTTTGCCGGCTATTCTTTAAATATTTATATTAGGGAAGATACCCGAGTGGCCAAAGGGGGCAGACTGTAAATCTGCTGGCGTTCGCCTTCGAAGGTTCGAATCCTTCTCTTCCCAAAAATTTTTTATGCTAGATATTATGACTTTCAGTAAATTATAAAGCTGATGTATTTTTTAAAAAAATCTATTTCCTTTTTTTTTTTTTCTATCTTACTGTCCAGCTGCACAGGGGATTATTTCAAAATCCCAGAACTTTTTCCTAATACCATAGAAAAAACTATTTATCATTTCAATTATTTAATGAATTCTATTAATAATGATAAAATTTTTGAAAACCTTTCTTATATCCTTTCTGGAAAAGCAAAAAAAGAATTTTTTGAAATCCTTGATTTAATTTCAGATTTAAGAAATAAATCGATACAAGAAGAAGAAAAAAAATTAAAAGAAAAAGAAAAAACTATTTTAAAAGTAGATAATGAAAATAGTGAAAGTAGTTTATCTTCGTCTTTTTCAAAAGGTGAAGATAATCTCATAAAAAGTATCGTTAATCAAAAAGTTGTATTAAGTAAAAATCAAAAGACTTATCAGAAATATCATTTTGATACTATCAGTCTATTTTTAAAATATTCTAAAAGTATAAAAATCCAAATTATCAAAATTATTCATCAATCTAAAAAAAATAAGGAAGATAAGGAAACAGCTATTGCCAAAACTTATTTTTTTTATCAAAATTTATTAAAAATCGAACAAAAAGATTTATATCTTGATTTTGACCAAGATAAAAAAATCTGGCGTATTTACGATATTGTAAGTAAGGGATTTGTTGAATGATTTTATTCTTTATATTTTTTCAATCTATAGTAGAATTTTTCCCTATTAGTAGTTCTGGTCATTTACTCATGATTAAAAATATTTTTTTTAATCATCAACCTATATTAAATACTTCATTTTTTATCTTTTTACATTTTGCATCCGTATTCACCACTATCTTCTTTTTTAGAAAAGAAATTAAAAATCTTTTGATATGTCTTTTTTCTAGGAATTTTATCCCTTCTCTATTTAAAGATTTTAGATCCCTAAATAAGGATGACTACTCTTGGTTAATTATTTTAATCTTTATATCTTGTTTCCCTACCTTTTTGATCGCTGGATTTTTCGAATTTATCTTCCCTCAAGTTTTCAATCTCAATTTATTCTATTTAGGTATTAATTTTTTAATCACTTCCATTATACTCCTATTTGGTTCTTTTAAAGTAAAATATACAAAACATAATTATCATCAAATCAAAATAAAAGATGCTCTTATTATTGGTATTTTTCAAGGTTTTGCTGTTATACCAGGAATCTCTAGATCTGGAATGACTATTGTAGCAGCTCTATTTTTAGGGATCAATCGCCAGCTAAGTTTCACTTATTCTTTCTTATTATCTATCCCTATTATTCTTATATCTACTTTGATTAAGGTGATTCAAAATCCTATCCCTTTAAAAAATTATTATTCCATCTTCTTATTCCTTATCCAGATTATTTTATCTTATATAAGTCTCAGGTTGATGACTTATTTATTTATTCAAAAAAATAGGTTATCTATTTTTTCTTATATCTGTTTTTTTTCGTTTTCTATTTGCTGGATTTATTATTTTTTTAATTAACCTATTCCAATATTAACCGATACGTGATTCTATAATAAACTAGGGCGTATCGTATGAAAAAGTTATTTTTATTTCTTTCTATTATTTCTTTTTTCTTTCTTTCTTACTCTATTATCTTTTTTGATAGCCTAGATTATATTCTTCTTAAGAAAGAAGACTATTCCTCTTTCTATTTTCCTTATTTCTCTTATTTAAAATCTTACTTGGGATATTATACTCTATCAGCTTTTGGAAAAGCGAGTTATTTTTTCATCCCTTTATTTTTATTTTTTATTTTGAATTCTATATTCTCTTGGACAAAGAATACATTTCCAATTTATATTGGTGCTATTTTTTATTTAACTTCAGTATGCTTTTTTTTCACTCTTATTCAGGAACATACTAATTTATATGGTGGTGGATTTGTTGGAAAATTTCTATTTAGCTTTATAAAACAAATTTCACAAATAATCGGTTTTGGCTTTATTCTAATTGGATTTTCTTTTTATGGCATCTATTTAGCATTTATTGGATTAAAAAAAAATATCGCTTATTCTATTGAAAATAGAACATTAGAAGGATTATCAAAATTTAAGAGATTTACTAACAGTATTATAACATTTATTCATAATAGTCAAAATTTTAAAGAGGGAAAAAGCCTCCCTTGGATTGAAAGGCTGGAAGTTTATACTCCTATAAACAATGTTGTAGAAGAAGAGATAATAATCCATTCAATTGAGGGAGAAGGATCACAAAGAAAACAACCAGATTATTCAGAATTAACAAATGATAAATCAGAATTAGAAAATAATAAAGTGGAATATTTTTCCATAGAAAATGTAGAAAATATAGAAAATAATGAAAAGGAATTTTTTAAAATTTCCTCTTCTTTCCTAGAGGATACCACCTTACTTGAACTGAATAACAATTCTAGTTTAAAAAATAATTTACAAGTTTTTCCTTCTATTTCTTCATTAATTAATAATAAAGAAGAGATAGAACAACTAGAATTAGAAACTAAACAGCATCAAAAAGATACTCCAGAAAGCTCCTTTATTTATAATAATATGATTCATGAAAATCAAAATCCGGTTTCAGATAATGACATCTTATCTGAAGCCGAGAAACCAAAAAAAGACGAATTAGAAGGATTTTTTGATGAATATCATATTATCAAAAAACTAAAACAAACTTTTGAAGAATTCTCAATACCAATTCAACTAAAAAATATTTCTCGTGGGCCAAGTGTCACAAGATATGAATTCGTACCACCACCAGGATTAAAGTTAAGTCGTATTTTAAATTTACAGGATAATATCGCTTTAAATTTAGCAGCTAAAAAAGTAAGAATATTAGCTCCTATACCAGGTAAGTCTATGATTGGAATCGAAATCCCAAATGCTAAAAGGGAATTATTCTCTCTTCATGATATCCTTAACGATTTCCTATTTAAATCTGAAATAGATAAAAATGAAAATGCTATCCCTATCCTTTTAGGAAAGGATATCTCAGGAAATATCATTTTTAAAGATTTAAAAAAAATGCCACATCTTTTAATCGCTGGAACAACAGGATCTGGAAAAAGTACTTTTCTCAATATTATCATTTCAAGTTTGATCCAATTCCATTCTTATAAAAAAATCAGATTCTTAATGATTGATACAAAACGAGTCGAATTAAGTAGTTATAACGATATACCTCACCTTTTATGTCCAATTATCACAAATATAAAAGAAGCTTCAATTGGTCTAAAATGGCTTGTCCAAGAGATGGAAAATAGATATCATCGATTAGAAAAACATTCTTGTAGAGATATCCAACATTATAACCAAAAAATAAAAAAAATGGGAAATCCACCTCTAAATTATATCATTGTTATTATAGATGAATTTGCTGATCTTATGTTCTCCGAAGCAAAAATTATTGAACCTTATATTATTCGATTAGCTGCTATGGCTAGAGCTGTAGGGATTCATCTCATTTTAGCTACTCAACGGCCGTCAGTTGATGTTATCACAGGTTTAATAAAAGCTAATTTTCCATCTCGTATTGCTTTTCAAGTATCTACTCGTTTGGAATCAAGAATCATTTTAGATTTAAATGGAGCAGATCAACTTTTAGGACAAGGTGATTTTCTATTTTCTGGTACATCATCAGAAATACAACGTATTCAATCCCCACATATTTCTCATGACTACATTGAAGAATTAGTGAAAAATTTGAAACAATATTCAAAAACTTATTATATTCAAGATCTATTAGATTTACTCTCTGGTGAAGATGACTATAATAAAACAACACTTGAAGATCCATTATATGCTGAAGCACTTGAAATTATTATAAAAAATCAAAAAGTTTCAGCATCCTATTTACAAAGAAAATTAAAGATAGGTTATAATCGAGCGGCAAGGATCATTGAATTTATGGAAAGTAATGGAATTATTACGCCATATAATGAAGAAAACAAGTCTAGAAAGATATTGATATCCTAATATATGTAATAAAAGAAATCTTTTTTTTTCCTCTTTTCACTCGAAGATTTCTATATGAGATTTTTGCTTTTTTGTTATTTATTAACTTTTTCGATACCATTGTATGGAAAAAGTTTGAATATAGAAACTTTATTGAAAAGGGTAGATCAATTTTTTAAAAATTATCCTGAATATCAAGGGGATTTTGAGCTCCAAGAAAATAAAAAGGTCTCTTATGGGAAATTTTATTTTAAATTTCCTAATATATTTAAATTAATCTTTAAAAACATTCAAGATATAGGGAAAATAATCATGGTTGACGATAAGATTTTATGGATGTATTTACCATCCGAAAAGTTAATTATTGATCAAGATATCTACTTAAATTCGAAATTGGAAAAGCAAGTATTATCTCCTCTTTTCTCTCTAAAAAGGATTCTTATTCCAGGTTATTATAAGTTTGAAAATTATGAGATAAATTTAGTCAAGAAAAAGGAATTCTCTTTTCCAATCTATCCGATAGAAATTCAAACGCATAATAAAAATATAGGATTTAAAAAGATGATTCTTTTTATAAAAGAAAATGGCCTGATTGTTTTTAATAAAATTATTTACCAAGATCAGTCAGAATTTTCTTTTACAAGAAAGAATCTAAATTTTACAAAAATTTCAAACGATATTTTTTTTAAAGGGCCTATTCCAGGAGTAAGTGTATTAAAAAATCCATTCTATTTTTAATAGGAAAATAGAAACAAATACCCTATCTTGATTTCCATAACATGGAAAAATCCCAATTTATTGCTATCTTAAATCTTAAAATGTAAAAAATACTAAACACTTTATCTCCATTTCTATTTTATTTTTAATAGATTATGAAAAAAAAAACAACGCAAGAAATTGAAAGTCAATTACAACAATATAAAAAAAAATTCCCAATTTATTGTATCTTAGATAACGTAAGAAGTATGTATAATGTAGGATCTATTTTTAGGACTTCCGATGCAACAAATATTGAAAAACTAATCCTTTGTGGAATGACTGCTAAACCTCCAAGAAAAGAAATCGATAAAACAGCTTTAGGTGCTGTAGAAAATGTAAATTGGGAATATTTTAATCAAACTCAAGAAGCAATAGAATCTTTAAGAAAAGAAGTCAAAAATATCAAAATTATTAGCGTCGAGCAGTGTCATGAAAGTATCTCTTATGAAAAAATATCTGTAGATTTTCCTATCGCATTGATCTTTGGACATGAAGTCAATGGTATTCAAAATGATATCCTAAAACTTTCAGATTATTCAGTAGATATTCCTATGTATGGGAAAAAACATAGTTTAAACTTGGCTGTCTCTTATGGTATCACAATTTATTCTTTTATTCAAAAATATTTGGAAAAAGAATTATATGCTGAAATTGTATTCAATTTACCAACCGAAAAAGCTTTTACTTATAAAATTCCAAAAGATTTCCATTCCGATATCAAAGTCGGACAAAGAGTCATTTGTCCTTTTGGAAAAAATAAAAAAGAAAAACTAGGTTATATCACAAATATTAAAACAGATAAGCCGAGTTTCCCTTGTCATGATATCCTAAAAATAGAAGACAAAAATATTTTTATTCATAATTCAACTTTTAAATTAGCAAAATGGATCTCCGATTTTTATTTATGTTCCTTAGGAAGAACTCTATCCCTATTCATCCCAAAAGAAACTGAAGCAAAAGAATATCCTTATAAAAACGTCTTAAAAAAAGAATTACATCCATTAAATAAAGAACAAAAAGATATTATCCAGCAAATTACCCCTTCTATTGATCAAAAAAAATCTGAAATCTTTTTGATTTATGGTATCACAGGAAGCGGAAAAACAGAAATTTATAAGCAACTCTCTCAATATGTTTTAAATCAAGGAAAAAAAGTCATTATATTAGTCCCAGAAATTAGCTTGACTCCACAAATGATTGAAGAATTTCAATCTAATTTTGGAAACCAACTAGCTATTTTTCATTCTCGTCTAAATTCTAAAATCCGATATCATGAATGGTTAAAAGTTTATGAGAATAAGGCTCAAATTATTCTTGGAGCAAGAAGTGCTCTTTTTAGTCCACAAAATGATCTTGGCTTAATTATCATCGATGAAGAGCATGAAACAAGCTATAAAGCTTCCGATCATCCAAGATATCTAGCACGTCAAATTGCCTATAAAATGAGTCAAAATTTAAATATTCCTCTAATTATGGGAACAGCAACCCCTAGTATTGAAACTTATTATGCTGGAATAAATAAATCGATTCACCTATTACATATGAAAGAACGACATTCTAAGTTTTATGAAAAATCGATTCACATTGTAGATATGAGAAAAGAGACTTCCTTTATTAGCCAAATACTATTTAAAAAAATCATTGAAAAATTAAAAAAGAAAGAACAAGTCATCTTATTTCTAAATCGAAGGGGGTATAGCAATTTATTACTCTGTCAAAGTTGTGGATATTATTGTATTTGTCCTAATTGTGATATTACTTTAACATATCACCAAGATTTGAATATACAGGTTTGTCATTTTTGCTCTTATCAAAGAAAGAAAAGCCAGCTATGTGAAAATTGCCAATCTGAAAAATTATTGGATATAGGATATGGTACTCAAAAGATTGAGGAAGAGATTCAAAATTTATTTCTTCAAGCAAGAATTACTAGAATGGATTTAGATACAACAAAAAAGAAAGGCTCACATGAGAAAATTTTGAAAGAGTTTAAGCAAGGAAAATTTGATATTTTAATTGGAACACAAATGATCACAAAAGGATTGCATTTTCCTAACGTAACTTTAGTAGGAGTGCTTATGGCGGAATTGAGTCTAAATCTACCAGATTTTAGGGCAGAAGAAAAAACATTTAGTCTACTAACTCAAGTGATTGGAAGAACAGGTAGAGGAGAAAATATTGGAGAAATTGTTATACAAACTTATATACCTAAAAATCCATTATTTGACTTTGTCAAAAATGAAGATTATAAAGGATTTTTTGAATATGAGATTGAAAATAGGAAGAAGTACCACTATCCACCATTTTATCAAATTATAAGATTAGTGATAAGAGGAACAGATGCTAAAAAAATTAAAGATAAAATCAAGTCTATTGAAAAGCAGTTTAAAACCGATTATTATGATTTTTTAAAACAAGAAAAAATTGAATTATTAGGGCCATCAGAATGCTTTTTTAAAAAGATTAATAAAAATTATAGACAACAAATTATTTTTAAAGTAAAAAGTATAGAAAGCGAATCTATTCAAGCGATTCGAAATTTTTTAAAAAATATTCAAACATATTCTAAAAATGAATTTATCGAAATTGACTTTTCTCCTTTGCAACTTTTATAAAAAGAATTTTACTTTAGTATAAATATTAAAAATCTATTTAAGTAATCCAAATTTTTTTGAAACATATTCAAACATATTCTAAAAATGAATTTATCGAAATTGACTTTTTTTTATAAAATTTTTATAAAAAAAGATTTCATTTCATAAAAGGAAAAAATATATTTAATGTATGATGAAAGTAATTTTTTATGGTAGAAAAGAATTAAGAACAAAATGTGATTTGATTAATGAGTTCGGAGAAAATCTTGTTAAACTTTCTGATCAAATGTATTCCGTCATGCTCCAAAAAAATGGTGTTGGACTCGCAGCTAATCAAATAGGAATAGAACAGAGTATCACTGTTATTGAAATCGAAAAAGGACAACGATTAACCCTCGTTAATCCAAAATTTGAGATTGTTAATCCTCATAGTAAGATCGTTAAAAAAGAGGGATGTCTTTCCATCCCAGGTTTATTTGCAAATGTAAGTCGCTATAAAACTTTATTGGTAAAATCTCTAAACATTTTTGGACAGGAAATAGAATTCGAGGCCACAGAGCTACTCGCTCGTGTTGTTCAGCATGAGCTAGATCATTTAAATGGTATATTATATATTGATCGAATAAATAAGCAGGAGAGAGAAAGATTGAACAATCCATTAAAAGAGTTAAACCCTAACCACGAGTTTATCGAAGTGAATACAAATGATATTTAATACAGTTTTTATGGGCTCTGCTGCATTTATTCTTCCTATTATTGAATATTTAAAGCATGAAACAAATCTAATAGCTATTTTTACTGGACAAGATCAATTTCAAGGACGTAACAGAAAAGAAAAAGTATCTCCTGAAGCTAAAAAATATGCTGAATTAAATAACATCCCTTATTTTCAAAATATCTACTATGAAGATGCTCTATTATTTTTAAAAAATAATTCTATTGATTTAATCATTGTAGCATCTTATGGAAGTATTTTAAATTCATTTATATTAAATATCCCAAAAATTTATCCATTGAATATCCACTTTTCTTTATTGCCTAAATATCGTGGAGCCTCACCAATTCAAGCAGCCTTATTGAATCAAGAAAAGAAGATTGGAATTAGTATTCAAATCATGAATTCCAAATTAGATCAAGGGGATATTATTTATCAAAAAGAAATCCCAATCCTTGATGAAGATGACTATTTACAATTAAGAGATCGTTTATGTCTTCTTTCAATTGAAGCTCTAGGGGATGTTTTTTTAAAAATTAAGAATAATAAAATCAATCGTATTCCTCAAAACGATATTGATGCTAGTTTTTGCTATAAGATAAATAAAGATGATGGACATATAAAATGGGAAAAAAATGGCAATGAGATTATTTCTCAGATTAAAGCTTATATAGAATGGCCAAAAAGCTTTTTTTTCTATTTAAATGAACGTGTTCTTATTTTTAAAGCTAAAAAAATGGATACTACTTCAGATTATCCACCAGGAACACTAATTCAATTTAATAAAGAGGGGATTTATATACAAGCAAAAGACTCCATTATTTCTATTATCGAACTTCAAATTGAAGGAAAAAAGAGACTCTCTTTTAAAGATTTTGTTAATGGATATTCTTGGATACCTCTAACAAAAATTCTCTAGAAATGATTTTGTAATCACTATACCTTTATTTTATCGAAAATTATCCTTTTATTTTTTTACATATCAGTTGTTTATGTTAAAAACATTTTTTAAAAATTTACTTTTCATCTTTTTTTCTATTCTTATACTTCTTGTTGTTTCAGAATATAAAATCAAACAACTCCTTAAATCGGAACAAGAGATCCCTATTCCAAATTTAATTGGGCTAGATGTTTTAGATGCTTTTGAAAAAATAGAAAAAATCAATAAAAATCTAAAAAAATCAATAAAAATTGAAATTATTCCAATATTAAATAACCATCCTTTAAAATATATTGTTGTAAAACAATATCCGTACCCACAAAATCTGACGATTAAGGAAGGACAAAAAATTCAATTGATGGTTTCTAAAGGGAATTTAAACCCAAAAGTTCCAAACTATGTCGGATTACCTATTCAGCAAGTCAAAAAAATGTTATTAAAAAATCTTGAACAATATTATGTTGAAGAAAAAATACAAAATCAAATTATGTCTATAATATCAGAAAAAAAATCTAGTTATCATCAAATCACCAGTATTAAAAATCTTATAGAAAAATGGAATATAGATATTAAAAAATACTACTTAAACTTAGGATTTATACATTTTGAATACCATCCTACTTTTGACAAAGGAATTATTATTCAACAAAGTATAAAAGAAAATCAACCTATTTATAAAGATCTAAAAATTAATTTTATTGTTAGTAAAGGGCAAAAAAATACTGTTCAAATAGATAATTATGTTGGCAAACCTATTGAAAAAATTTATCCATTTCTAAGAAATGAAAAAATATTTATTCATCTAAAAACAGTACCAAATCCAGATCCGAAAATTTATCGGGATGGGGATATTGTTCATCAGAGTATTCCTCAACAAGAGGAAATCCCCTATTATAATGAGATAGAATTTGATATTGCTATTTCTAAAAGTAAATCTTTATACTCTTCCTATCGGTGTATTGATTTTGAAATACCAAATCAATTTGATAGGGATAAAGAATATTTAATTAAAATAGTTTTACAAAATAAAACAGAAGAGAAGTTTCTTACTGAAGAAATCAAAAAAAATTATGAGCCTATCTTTAAATGTATGGAAGTTGATTTCGATTCTAAGATCTTAATTTATATTAATAACCATCTTTTTAAAAAATATGATCCTTAAGGATATATTTTACGAAACCAATTTATTACCATTTTATATATTATGCTTAATCAAAATTTCATACTTGTTTTGGATTCAGGATTTGGTGGTCTAGATATTTTAAAAGATCTCCTTTGTTGCCTCCCTCAAAAAAACTATATCTACTTTCATGACGGATTTAGCTTCCCTTACGGAACAAAAAGTCCTACCTATCTTATCGAAAATTTAAAAAAATATATCCATTTCTTTATTCAAAAATATCCTATTTCACAAATCATATTAGCCTGTAATACTGCAACTCTTTATACTCTACAAGCCCTAAAAAAGATATTTATTGACAAACCTATTTATGGAGTATACCCTAATTTAAATTGGATAGAAAAAAAAGTAGATGAAAAAAAAATCGCCTGTATTGCTACTTATAATACATTTCATCATCCAAAATATGTGAAAAAAGTCGAAGAACTTTTTAAAAAAAAAATTGAAATTATCAATATTGTAGCAGGAGATTTGATCAATCAGATTGAAAATCATTTTCTAAAAAAAGAAAATATTATCCAGTTATTTAATCGATATATTCTTCCTACTTTTATAAAAGATCCCTCTCTAAAAACTCTGATCTTAGGTTGTACACATTATAATCTTATTCAACATCTTATTGAAAAGCAGTTTTCTATCTTTTTAGATTATCCAATAAAAATCATCAAACCAAATTCTTTTTTAATAGATAAAATAAAAAAAACATCCAAAAATTTATCCATATATCCAGAAAAAAAAAACCTATTCTTTTATTCTTCTTCTAGAAAGAATATTTTAGAAATAAAAAATACTACAAAGACTATCTTAAATTTTGAATTTATAGATAGCTATTTTATAAAAATTTATATTCCCTAATCTAGGTCTTATCCTGACAATTAGAACAAACTCCAAAAATCTTAAACTGATACTCGGGAGAAAAAAAATTATATTTCTTACAAATTTGGGTTTGTATATTTATAATTTCCTGAGAAATAAATTCAATGATTTCCTGGCAACTCTTACAAATTAGGTGACAGTGATCTGGTTGTCCATAAACATATTCATAATAATAGCTTGTCTCACCAAAATGTATCCGATTGATTAATTTCGATTCTACAAGTAAATCAAGTGTCCGATAGATTGTTGCTCTAGAGGTTTGAATATTTGATTTTTGTAACTTCTTTTCTAGATTTTCAGCATTAAAATGATAATTAGTTTTAAATATGAATTCGATAATTTGATCTCTTTCTCTAGTAATTTTTAATTTTTTTTTTTTCAGAAAATTTCGAAAAATATCCTTAACTTCGAGTATTTCCTTCGAACTAAGTTGGCTTACATTTTTACTTTTGGTATCCATTACACTATCTTTTTATATCTTTTAAATTTGGGCGAAAACAGATTCGAACTGATGACCCCCTGTATGTCGAACAGGTGCTCTACCGCTGAGCTATTCACCCTAAAAAATATACTTTTATATTTCCCATAACATTCTAATTTTATTAACAAAGTCTAAATAATCTTTTTGCTCAAAAAAAGCACTACCAATAATAACCCCATCAACATTTATTTTTTTTAATGCTGGTATTAAACCTAGATTTACTCCACCATCAACAAAAATCTTAACATTATATGAATTTTTTACTAGCTTTTCTTTTAAATCTTTGACCTTATTTAGAGTTTCAAAAAGTACCTTTTGTCCACAAAATCCTGGTTCTACGAGCATAACCAGAATCATATCTACTATATCTAAATACGAATCTAAATGACTTATATCTGTTTTTGGATTGATTGCAAATCCTAGTTTATACCCTAATCCCCTGACTTTTTTGAAGATTTCCTTATAACTTGCCTGAACTTCTATATGAAAAATATAATTTCTACAATCAAGCTTTAAGAAGTCATCAATTTGATATTCAGGATTATTTACCATTAAATGAACATCACAAGGTAGACTAGTATGCTTTTTGAAATCCCTTATAAATTTAGGCCCAAAAGTTAAATTAGGAACAAAATGATAATCCATAACATCGAAATGAAAGCCATTTACTCCTGCTTTTTCTGCTTTTTTTATTTCATCTTTTAAAATAGTAAAATCACAGCCTAAAATTGAAGGTAATATTTCTAACATAAATAACCAAAAACTATCTAAATAAATTCATTCTCTATAAGTTACTAAATATAATAGTGATCTAAAAAGAACTAAAAACTATTTATTAAAGTCCATTCGAGATTCTTCCTATAAATAAATAGAATACTTTTAATATTAAAAATACAATACTTTATATGCAATCTATAAAAAATTTATTTATTTATCTTTTTTTCTATGTTATTATTTTGACATCTATTTCTCATTCTAATGTAAAGGAATTTTTTTTCTCTCCTTATTCCCAAATGCGATCTATTATTTTTGTTGAAGATTTTTATCGACTATATACACAAAATCTAAATGGTTCGACTTTATCTTATAGGAGACAGCTTTTTTATCTAAAAAAAGCATTAATTGCTGCTGAAACGGATCAATGGTGGATTCATCCAACGAGATCTTTTGCTTATATTCATCATCAGTGGACGAATTCAAAAATAGCAAATAACAAAGTTGAATATGATGAATTTGACGAAATTTATTATAAGAAATATAAACTGGTTATGAAAGCTCGAATAAGCCTTCTAATCACTAAACTTTTGATTCAGTTAGGATCTAAATACGATAGGGAGAATATTTATTGGTTTCATAAAGAAAACTATGATTATCCACAAGAAGATAGCCCTAAAAAGGATCATTATTTAAAACGTAGCTTTGAAGTTGCTTTATTTTATTATTTAGATGCTAAAAAATATTGGGAAAAAACAATAAAATATTGTGAAACTATTTTTCAAGATTTTTATTTAAATCCTACTACTAACGAAAAAGTCTATTATAAGAATATTAATCTGAAAGGCGATCTTATGGATAGTATTGAAGATCAAGTTTATCAAATCTATTATCAAAATAACGAAAATTATAAAAAAGATATTATGCATTATTTTAATAAACAAAATTATCCAAAATATAATTATAGTAAAATCATTGATACGCAAATTCAGAGGGTCAAAGAAAAGCAGGAAATACTTAATCAATTATTAGCTAAATAAATCTTGCTTCATACTAAAAAAAAGATCTTCCCAAAAAATCTTATCTTTAGATTTTTCATATAATTTTTCATTTAAAATTTTATTTAATAAATATCTAGCTAATCTTCTCTCTTTTAGACTATATAGCTCTAAGATAAATTGATATTGAACCAACATCTTTTTTTGAAAAAAGGATCTCACTTTTTCAATTTTGAGATAAAAATCTTCAATTTTTAAAAGAGATAGAATAAAAAATTGCTTTTTTATAAAATTTGAGGAAATATTTGTATATTCCTTTTGATAAAGTTTTAAGAACCGTTTTGCTTGCTTATATAACCCTTTAGAGATTAATTCAGGAATATATTCCTCAAAAAGACTTGGATAATCAATAAAAGAACTTCTCTTTTTAGATTTTAAAATATACTCCATAAGAAAACTAGTCTTTTTTTTTCTTTTTTGAAGAATATCTATAAAAAAATCCAGTTCTTCTAAAGTAAACCTATTCAAATTGAGAATTTTTATCTTTTCAAAAGACATTTGAAAAAATCTTAAGCTTTCTTCTCTTATCCCATAAGCTGATGGAATCTTTATTTTCATTTTTTTCTTTTCTATTCTTTAGGATATAAAATTGTTATATCCTTTTTGAGCCACAACTCTTCTAAATTATAAAAATCTCTATATTCCTTTCGAAAAATATGAATAGCTAAAAAATCATAATCCATTAAAACCCACGGATTTTCCTCATTTAAAAAAATTGAAAATTTCATACTAAGCCCATTTTTTTTAAAAAAATCCATCGTTAAATTTGATAAAGCTTTTTGATGTAAAAATGATTCCACAGTTAAAATAACAACAAAACTAAATAATTCAGTAGGATCCATAAACTCTATGATTTTTAAGTTTATAGATTTTTTTGCAACTAATAAATCTCCTAGCTCCAAAATAACTTTCTTATAATTAATATCCTCTTGTAATACTTTCATATATTTTTAATATCCTAAGCAAAAATATATAAAAATTTATACAATAAATAAAGATTCTGGTATTAAAACAGTTTGATTTTTTCCATAATTTTTCGCATAAAAAAGTGCAAGATCGACTAAATCAATCATATCCTCTTCATTATTCACAAAATCTTCTATGTAATAGCTTATTCCTATACTAATAGTTATTTTTATGGATAGCTCTTTTTCTTTCTTTAAATGCTCATTAATACAAAGTGAAGAATCTATTTTAAATAGATAATTTTGGATAAGTAAACGAAAACGCTCCATAATCATTTTAGCTTCTATGAACGGTTTTTGTAAAATAATCAAGAACTCTTCTCCACCATAACGAGATATAAAATCTCCTAATCTAAAATTTTCTATTAGAAGCCTCCCTAACTGTTTTAAAATAGCATCTCCAACACTATGCCCATATTGATCATTGATTTTCTTAAAAAAATCAATATCTAACAAAATAAAAGAAGAAGTAAATAGATGATTCTTATCTCTTGAATAAAAAATATTTTTTAATTTCAAATTGATCATACGTCTATTAAATAATCCAGTTAACTCGTCTTTCAATATGAGAGATTGTAATTTTATTATATTTCTTTCTATTTTTAATAAAAAGTGTAATTTTATAGCAATCTCCTCAAAATTATCAGGAATAGGTGAAAAATGTATATAGTCTATTACCCCTAAATGAAATATTTTTTTTAAAAATCTTACTTTGATTTTTGGGTTGAGATCTTTCACTCCAAAAAACAAAAATAAAGAAAAAATATTTTTCAGCTTCTTTTGATTAAAGTATTGGACTAATTTCGAAATAATATTAAAACTCAAATCGTTAGAAAGTAATATAATACGAATATTTTTTCGCTTAATATAAGGAAAGATCTCTTTGTAAGATAAGCTATCCTCTTTCAAAAGATTGATTTTTTTTTCTTTTAAAAAATTTCCTAATTCATAGAATATTTTCTTTTTTTTACAAATCAATAAAATATTTTTATTAAAAAAAATTTTTTTCATTATCTTTAACCTAAGTTAAGATAAAAAAATATATCACTATTTTAAAATAAACTTCAAATTTATCTAATATATGATTACTAAAAGCAATATATTTTTAGGTTATATATTAAACAATAATTTTTATATAAGGTATAACTCAAAATAATGAATAATCAAATTAATAACCCATTTAAATTATTATTAGAATCTTTTGACACTACTAAAGAAGAATTATACGTTTTAGAAGCTTATTACTATTATTTCTTTCAAACAGTAAAAAGTTATTCTAAACAAGATGTTCAAAAAGTTATTGACAAATATCCAAGTTATTTCAAAATGTTATATAACTTCTTCCATATAAAATTCTCACCAGATTTAGAAGTAAATAGTAAAAATAAAAAAATTACCCTCAAGACAAGAAAAGACGTTATCAAAGAAATTATTAATAACAATAAAGGGGATAGGGATCTCTTACAAATTTTTTATACCTTAATAAAATATACAGTAAGGACAAATTTTTTTGCTCAAAAACATAGTGAAGATAATTATTTTATCACATTAAAAATACAGTCAAGTGGCATCAAATTTTTACCTAATCCAAAGCCTTATATGGAAATATTTGTCTATGCAAAAAAATTCCTAGGCGTCCATTTAAGACTTGGTAAATTTTCTAGAGGTGGTATTCGATGGAGTGATCGAGAAGATCTAAGAACTGAAATATTAGCTCTCGTCAAAACTCAAGATATTAAAAATACTATGATCATCCCTAGAGGCGGTAAAGGTGGGTTTCTCATTCGTCCTGAATATCAAGAATATATTAAGATTAGAGATATTAATTTTGTAAAAGAGCAATATAAAACTTATATTTTCGCTATTCTTCAAATCACAAATAATATTATAAATAATCAAATTACAAAACCAAAAAATATCCTATGTTATGATGAAGATGATACTTATATAACTGTCGCAGCTGATAAAGGAACTGCTAGTTTTTCTGATTTAGCAAATGAAGTCGCTATAAAAGAAAATTTTTGGCTAGGCGATTCCTTTGCAACAGGATCAGAAACTGGATATAATCATAAAAGTATTGGAATTACCTCTAAAGGAGCTTGGGAATGTATCAAAATCCATCTTTATTATCTTAATAAAAACATTGAAAAAGATTACATCTCCATTATAGGTATTGGGGATATGTCAGGCGATGTCTTTGGAAATGGAATGCTTTATACTAACAATATCCTTTTAAAAGCAGCTTTTAATCATATTCATATTTTTATTGATCCAAATCCAAATTCAGAAATTTCCTATAAAGAAAGAAAAAGATTATTTAATTTACCTTACTCCACTTGGATGGATTATAATCCTAAATTAATTTCTTCAGGCGGAAATATATTTAATCGCGAGGATCAGAAAATCAATATCACCAAAGAAATCAAAGATTTTTTAAATATTAATGAAGATATCCTTTCAGGTAACGAACTCATTAAGTATATCCTTAAAGCAGATGTTGATCTCTTATGGAACGGTGGGATAGGAACTTATATTAAATCTAGTAGTGAAATAAATGAAGATGTTAGTGATCATGCAAATGATCAAGTTCGTATTGATGGAAAAGATGTAAATGTTAAGATCATCGGTGAGGGTGGAAATTTAGGAATTACACAACTAGGTAGAATAGAATACGCTAAAAAAGGAGGTCTTTTATTCCGTGATGCTTTAGATAATTCAGGTGGGGTTCATTTATCTGATTATGAAGTTAATTTAAAAATCTTTCTTGATATTCTCATAAAAAAAGGTGTTATTTCTTTAGAAGAACGAGCTACTATTATCTTAGACTCAAAGAAAGCTATAGTTAATAAAGTGATAAAAACAAATTATATTAATTCTATCTTAATCTATATTGATACTTTTAGGTTACGACATAGTATTCTTAATAAAGACACTAAAATTTATAAAGTTTATCTTGATCTCCTCAATGATTTGGCTAAAAAGGGTATTTTAAATATAAAAAATGAAAATCTGAAAGAAAATTCATTCTATGAGGAAGAATTTTCTAAATTAATGAAACAAAATTTTTCTAGCTTGGAAAATGTTCCAGATGTATTTCAAAAGCCTGAACTTTTTATCATTCTATCTTATGAGCGTTTACGTATGAAAACCAGAATTCTTAATTCAAATATTCCTTCGCTTCCAATTTCAAGTCATTTCTTATATTGCTATTTTTCTTTCCTATTTGATCATCCAATTTTTAAGGATAAGAAGAAATTTTTAGAATCACTTCTTCAAAAACATTATCTAAAAAAAGAAATTATCTCAACACAAATTGCTAATCATATTATTTCCCAAGGTCCACTACTTATCTTTGAATTAAGGCAATTAACAAATTATCCTTATAAGGAAATCATTAGGGCATTCCTATTCTCAGAAAAATTACTTTTCAAAAAAGATATTCTAACTTTTGATAAATTTAAGGAAAGAGGTAAAAATATTCTAAAAAATAAAGATATTCAGCCTATTTTAGAATTAGATAAGTCTATTAAAAAGCATATGCTAAATTTTTTGCTCTAAAATATGTTTTTTAATAAAGATCATATTAATTTGCTCTTATTCCTTATTTTCTTTCTTTGTCTTGGCATCTTGTCGATCAAATTTAATATATTGGAATCTCTTAGAAATTTAAATTCTCAATACCTTATATCTGAAAAAGAGAAGCTCTAGCTAAATAGGATAATATTCACGTAATTAATAAAATAATCTGTAACTATAATAAAAATATTGGACACAACAACACTATTTGTTGTTGCTCTACCAACTCCTTCTGAGCCATTCTTTGCATTTAATCCTAAATAACAACTAATCAAAATCATTTCAATACCAAAACATATTCCTTTAAATATCCCTAAAATGGTATCATGAAATGTTACAGCTTTTTGGATGTTTCCTAAAAAAACATTAAAGGATTGATCAAAAAATATATAACTCCCAATTGCTCCAGCTAAGAAGGAAAAAAAATAAGTTATTATCGTAAATAAAGGAGCAATGATAATAATACTAACTAATCTCGGAATGACTAAATATTGAATAGGATTCACAGCAAGACTAATTAAAGCATATATCTGTTCAGTAATTTTCATACTTCCAATTTCTGTTGCAATAGCGGCACCAATTCGTCCAGCCAACATAAATCCTGCAACGAGAGGGCCAAGCTCTTTAACAATTGCTTCTGCTAAGATATACCCTAAATAATTAACATTTGCAAAAATTCCAGATTTAAGAGAATTTCCTAATTGTAAAGTCATAATCAGGCCAACAGAAAATGAACTTACTATAACAAGAAAAAGAGACTCATATCCAATTCTAATCAATTGTAATATAAAATTTTTATAATAAAAAGGACTTGAAAATAAACTACGTATAACTTCGAATAAAAAAATAACAATAATACCCAATTGTTGTAAAAAATTTGTCATTATCAATCATCTCTCATATTTATTAAAATTTTTGAACTTCGCATACTGCTTATCAAAAAGAAGTTCAATATTACCTGTAGGCCCATTACGATGTTTCGAAATAATGATTTCAGCCTTCCCATGATTTCCTTCTTTATCTGGATAATAATATTCATCTCTATAAATAAACAAAACAAGATCCGCATCTTGCTCTATTGCACCTGAATCCCTTAAATCTGAAAGTCTCGGTCGGTGATCTCCAGTACGATTTTCGACCATCCTTGAAAGCTGTGATAAAACAATAATTGGTATATTAACTTCTTTAGCAAGATTTTTCAAAGATCTTGAAATTTCTGAAATCTCATTTTGTCGATTATCATTTTGTCGACGTTGATAATAAGTAATTAATTGTAAATAATCTAAAATAATAATATCTACCTTTTCCTTAAAAAGCAATCTTTTAACCTTAGAGCGAATTTCCAGATTAGTTAATCCCCCACTATCATCAACGAAGATTTTAGCTTTTGAGAGCTTATCTAATACCCCTGTTATACGTATAAATTCCTCATTATCAAATTTTCCTTGACGAATACGATTAGAATCGATTTTCGCATTCATACTTATCAAACGATTAATAATTTGTGAATTTGGCATTTCTAAAGAAAAAAGTGCCACTGACTTATTCTGCTTTAATGCCATATATTCCAACATATTTAAAGCCAATGCTGTTTTTCCCATTGATGGTCTTGCAGCAATAATAATTAAATCCCCTTTTTGAAAACCACCAGTATAACGATCTAGATCGACGAAACCGGAAACAATTCCTGAAGTTTCCACATCATCATTATAAAGAGCTTCTAATCTTTCTAGTAGCCCATCTTCTATGAAATCTCTAAGTAGAACAAATGAATTTTTATTTAAAGATTGCGATAACTCAAAAACCCTATTTTGAGCACGATCTAATAATAAATCCACATCCTGTCTTTGATTATTGACATCGGAAACATCAGAAACTATTTCTTGACATATACTAATTAGCGATCTAGATCGATATTTATTGATAATAATTTTAGCATAATGATGAACAGTAGAAGGAATCGGAATAAGATCAATAAGATTATTTAAATATTCCATAAGAGATAAATTACCCTCTTGAAAAAATGGATTCATTTTAAGATAATCCGCTAGGGTAATTAAGTCTGCTGGAATTTGATCATTATATAAATTTATAATTGCCTGATAAATCACCTGATGAATTTTATAATAAAAATGCTCAAATTTCAATTCATCCATGATTCGAATTATAGTAGAATTATCTATAAGCAAACAAGCTATTACTGCCTTTTCTGCTTCGATATCATATGGAACATTGAATTCTAATTTATTTTTATTTTCATTTTTCATATAAGGCTTATCTTTATTAACCTTAATAAAGTTTAAAAAAAATTAATTCTCCTACCTTTACTCTTTTGAATCTGATATTTCGACTTCTTCATCGGAATTAAATTCGATAATACTGATATTTAAGTTTACTGTTTCATTTTGATAGATAGCAAATTCGACTAAATAATCTCCTAATTGCTTTATAGAATGGGCTAAATGGATTTTAGCTTTTGCCAACCGATATTTTTCTACTTCTTCTGGAAATTGTTTATAAATTTCATCAAAGATCTCTTTTTTCCCAATAGATCTGAAAAGATTTCCTCCTGAAGAGACTTTTTCTTTAAATATTATTTTAAATGTTTTTAATTTTTCAATAATATTTTTAGTTGCTTCATAACGCTCTTTTCTTTTTTGAAGAATTTCCTCCATTTCCTTTTGCAATCTTGCAAAGCTATATGGTGTTTTATATACGGCCAAATTTTTAGGGATAAGAAAATTTCTTGCGTATCCGGTCTTGACCTTTTTGATTTCCCCTTCTTCACCTAATCCCTCGATATGTTTTCTTAAAATAATATGAACACTAGACATAAAAAAAACCCTTTTGATAATTTTAATTACTACAAAAAGAAAGTAAAGCTAACATTCTAGCCTGCTTAATTACTTTTTTAACTATTCTTTGATGACCTGGACAATTCCCTGTATATCTACTTGGAACAATTTTCCCACGATCTGTAATATAACGTTTTAAAATATCTATAGCAAAATAACTAATATCAAAGACTTTTTTTTGACAAAAATAGCAAACTTTTTTTCTTGAGAAGAAATTTTTCTTTTTTTGGAAACTATAATTTGCCTTCCTATTTGTTCCATTTGTATTTTGTTTTTTTGCTAAATTAAATTTATTGGATTTGAAATAAGTTTTATCCTTTTCCAATTCATTATTATTTTCAAAACTTTCTTGTTTTAAATCATTTTCCATAAAAATTCCTCAGAAACGAGACTTAGAAAGGGATATCATCTTCATCGAAATCATTACCTTCCATCTCATTTAAATTATTTTTAATTTGCTTTTTACCCTGCTTAGGTAAAGATCGTTCCTTAAAATCGACACTTCCAGTGAATTTCTCCTCATCATTATTAGAGTTATCTTTTTTAAGACTAGAACTAAGAAATTGAACTCGCTCAGCTACAATTTCAACTGTAGATAATTTAGATCCATCCTTTTCCCATCTTCTCTGCCTTAAATACCCAGATACTCCAACTTGCTTACCTTTAGTTAAATACTCACCTGAAATTTCAGCCATTTTACCAAAAACAACCACATTGAAAAAAAAGACCTCATCTTCCTTACTATCTTTTGAAAAAGATTTTCGCCCTACTGCAATACTCAATTGGCAATATGGATTTCCTTGAGAGCTATATCTTAATACAGGATCAGATGTCAATCTTCCAATTAAATTAACTTGATTCATATCCCAAGACAACTTCTATACCCTCACAATATTTTTTGATCTTCAAATTGATGTTCAAACTGATTTTTTTCAATATTACTATCAAGATCATTTTGTATACTTGCTTGAAGACTTTCCTCTTTTTTTCTTTTCTTCTGGATTTGTATTTCTTCTTTTTTCAGTTTTCTTTCAATCTTTTCTACATCTCTAAAAAAAGAAACATATCTTAAGATAAATTCATTCAGTTGAATCTCTTTAGAAAAATTAACATTGTCCTTTGATCTCATTTTTACAGATAATATATAATAATATCCACTTACCTGCTTTTTAATTGGATAAGCAAGCTGACGAATCCCTATTTTATCTTTAAAACGATTTTCTAAAATTTCTACATCATAAGATTTTAAAATCTCATGGATATCATTTTTAATTTCTTCTGTATTTTTCACTAAACTAATGATAAAAATAAGATCATAAAAATTTTTATTCATAAACTAATTTCCTTTGAATAGATAAAAAATAATCCTGACTAAATAATATGTACAATAATCATTGGCTGACTTTGCTTAAGCTTCCTAAAGAGCTTTTTTAATCGGATATTTAAACCTTTTTTTACATATGTATAAAATTCATCATTGTTATTACTTTTTAAATCTACTAATTTTTCCTCACTAAAAGCTTCTGAAATAACTTTTTTTACTTTTTTATTTAAAATCTGAATAACTTTATCAGTGAATCCTCCTCGAGAGATGATCTGAAATTTAAATTTTCCCAAATCTAATACTTTCCTTTCTGCCGGATTTTCCCAATAAATAACTAAAATAAAGATACCTAAATTAGAAAGCTTTTTGCGATCTTTGATCATCTGACTTTCAACAGTTTTCTTAATTTCACCTGTATTAATATAGATATCTTGATTTTCAACAAATCCGATCTTCTTCAATTTCTTTTTTGTTACTTCTATAATATCCCCATTTCTCATGATCTTGGAATTCTCTTCATGCATCCCTAATTGAGTTGCCAGCTGAACATGCCCTAGTAAATTTTTATACTCTCCATGTAGAGGTAGAAAAAATTTAGGACAAGTTAAACTCAACATCATCTTCAACTCTTCTTGATAGGCATGCCCTGAAACATGAATATCATAAAATGGTTCATAAATAACCTCAGCTCCAAATTGAAAAAACTGATTGATAATCTTATTCACTTCTTTTTCATTGCCAGGAATAACTCGTGCAGAAATGATAACTACATCATCTTTTCTCACTTTCAATATCTTATGATTTTTTTGTGAAAGTAAAGAAATGACACTCATTGGCTCACCCTGAGTTCCTGTTGTAATGACTAATATCTTGTTTCTTGGAACATCTTTTAATTTTTTAATAGGTAAAATTTCTAGATCAGTTTTATCTAAATATCCCATTTGAATAGCTAATTCGACATTCGTTTCTATACTTTTTCCAGATAATACCACATAACGATCAAATTCCTTAGCTAAATTAAATAACGTTTGTATTCGATGAATATGTGATGCAAAAGTTGCAGCAAAAATCATCTGTTCAGACTTATTAAAAATCTGTCTTAATGAATTAACAATACTGAGTTCAGAATTACTGTATCCAGGTATTAACGCATTTGTACTATCTGAAAGAAGAAGTAATAATCCCTTTTTCCCAATTTCAGCAAATCTATGAAAATCAAATCTTTTTTTATCTACTGGAGTATAATCAATCTTAAAATCTCCAGTATGTAAAATATCCCCTAATGGGGTTTGAAGTAGTACTGCTGCTGCATCTACAATACTATGTGTTGTTCTTATAAACTCAAATTGAAAATTACTTGAAATAACTACTTTTTCTGAATATTGAACAGTATTAAATGTTATTCCAGTCAATACTTGAAATTCTTTAAGTCTTCCTTCAAATAACTTCAATGTAAAAAGAGTCGCATAAATTGGTATACTTATATTTTGTAAAAGATAACATAAAGCTCCAATATGATCCTCATGCCCATGTGTTAATATAACAGCTTTAATTTTTTCCTTATTTTTTAATAAATAAGTAAAATCCGGAATAATTAAATCGACTCCATAAGCTCTTAACAATCCACTAGGGAAACCTATCCCACAATCTATTACAACTATTTCATCATTATATTCAAATAAGGTACAATTTTTACCAATCTCATTACATCCACCTAAAGGGATAATTTTTAATGCTGCTTCTAAATCTTTTTTCATTAAATTTTACTTCATACTTTTTCATCATTTTTTAAATTATACTTAAAACTATACGTCCTTTTTTATCAATAAAAGTACATTTAACTTTTAGAGGTTCATTTTCAGAAAATACTTCAGTGATATTGAATTTAGTCACTTTTTTATGTTTTGGCATTTTTGCAATAGGACACAATCCTTCCTTACTAGGTAAAACCTCAACAAAAAGACCAAAATTAGTTACCTTTTTTATAGTTCCTTTATAAATTTTTCCAACTTCAACTTCTTCACATATTTGAGCTATTTCCTTATTAGCCCTTTCTAAGGCATCACGATTTTTACCAATCATGACTAAAAACCCCTTATCATCAATATTAATATCAACACCAGTTTGTTCAATAATACGGCGAATCACTCTGCCAGATGGGCCAATAATATCTTTTATTTTTTCAACTTTAACATTCATTGTCATTACTCTAGGAGCATAATCAGATAATTCTCCTGGAGTAGAGATAAACTCAATCATTTTAGATAAGATTTTTTCTCTAGCAATCTTTGCCTTTTCTAACGCTTCAAATAAGATTGGAATAGAAATTCCATCCAACTTAATATCCAATTGGACTACAGTTACACCATCCTCTGTTCCAGCTATTTTAAAATCCATATCTCCTAACTTATCCTCAATGCCTTGAATATCTGTTAATACCACATGCTTGTTTTCGTTGACCATCAATCCCATTGCTACTCCAGCAACATGTTTTTTTATAGGAATACCGGCATCAAAAAGAGCTATCGATGCACTTGAAACTGTTGCCATAGAAGAAGATCCATTAGATTCCAAAATTTCAGATACAATTCGTATAGTATAAGGAAAAATATTCCATTCTGGAATAAGTGAGAACAAAGCTTTTTCAGCTATATTTCCATGTCCAATCTCTCTTCTACTTACACTACCTAAACGAGAAACCTCACCAACTGAAAACGGATGAAAATTATAATGTAACATAAATCTTTTACTGGCTGCTTCACCATCGAAATCATCCAATCTCTGGGCATCTATATTTGTTCCTAAAGTGACTATTCCTAAACTTTTTGTTTCACCTCTTTGAAAAATTGCTGATCCATGAGTTCTAGGGAGTATAGACCGATCTAATTTTATCTCTCTGATTTCATCTGGCTTTCGGCCATCAATTCGTATATTTTTATGAAATAGAGAATCTCGAGCAATATCATACTCTAAATTATCTAATAAAGCTATAAGGTCTGATTTTTTTACTGTTTCATTTTCTATATACTTTTGAATTACTGATTCCCTTAATTTACTCATTTCGGCTTTAGTATTATATGATTTTTTTTCAGATAAAATTTTTTCCATCTGACTTCTATATTCTTTATAAACTTCTTCTTTTAAGCTATCTGAATATTGACGTATATTTAATTTTATTTTTTCTCTTCCAAATAATTTTCTAAGTTCGTGCTGTAGAAAAATAATATCATTAATATAAGGCATTGCCCAGTTTAAAGCATCCTGAATAACTGATTCTTTTACCTCTTTAAAACTACCTTCAAGCATTAAGATTTTATTATCTTTTCCGACGATAACGAGATCCATTGAATTTTTTTGAATATCAGCACAACTAGGATTTAAAACAAAATTATTATTTTCATCTAACCCAACTCTTACTGCCCCAACTGGTCCATCAAAAGGAATATCTGATATTGTTAAAGCAGCACTTACCCCAATAATAGATAAAATATCTGGATGAATTTCCTGATCAAAACAAATTGTACTAGCCAGAATTTGGACTTCATTTCTCAATCCTTCTGGGAATAGTGGTCTGATTGGCCTATCAATCATTCTAGAGATTAAGACTTCCTTATCTCTAGGGCGTCCCTCTCTTTTTATATAACCACCAGGAATTTTTCCTGCTGCATAAAACTTCTCTGAATAATTTACCTGAAGGGGGAAAAATGAAACATCCTCAGCTTGCTCTGCCATAACAGCAGTAACTAAAACAATAGTTTCAGCACTTTGTATTAATACCGCACCATTTGATTGATTAGCAATATCTCCTGCCTTAATTTCAATAGATACATTCCCAATTTTCTTTTTCACTTCATATTGCAAAATATTACACTCCATTCTTTTTTTTATTTTCTAATATTCAATTCAGTAATCAATTCTTTATATCTTAATTTACTTTTCTTTTTTAAATATATGAGAAAGCTTTTCCTAGCACTAATTAATTTCATTAAGCCTCTTAGACAGTGATAATCCCTCTTATTTTTACTTAAATGTAAATTGATACTTTGTATTCGCTTTGTTAACATAGCAACTTGAACTTCTACAGATCCGACATCTTTACTATCTTTTCCAAATTTACTTATAATATCTAATTTTTCTTCTTTTGTTATTGTCAAATACAACTCCTTTTTTTACTCAATTTTTTTCATTCTATTTTGATCTTATTTGATCTTATATATAGTATAAATCTAACTTTATTTCTATAAGTTAGATATATATTTTTAATTTTTTTTATTTAAAAGATACTAAAAATTTTGATTTAGAATCACCTGTTTATCTTTTTTCAGTTGTTCTTTTAGATCTTCAACATTTGAAAATTGATATATCCCTCTAATTTTTTCATAAAAAAAGACTTTTACAAAAGAAAATTTTTCTTCCTTTATAGGGAAATCATCATTCAATAGATGTGTTTCTAGTGATATGATTTTTTTTTCTTGTTCACCAAATTTTTTTTTTCCTAAATAAGTCATAGAAGGATATTTTTGTCCATTTTCTAGTTCAGTTTCTGTTTTATATACTCCTTCTTGAGGGAGGATCTTTTCTTTTGGTATTTCCAGATTAATAGTTGGATAACCAATTTTTCTACCTATCTGATTTCCTGAAATAACTTTACCAGAAATAAAGTAAGGATATCCTAATAGCTCTTTTACTTTAAGCATATTTGATTCTTCTATTAATTTTCTAATAAAAGTACTTGATAAGATATTTTCTACTGAGCTAATTAAATGTATAACTTTTACTTCAATAACTTTAGGATCTAAAGATTGCAAATATTTTACATCTCCTTTTTTTTTATTTCCAAAATAGAAATTTTCTCCTATAATCAGAGAAATCCATCTTATTTTTCTTAAAAGTGAAGATATAAATTCTTCATGAGAAATTTTGGAGAATTTTTTTGTAAAAGATAGAATCAAAAAGTAATCTATTTTATATCTACTTTTTAGGAATTCCACTCTTTCTTTATTTGTTAAAATTTTACCTATCTTTTTTTTTTCAGAAGATAAAATATTCAATGGATTTTTACTAAAAGTAATTAAAATTTTTTTGATATTCTCTTGTTTAGATAATACTTTTAAAATAGCCTGATGCCCTAAATGAAAACCATCAAAATTCCCAATCGTTATTACCGCTTTATCAAAACTCGGTAAATCTTCAAAACTTCTTATTGTCCTCATCATACTTTATATTTTGGGTTATATTTCTTCTGATTTTATCTTTTCTGATTCTATCTGATTAAATCTATTGCATAATTCATCAATCTTATGAAAATCTTTATCCACATAAAAGTAGATAATAGGAACATATTTTAATCGTATAGATTTAGATAATAGCTTACGAATGAAATATACTGAACTTTTTAGCCCTCTCAAATGCGTTTCTATATGTCTAGTTCCAGCATCATATATACTAACATAAACATTCGCTATTTTTAAGTCACTAGACATTACAACTTTTGTTATTGTCATCATTTTAGAAATTCTAGGATCTTTAATTTTTCCCTTTTGGAGCAATAAACTCAATTGCTTTTTAATAGTATAAGCTAATTTTTCACTTTTAAATCCTAACATATAAAAAATCCTAAATCATTCAAAACTTTCTAGAATATCCCCTATTTTACAATCTCTATAATTCTCAATTAAAATACCACACTCAAATCCAGATTTAACTTCATTAATATCTTTCTTAAATCTCTTTAAAGACTCAATCGCCCCAGTATATACCGTAATATTATCTCGAATAACCCTAATATTTGCTGATTTTAATATCTTCCCACTAATAACATAAGAGCCAGCAATAACTCCTATTTTTAAAACCTTGAATATTTCTCGAACTTCAGCTCTTCCATAAATAACTTCCTGTTTCTCTTTTTCTACAAGACCTGCAATAATACCCTGTACATAATCTAGCATTTCATAAATAATATTGTACTTGTGAATATCTATCTTTTCTTTTTGTGCCATCTCTAAAGCTTTTGTATTAGGATTAATATTAAATCCTAAAATAATCGCATTAGATATAGAAGCCAGCATCACATCATTTTCATTCACTCCACCAACAGCACTATGAATAATTTCAATTTTAGCTGTATCGTTAGATAATTTTTCAAGTGCATTTTTTAAAGCATCTAAACTTCCATGAACATCCGCCTTCAATATGATTTTAATAACCTTTAAGCTATTTTTACTCAAATGATCCGACATATTATTTAAAGATATTCGTTTAATACTCTTGTTTTTTCCTATCTTATTATATTCTTTTCTTTTTTCACAAATATCTCTTGCAATCACTTCATTTTCTACAACATAGAAAATCTCCCCAGCCTTTGGTACACCATTCAATCCTAAAAACTCAATTGGTAATGATATTTCAGCTATATCAAGTTGTTGTCCTCTAGAATCTAATATTGCCCTTACTTTACCAGAATATTCGCCACATACTAAATGATCACCAACTTTTAATACTCCACCTTGTAAGATCCCACTAATTACTGTTCCTTTACCAACATCAATTTTCGATTCAATCACTATTCCAAAAGCATCTTGCTTTGGATCCCCTTTTAAATCTAAAAGTTCAGCTTGTAGTAAGATAGTATCTAATAATTCATTTATATTTATTTTTTTTAATGCACTGACTTGAACCATCATAACGGTTCCGCCCCACTCTTCTATGAGGATATCTATTTCTGAAAGCTGTTTTTTCACTTTTTCTATATCTGCATTTGGACTATCTATTTTATTAATAGCAACAATGATAGGAACCTTTCCCTCTTTGGCATGATTGATAGCTTCAATAGTTTGTGGCATTACTCCACTATCTGCCGCAACAACCAATAGAACAATATCAGTAATTTTAACGCCTCTCATACGCATAGATGAAAATGCTTCATGCCCTGGAGTATCTAAAAAGACAATTTTTTCGCCTTTAAAATGACTTGTATTAACCTCGATCTGAGAAGCTCCTATATGCTGTGTAATTCCACCATACTCTTTTGATACGACATCTTCTTCCCTAATTACATCTAATAATTTTGTTTTTCCGTGATCTACATGTCCCATAACAGTAATAATAGGAGGTCTTTTGACTAGATTTTCTTTTACAATTTCCCTTTCTTTAAAAAAAACATTATCATATATGGAGATAACATCGACTTTACAATTATATTCAGCTCCTAAAATGACTGCAGTATCTTCATCTAAATAATCGTTGATTGTGACAATGACTCCCATATCGAAGAGTTTTTTAATTAAAAAATTAACTTTGATACATAATTTTTTGGCAAAATCGGATACACTGATAGGGCCAGAGATTTTGATATTTTCTGGTATAGTTAATTCTATTTCTTTTAATTTTTGTTTTTGATGAAAGAATTTTTCCTTTTCTTGGTTTTTAGATTTATAGTAACTAGATTTTTCGTCTTTTTTTCCTTTGTTTTTATTAAAACCATCACCTTTTAATCTATCTTTTCCATAGATCAATGAAGGATTAGATTTTTCATCTAATTTTTTTGTAAATCCTTGAGAATTGCTACCTCTATTGAAGTTATTTGAAGAAAAATTGCCAGTACTTCCAGCAGGCCTAAACGTATTATTACTTCTTTTATTAAAAGTATTTCCACCAGGCTTAAAAGTATTATTATTGCTTCCTGCAGTTCTATTTGTACTAAAAAAATTCCTTCCTTGTGATGGAGCAAATCCTTTTTTTTGATCACTGGAAGATCCTGTTAAAGATCTTTTTTGAGTATTATCAAAGTTTCCCCTAGAAACAAAAGTATTATTTCTTTCCCCAGTACCTGAATAAGTACCTTCTTTATTTCTATTAAAATTAGGATTAAATCCACTATCAGAAGAAAAATTGCGATTATAATTACCAGTATTTTGACCACTATACCTAGGATTCCCTCCAGTATTTTGACCACTATATCTAGGATTCCCTCCAGTATTTTGACCACTATATCTAGGATTCCCTCCAGCATTTTGACCACTATATCTAGGATTCCCTCCAGCATTTTGACCACTATATCTAGGATTCCCTCCAGTATTTTGACCACTATATCTAGGATTCCCTCCAGCATTTTGACCACTATATCTAGGATTCCCTCCAGTATTTTGACCACTATATCTAGGATTCCCTCCAGTATTTTGACCACTATATCTAGGATTCCCTCCAGTATTTTGACCACTATATCTAGGATTCCCTCCAGTATTTTGACCACTATATCTAGGATTCCCTCCAGCATTTTGACCACTATATCTAGGATTCTCTCCAGTATTTTGACCACTATATCTAGGATTCTCTCCAGTATTTTGACCACTATACCTAGGATTCCCTCCAGCATTTTGACCACTATATCTAGGATTCCCTCCAGTATTTTGACCACTATACCTAGGATTCCCTCCAGCATTTTCGCTATTTGAATTATTTGAATCTATAGGATTTTTGGATATTGGACGACGATTGATTTTCACTACACGCTTTTTTTTGACCATATCTTCTATAGTTTTTTTTTCACTTCCCAAAATTTTTGGTTTAACTACTCCAGTTTTTTTTCCCCTTCTTATAATTAAAAACGAATTATCTTTTTGTTCTTCTTTCATAATATAGAAATTCTATTACTCCATTCTAATAAAAATTAAACTATTCGAATACAATTTCAACTCCACAAGATTTGCATTCTTTATCACCATATTCAATAACATTATTACACTCAGGACAATAATATTCATAATCTTCTTCTAATTCATAAGAATCTCCAGAAGCTTCTTCAACTTGATTTTTATCTATATTCTGATCCTGCTCTTGATAATTTCCCTCTTCATCTTCCTCGACAAGAACAACTGTAGATTCAATTAGAAAAATAATTTGGTCCACTTCTTCCTCAGTCAAATTTGGGAAATTTAATAAATCTTCTTTAGATAACTGAACAATTTTTTCTAAAGTATTTAGTCCATAAGATTTTAATGTTTGAATAGTTTCTAACTTTAAATCTTTTAATTCGTCTATTAAATGCTCACCGATATACTCATCATTTGAGAAGAAACGTTCAACAACTTTTTTATAATTATCTTCTAAAAGAAGATCTTTGACTTCCTCTGTAGACTTAACACTCAGATTCCAACCTATCAATTTAGATGTTAATCGTATATTTCTCCCTTTTTGTCCAATAATAAGAGATAAATCTGCAGAATCTACTGCAATTAACACCTTCTTTTCCTCTTCACTTTCAATAAATATTTTGACAATCTTAATTCTGGAAAAATTATTTTGTATATATTCACGAATATCTGAGGAATACTGAACAACATCGATTTGTTCACCCTCAAGTTCTTTCAATATTACACCAATACGAACCCCTTTAACACCTATACAGGTTCCAACTGGTTCTACTTCTTTTGAAGAAACTGCTATTTTTGTTTTATATCCAGGATCCCTAACAATTGCCTCTATAGTTATTTTTTTTTCTTCAATTTCAGGAATTTCTATTTCAAATAATCTCTGAACAAATAATGGATCAATACGAGAAACATAAATTTGGAGTTCCTCTCTATAGATAGTCAAATCTTTTATTAATACACGTAATTGTTGCCCTATATAATATTCACTATTTTTTAATCGATCACGATATGTTAGAATACCCTCGATTGATCCTAAATCAATATAATAATTTCCTCTTTTTTCTCTTAGTATTTTTCCAGTAACAATATATCCCTTTTTTTCTAAGAATTGTGTATAAAGACGATTACGATTAATTTCATTAATTTTTGAATGGACTACCTTTCTAGCAGCATAAATGGCATTTCTACCAAGCTTATCTAAACTTAATTGTATAAAAATATTATCCTCTAACTTAGCATCTTCCTTAATTTTTAATGCTTCAAATAGAGAGATTTCCAATAATGAATCGGATACTTTTTCTACTATTCTTTTTCTTGAAAAGATTTTAATATCGTTATAATCCTCAGAAATTTCGATAACAGCATTTATATCTGTTCCATAAGTACGTTGATATGCTGCCAATAGCATTTCTTTTACAATATTAACAATCTCCCTCTCCGAAACTCCCTTATTATATGCAATTTGACTTAATGATTCAAAAATTGAATTCATTGAATATTGGCTCCTTATCAACATTTTTGATAAAAAAAAATAATTTACATCCTAAATTAAAAGACATATCTTTAAAGAAAGAAAAAAAATTAGAAATAATCAAACATCTTTTAAAATTATGTTATAAGTCATTAAAAAATCTTTTTATAATATTATTGATTTTTAATAAAAAAATCTTCCTCAATTCTCAATAAGCGATTATACTTTGCAGTTCGATCGCTACGACTTATTGATCCAACTTTGATTTGATGGATATTTAAGCCAACAGCTAAATCACTAAGAAACGTTTCCTCTGTCTCCCCTGATCTATGCGAAAGAATACTTTTATATCCACATTTTTTAGATAAATGGAATACCTGTATCATTTCAGAAAGTGTCCCTATTTGATTTGGTTTTAAAAGTATTGTATTTGCTATTTTTTTTTCAATTCCTAATTTTAAACGCTTTAGATTTGTTACAAAAAAATCATCTCCGACTAATTGAATAGATTTTGATAAAGTTTCAGTAATAAGAACCCATCCATCAATATCGTCTTCAAACATTGGATCTTCAAGAGATATAATTGGATATTTTTTTAGTAAATTTTTATAAAATTCCACCCATTCGATTATATTATATTCATTACCTGTTGTTTTTTTCAAAATATATTTTTGTTTTTGAGTATCATAAAGCTCATTTGAAGCAATATCGAGACCTATTGCCATATCTTTACCTGGATCTAGGCCGACAGCTTTAATAGAATCGACTATAAAATCTAAAGCTTCTTCATTTGAGCTTAAACTTGGAGAAAATCCACCCTCATCTCCTGTTGCGATAGATAATTTTTTCTGAATAAAATTTTTCTTTAATTGATGAAAAACTTTTCCTATTTTTTCTAATCTATCCCTAAATCCTTCATTATCCTTTATTATTGGGATGATCATAAATTCCTGAAAATCCAAATTATTATTTGCATGTACACCACCATTAATAATATTAACCATTGGGCGAGGGATATGACATACATTAACCCCACCTAAATATCTATAAAGTGGCATATTTTTTAATTTTGCTGCTAATTTAAAAATTGTAACTGACATAGCCAATAAGACATTAGCCCCATAATTAGACTTACGCTCAGTTCCATCTAAATCAATCAATAATTTATCGATTATAAATGGATTAATAATGGATTGGCCTTTTAAAATAGGTAATATTTTTGTTTCTATTAGGTGTATAGCCTTAAGTAATCCTTTACCGCCCCATCTATTTTTGTCATTATCTCTTAATTCGAATGCTTCATAGAATCCCACTGAAGCACCACTTGGGACGCTAGTTCTTTCACTAATATCATTTTCCAAAAAAATTTCAATTTCTAAAACTGGATAACCTCTAGAATCTAGGACTTCCCTTCCTTTAATTAGATCTATTTTACTCATTTAACCTTTTAATTAAATTTCTTCTTTATTTTTTCATAAAAAGAAGAAGGATTTTTTTGATAACTTTCACCTCTTAAATCAGCAAATTTTTCTAAAAGCTCTCTTTCTTCAAGTTTTAGATTTTCAGGAATAATAACATTAATCTTTATATATAGATCACCCCTTCGATTTGTATTTACTTTATAACAACCTTGATCTTTAAATCGAAACAAGTGGTTATTTTGAGTCCCAGGAGGAATTTTTAATTTTAATTTTCCATCTAAAGTTGTGATTAATATTTCATCCCCTAAAACAGCTTGGCTGAATAAAATAGAATGATTACAGAAAAGATCTAGGTCTTGCCTAGTATAAGATGCATCTTTTCGAATTCTGACCTGAATATAAAGATCTCCATTTTGTCCATTAATAACTGCATCCCCTTCTCCAGAAACTTTAATTTTGTTAGCATCTTCAATTCCCCTAGGAATACTAACTTTAATATTTTTTGCTTCTTTAACTAATCCAATTCCATTACAATTTAAGCAAGGATTTTCAATAATTTCCCCACTCCCTCTACATTGATAACAATCTGAAGATATAGAGAAAAATCCCTGACTTTTTCTAATACTACCAGCTCCATTACAAACAGAACATTTAACTTTACCATAACCTTTTTTAGCCCCAGTTCCAAAACATGTAGAACAAGCTGTATTTCTAGGGATTTGAATATTAACCTCATTTCCTAAAAAAGCATCTTTAAAAGAAATTTCTAATTCAACAAGTAGATCTCTACCTTTTTGCTGATAACGAGAAGACTTTCTAGAAGACCCAGAGGATTTCCCTCCAAAAAAATTATCAAAAATATCCTCAAACCCACCAAAAACATCCCCAAAATCTTCAGTCCCAGCAGATGCCCCAGAATATCCAGTTTCTTGATGAACAAATCCAAATTGATCATATTGAGCTCTTTTCTTTTGGTCTCCTAATACTTCGTAAGCCTCATTAATTTCCTTAAATTTCTTTTCTTTTTCTTTATCTCCAGCATTACGATCAGGATGATATTGAATCGCTAACTTCCGAAAAGCCTTTTTTATATCTTCCTGACTTGCATCTTTACTAACACCTAGAAGATTATAATAATCCTTCCTTTGATCTGAAAACATATAATTTTACTCACCATCAACAACTTTATAATCTGCATCAACCACTTTTTCCCCAGTATTTGAGGTATCTTCAGTATTTTGATCACTTGAAGTATTCTTGCTTGATCCTGAAGATTGGCTATAAATATATTGAGAAATTTTTTGATTCACTTGAGTTAATTCCTGAATACCTTTTTCGATAACAGATAAATCCTCTGAAAAAATTCCAGCTTTCACTTTGGAGATTACATCTTTAGTGCTTTGTACTTCTGCTTCAGGGATTTTACCTTTACCATCTTCCAACAATTTTTCAGTTTGATAAACAAGATTGTCAGCCCTATTTTTTATTTCAATCAATTGAAGCTTTTTTTTATCTTCATCAGCATGAAGCTCAGCATCTCTAACCATTTTTTTAATTTCCTCATCGGAAAGACCAGAAGAAACTTGAACTTTTACACTTTGCTCTTTTCCTGTACCTAAATCTCTTGCTGAAACATGGAGGATACCATTTGCATCAATATCAAAAGCTACTTCAATCTGAGGAATACCTCTAGGAGCTGGTGGGATACCTACAAGTTCAAAATTCCCAATTAATTGATTATGTTCCGCCATTTCTCTCTCTCCCTGAAAAACCCGAACACTAACTGCTGGTTGATTATCTGAAGCAGTTGAAAATATCTGACTTTTTTTAATAGGAATAGTTGTATTTCTTAAAATAAGCTTTGTCATTACGCCACCTAAAGTTTCTATACCTAAAGATAAAGGAGTGACATCTAAAAGCAATACATCACGAACGGAACCAGAAAGGATACCCCCTTGTATAGCTGCACCCATTGCTACAACCTCATCAGGATTTACCCCTTTCCCAGGCTCTTTATTAAAGATAGACTTAACAAATTCTTGTATTTTAGGTATACGAGTTGAACCACCAACTAAAATTACCTGATCTATATTTTCTGGAGTTAGATTAGCATCAGCTAATGCACTTCTACAAGGACCCCCAGTTTTCTTGATAAGATCCTCAACAAGCTGCTCAAATTTTGCACGAGATAAACTCAAATTTAGATGCCTTGGATTACGATCTAAATCGATAGTGATAAAAGGCATACTAATATCTACAGACTGAGACCCAGAAAGTTCTTTTTTGGCTTTTTCACTTTCTTCTTTAATTCTTTGCATCGCGACCTTATCTTTTGACAAATCTATTCCGGTATCTTCTTTAAATTTAGAGATAATATAAGCCATAATTTTCTGATCGAAATCATCGCCACCTAATCGGGTATCACCATTTGTACTTAATACTTCAAATACACCATCATTGATATCTAAAATAGTGACATCAAAAGTTCCGCCACCTAAATCATATACGACAATTTTTTCATTTTTCTTTTTATCAAGACCATACGCTAAAGCAGCAGCAGTTGGTTCATTTACAATTCTCTTTACATCAAGACCAGCAATACGACCAGCATCCTTAGTTGCCTGGCGTTGAGCATCATTAAAATAAGCTGGGACAGTGATTACTGCTTCCTTAACTTCTTCACCTAGATAATCCTCAGCAGATTTTTTCATTTTCTGCAATATTTTAGCAGAAAGCTCTTGAGGAGTATACATTTTGTCTCTGATTTTAATTTTAACCGATTTAGAAGAAGTATCTTCGACTATACTATAACTAACATATTTTTTTTCTTCTATAACTTCTGAAGCTGAACGCCCTATAAATCTCTTAACAGAGGTAACGGTATTAAGAGGATTTGTTATAGATTGATTTTTTGCAGATTGACCAACAAGCCAATCTCCCTTTTCTGTCAATGCTACAATAGACGGTGTTGTTCTACCACCCTCAGAATTTTGTATTACAACTGGGCTAGAACCTTCCATAAATGCAACACAGGAATTAGTAGTTCCTAAATCTATTCCTATTATTTTTCCCATATAAAAAACCCTTTTTTTTATTTAATAGATATTACTATTTTTTTTAATTTATTAATAATTACTTTTCTAATTCAGCGACAACGACTTTAGATGGTCGAATCAGTTTCCCTTTTAACATATACCCTTTTTGCCACTCTTCGATAATTTTTCCATCAGATTCTTTATTTTTAGTTTTATATATTTGCATGGCTTCATGGAGATTTGGATTGAAAAATTCGCCAACGCTAGGAATTTTTTCAACATTTTCTTGCTCTAAAAAACGACTAAATTGCTTTTGAATTAGAATGATCCCCTGATAAAAGGAATCTTTTTTTAGATCATCACTTGTCATATTTAAAGCACTATCAAATCCATCTAATACAGGCAATAAATTTAAAATGAGCCTTTGATTAGCCTGAATAGAGATTAGAACCTTTTCATTTTCTACTCTAGCTTTATATTTTTCGAAATCTGATTGTATTTCTCTAATCATTGTCTCATACTTTGAACGACTTTCCCTAAGCGTCTCCTCCAGCTCTAGATTTTCCTTATTTTTTTCTTCTAATTGGTTTTTATATTCTAATTTTTCTTTTTTTAATTCAGATTGAATAAATTTATAATCTCTTATTTTTTTCTGAAAAAGATATTTGGCAAAGCTAGTTCTTAAACTTTCTATAATTTTTTCAAAGAGTTCCTTTTCTTGGCTATCGAGATTAGAATAATTTTTTTGATTAAATATAAAATCATAATTTAATAGAGGATTTTTAACAGTATAAACCTTTTTAAGTAAATTTAAGTCCTTTTCATTATATGTATTTAATATACTGCTATCCTTAAATAAATCAAAAGAAACCATTTTTGGGAACATATTCAAACCATTTTAATATAATTATTAAGCTACATGAGGGCATTTAATATATGATTACTACAAAAAAGGTTAAAAAATTAAATAAAAAATGTAATTTTAGTAATTTTTTATCCGTAATTGATAATAAAATACCCTATATAGCTAATATTTAACATACTAATAAAATATGCAATAGTCAAGATCTAGATTATATAGAGAAAATTTTTTTAAATATATCATTAGCAATTAATATTGACCCATCGTTTTTTTTCTGCTTGGATAGATTTTCTTTCATTCTTTCAATATCTCTATTTTGAAATAAAGAATAAATGACTTCTTTTAATTTTATGGGAATAAGACTTTTTTCTTCTAAAATTATCCCTCCGTCTAATACTTCATAAATTTTGGCATTTTTATATTGCTCATAAGAGGAAGAAAAAGTATAAGGGATCCATATAGCTGGAATGGAGAAATAAAAAGCTTCACTAACAGTCAAAGCACCAGATCTTCCTATAATTAAAGAACAATTTCTATAAATTAAATTTAAGATATCTTCTGGAATAAAATCAAATTTTAAATAACGCTTTTTTAAATCAGGAGATATTTCTTCAATAAACTCATCAAAATGAATAGAATCGTTCAAATGTATTGTTGCGATCCCACATTGATGTATAACATTAAATTCTTTTAAAAGTTCTTCCAAAATTAAAAATAAAGCCTCATTAATGGTATGAGATCCTGATGATCCTCCAGCTATATAAAGAATTGGATAATTTCGATTTAATTCAGGGAAATAATCAAAAATATTAGAAGTATTTTCCTTTTTAAAAATAGGCCTAATGGTCTGTCCTGAAAAAATACTTTTTTGTTCATATTTTTTAACTTGCTCTTTAATTTCAGGAAAAGCATAATAAAAACGACTGACAAAAGGTAAAATTATCCGATTTGCAAGACCAATAGCTGCAGTTTGCTCGTGGATAAATATAGGAATACGTAAAAACAGACCACTAATTACAGGAGGAATAGTTAGATAACCTCCGCTTCCAAAAATCAGATCCGGTTTAAATTTTCTAACTATAAAATAAGTCTTAATAATAGATCGAATAGTTTTAGATATATCAAGAAAATTTTTTAAAGAAAAATATCGCCTCAATTTTCCAGAATCAATAACTTCAAACTTAATATTTAGTTTAGATAATTGATTTATCTCAAAATCCTTTCCACCTAAAAAGAATAAAACCTCAATCTCCTTACCTTCCTTTTTACATATTTCTTCTAAGACTTGAAAAATATTCAAATTTGTAAAAAAATGCCCACCAGTTGGTGAACCACAAAAAATAACTTTTTTAATTTCCTTATCCTTCATGTCTATTCATCATATGCTCAATATAATAAAAACCCAATATTAAGGCCTAAATAAATATTTTCCATACTAAATTCCTTGATCGCACATGAAATATCAATTTTAAAAATATGTACATTGAAAGTAAATCCAAGTCCTAATTCCTTATCTGAATTAAACCCTGCATTAAAAAATATTCTAGTATTAAAAACATTTGATATCTCAACTTCATCTTTTTTAGACTCCGACTCCTCCTTAGTCTCTTTAGTCTCTTTAGTCTCTTTAGTTTTCTTAGGCTCCTTAGTCTCTTTGGCTTTCTTAGGCTCATTTTCCTTATTAGAAATCTTCAGTATTTCATTTTTATAAGGGATATCCATTTCCTCCCATAATAGAAAATAACTTGAAAATCCATAGAAAAGATCACTATCCTTATTATCAAGATTTTTATCAATTTCAAAGGCTATCGTCCAGAATTTAGAAAAATCAGAAGCTAAACCCATTTTGATAATGGTTGGAACTTTTTCTATTTTTTTAAATTCATCTTGTGGATGATATTTTACTGAAGCAATATCCTTTAACATAACTCCCACTTTAATAAAAGGAATAGCGGTTGTCATAATACCAAAATCGATTCCTGGAACATAAAAATCACCATTAATAAATTTGGAATAAAAGAAATTAATATTGAAACCAATAGCCACTTTATTTAAAAATTGCTTTGCCAGAGATATATAAATCTTATTCGCAAATTGTTCATGATTATCAAAAAAGGCTATCTTATTACTAATAGCTAGAGATACAGGAAAGTTTTCATCTTCAGGGTGATTATAAGAAATAAATCCAAGATAAAGATCAAAATTGGACTTTTTTGGTTTTAAAAAACTCATATTTAAATATGAGCGTTGTAAATAAGCAAAGCCGGCTGGATTATAATCAGCTCCAGTACCATCATCAGCAATAGGAGTAAAAATTCTAGCAAATGAAACTGCACGAACTGAAGCTGAAACATCTAACGTTTCAGGCCACTGATACTTAAAATTTCCATAAGAGTCATTTGGATTTAAATAGTTGTAAAGTAAAATAAAAATAAAGGAATAAATATGAATAATTCTATTAGGCTTTAACATTATTTTGCCCCCTTGATTTTTTATAAAAATAAACTATTAGTGCCAGTGATATTAACACATATGGAATAGTTAGATATTGACCCATAGTTAAAAAATTATCTGGACTAAGAGTTTGATATTCCTTAAAGAATTCAATAATAAATCGGCTTAAAGATATCAAGAAACTAGCTAACGAAAAAATTATACCAGGGGGATAATTTTTAAAATTATAAAGAATAGCTATAAATATTAAGATTAATAATGCAGCAAAAGATTCATAAAATTGAGAAAAATGCCTTGGTAAAGAGGATAAGAAATAAAGCAATTTATGATTATTTAATAAATTTAAATCTGAATCAGAAGCTGCCAATCTTATAAGCTCATCATGATCTAATTTTATCTTTTCTCCTTTATTATTATAGTAATCTGCTACAATACCAGAATTTTGTAATGAAGAATGTAATTTTAATAATTTTTCTCGAAAATCTTCTGATTTTAAAATCTTTTCTCTATAATAAGGCAATACCTCTTTAGGGAGCCTATAAGATGACTGAGAATAACTAACTGCAACTGGAAAATCAGTGATTGCTCCTACAATTTCACCATTTACAAAGTTCCCAAATCGAATAAAAACCATAGCTAAGATAGATGGGAACATAGTATCGCAAACTCTTCTATAATTAAAAAATGGATTTTTTAATCGACGAATATGAGGAAGCCTTAAGAAAATGAAAATTCCAAAGAACATCCCAAAAAAACCACCATGACTTGCCATACCACCTCTCCAGAAGTAGATTATCTGGTCAGGATTATTATAAAAATATTCAAAATCGTAGAATAATATATGAACAACTCTAGCAAAAACCATAACAAAGAAAAGCACTATTGAAACATATAAATCAAAATATTCATCTACCTTATTTTTTTTCCATATGATGTAGACAAAGAAATAAGATAACAATATAAAAAAAGCAAGAAATAATCCGTAATAGCGTACAGATATCCACTCAAAATGGAATAAAAAAGGATTTAAACTATGATAATATATAAAATTCAAAACTACCTCGAAGAAATATAATAATTATAAATATATAAAATAAAATAAATGAAGCAAGTATTTGTAGTAGGATCTGAAATATAAATCATTGCTTTGGAATAATTATGGGCTAGTATGGAATTAAATTTTTAAAAAATAGTAAATAATATTATTTTTAGTATTTATTTTTTTATTTCATTTAGTATAGTTAGCGTATAATTCTAATTATATTAATTTATTAAAGAATAAAAAAAGCCTAAATGATTTTTATAATCCAAAATTTAATTGATATTTTGATTGTGTCATATCTTATATATATGACATATACCTTTTTAGCAAATTCTTACTATTTTCAGCTATTAAAAGGACTTTTAATCATTATTTTTATCTATTTTATCTCCATTTATTTTCATTTAAATACGCTAAGCTGGATTCTCAAGAATCTATTTCAAGTTGCTCCAATTATTCTTATTATCTTATTTCAAAATGAAATTCGTAATTTTATATTTCAGCTTGGAAAAAATCATAGATCAAATTCATCAAATAAGTATAAAAAGAATATTTCTAAAGAACTAGCCGAAATAATTTTTCATTTAAAATCTATAAATTTAGGGACATCGATCGTTATGATAGGACAGGATGATTTAACTCCGTTTATAAAGGGCAGATCTAACATTTATGGTAAATGGTCTAAAGAACTTTTTATAGCTATTTTTAATAAACAAAGTCCTTTACATGATGGTGCGTGTATTATTCATAAAGGAAGGATCATTAGTGCAGGATCTATTTTACCTACATCAAAACAACAAAATTTATCTAAAGTTTTTGGGACTAGACATTTATCAGCAATTGGAATATCTGAAGTTTCTGATGCACTTGCTATTACTGTTTCTGAAGAAAATTCGAAAGTATCAGTTTCTCAAGGTGGAATTTTAAAATATGATATTTCAGAAGAAAAACTAAGAAAGAAAATAAGAAATTTTATAATATTCAATAAGAGAAAATCTTATAAGAATTACTTGAATAAAATTTATAAATTTTTACAAAATTTGAATCAAATGAATTTCTTTAAGAGATTGTGATGTATAAAAATGAAACATTTTTTTAATAAAATAATTAAGAACAAATTTTTTCCGAAAATAGGATCATTATGCTTTGGAATTCTTTTGTGGTATTATAATCATGATATACAGATCCTATCTAAAAGTATTACCTTACCTGTTAAATTTATTAATTATCCCAAAAATCTCTTTACAAAAGAAAACCTATCAAAAAAAACAGCTATCTTAAAATTAAATGGTTATGCAAAAGATATAGATCCGATTATATTATCTAAAAATCATATTGAATTAATAGCAGATCTAAAAAATGCAAAGATTGGCATCAAAAATTATCCGATAAAAATCAAAACAAATGAAGTTATAGAAAATTTACTCTCAAAAACAGTTTATGAAATAAATTCAAATTATACAAAATTAGAATTTGAAAGAAATATTAAAAAATTAGTAAAAATCAAATTAATATTAAAAAATGTCGAAAAATTTAAGGAAGATATTCTAGATATTCAGTATTCTCCTAATAATATTGAAATTTCAGGTCCCGAAAAAAGTATAAAAGATATAAGAACAATAGAAACAGAAGAAGTTATGTTGGAAAAAAATATGGATCTATTACTTATCCCAATTCGAAAATTAGATGTCCAAAATATAAATTATTCTAGCGATAAAATTAAAATCCATATTTTTTGGAATCAACTTAAAAAAATACAACTTGAAAAAATACCTATAAAGGTAGAAAATCTAAAAGAGTTTGAATTTCTTAAAAATTCAATTAAAAAACTGGAAATGGAATATATTATTTATTCAGGCGATAAGAATAATCTACCTTTTTTGAAATCAAAAAAATCTATTTCTTGTAATATAAAACTTGATAGGAAAACCGATAAGAACTATATTTTCAGTATTGTCATAAATCCAATAAATAATTTTACAATCATTGATTATAAGCCGAAAAAGATAACTATTCCACTATATAGTAAGGAATGAATAATTTTTATGATAAAAAATAAGAAATCAGAAAAGAAGATACGAATTACCTTTTTTAATAAAACCTCAATTATTTGTCCTATATGTGGGCAATCTTTTTATAAAGAGGAACTTTTATCTGGACGAGGACGACTTATTGTAGAAGAATTAACTCCAGAATTAAAAAGAACTTATACAAAAAGCGAAAAATATGGAGATATCTATCCTTTAGTTTATGCTCCTCAAACCTGCCCTACATGCTTTTATTCCACATTACCAGAAGATTTCCAATTACCTATTAAAACTCATCTATTAGCATTAAAAAATAATATTAGTTACCGTCAAAATTTTATGAAAAATGTTTTTCCAGATTTATCTTTTTTACATTCTAGAAATTTATTTCATGGTGCTGCATCTTATATTATGGCAATTACTTCTTATTCTTTTTTCGAAAAACAGGCTGCACCTTCTCTCAAAAAAGCAATATGTTCCATTCGAGTCTCATGGATCTATGATGAAATTTTCAATCTAAAAAAAAATCCTTTATATGAAACTTGTCGAGATGTTTTTTATGAAAAGGCTTCTATTTTCTATAAGAAGAGTTTGATTGCTTCTGAAAATGGAAGTGAACTTTTTGATAATGTTCGATCTTATGGACCAGATATCAATAGTAATTTTGGATATCCTGGATTAGTTTATCTAGCTAATTTTTTACAATTAAAACTGATAAAGAATGAACCTATTGAAAATCAAGTTGAAATTTTAAAGAAATCGAAATTACAAGTTAGTAAACTTTTTGGATCTGGATCAGCGAGTAAATCAAAACCTGGACCTTTATTGAATTATTCAAGAAGTTTATACAATAATCTCACTGAAAAAATTAAGGCTCTTGAATCTTTTTTATCTGAAAGAGAGAGTTAGATAATTGTGCCAAAGATAGTACTAAAGATTAAATATGATGGAAGTTGTTATCATGGATGGCAAAAACAAAAAAGTGAACTTTTAACTATTCAAGGAGTTATAGAAAATACTTTAACTAAAATACTCCAACAAAAAGTTGATTTAATTGGAGCTGGAAGGACAGATAAAGGAGTACATGCGTTTTCACAGTTTGCTCATTTTAATCTGGAGAAGATAAAGTATAGTTTAAATGAATATCAAAAAATGTTCAATGGGAATTTGCCATTAGATATTCGTATTATAAAAGTATTTAAAGCTACAGATAATTTTCATGCTAGATTTTCAGTTAAGAGAAAGGAATATGTGTATATATTTTATAATCATCCCCTATTACCAGTTTTTTTAAGAAAATATACCTTATGGATTAAGGAGCCTTTAAATATAGATATACTTAAACAAGCTCTAAATGAGTTTGTTGGGACAAAGGATTTTACTAGTTTTTCTAGTATAAAAAATGACGAAATAAATCCAATTCGAACCATTGATAAAATTGATATAGAAAAAAAAGGGCATAAAATTTATATTCATATTTATGGGAAATCTTTTTTGAGGAAGATGATCAGAATGATTATCGGTTTTATTTTAGATATTTTACGTGGAAGAAAAACTATTGCAAATATTGAAGAAGTTTTTGAATTAAAAAATCGTGGGAAACATAATGGCTCTATAGCACCAGCTCATGGGTTATTTTTAAATAAGATTTGGTATAAATAGAAATTAATGATAAGAAGGAAATATTTTTCTTATGCTAAAATCAATCTAATTTTAAAAATAAAGAATTTAAGGGAAGATAATTATCATAATATTTCAACTTTAATGCAACGTATTCATTTATATGACACGATATATGTTGAATATAACAAGAGAGAAAAAATTTTAAGGAAATTGTCGAAAAATCATATTCATTTTCTTGATATGGGAAGTGAAGATTTAATTTTTTCTTGTGATAATCTAAAACTTTTAAATGAAAAAAATAAGATCATAGAAAGCTATCAAAAAATGAGATCCCTTTTTGGAGGGAGAGAAAAGACCCTATTCCCATTACATATTCATCTAAAAAAAAGGATCCCTATTGCTGGTGGGCTAGGTGGATCTAGTACCAATGGGGCTAAAATAATCCAAATATTAAATCATTTATGGAGCTTAAAATTAAAAAAATCAGAATTGTATAAAATTGGATCAGAGCTTGGAAGTGATTTCTCTTTTTTCTTGTCTAATTATCAAATAGCTCAAATTGAAAATAGAGATCAGCTAAAAAAAGCTTATTCCCATCCTATCCCACTTAATTATTTTCTTCTTCTAGTTTATCCAAATTTCGAATTATCTAGCAAATCTGTATATCAACTATATAAAAATGAGATCTCAAAAAAAAGAGAGGAATTATCAGAAAGTATTTCCAAAAAATATATCCAATATTTTTTTATATCTCTTGAAAAGGGAGAAATTATTCAGAATCAGTTAGCGAATTCCTTTAAAGATGTTTTATATAAAAAATATCCAGAATTAAATCAAATAGAAAAAAGCCTTTTAGAAATAGGAGCACAAGGTGCAAATCTTTCTGGGAGCGGTTCTGTAGTTTATGGAATCTTTAAAGATTTAAATTTAATCCAAAAATCTCTTCCCTCTTTACAAGAAAAATGGCCAAATTATTCTTATATAATTAGTTTTCCATCGTGAATTTCAATTGCTATTTTTATAATATTATAGTTACCTTAATGTATAAATGAAAAATTTTTGACTTTACATAAGGCTTTTTTTATGGAAAAAAAAACTTTAAACGGAAAATTAAGATCTAAAGGAGCAAAATCGCTTTTAAGCAAAATAAGAAATAATCATGATATACCAGGTGTTTGTTATGGAAATGAAAATTTTTTATTCCAAATAAAAAAAAATGATTTTCATTCTGCATTTAAAGATCTTAAATATCATATACCATTTTCTTTTCTTTTGGATAATGGCAAAAAAGTTGACTGTCTCATCAAACATTATGAACAAGATCCTATAACCAAAGAAATAATACATGTCGATTTTCTAGGTATTGGAGAAGATAATATCATTAAAGTTGAGATTCCAATCTTAACACATGGATTACCTATTGGAACTAAGCAAGGCGGTATTTTAGAACAAAAGTTATATACTTTGAAAGTAAGTACTTTTGTAAAAAATATTCCTAAAAGTATCGATTTAGATGTTTCAAATCTTGAGGTCCGTAATTCAATTTATGTGCGTGATCTTAAATTCGATACTTATACTAAAATATTAAATTCAAGCTCTCAACTGATTGTAACCCTATCTCCATCTCGTATTACAAGACTTGCAGAAGCAAAAGAACAAGAAAAAGCTAAAGCTGCTAAGAAACCACAAAAAGCTGCAGTAGCACCAAAGGCAGAAGCTAAACCAAAGAAGAATGCTTAATTATCTTGTAGTTGGATTTGGAAATCCAGGGGAAAAATATGAACTAACAAGACATAACATTGGATTTTTGGCTATTGATCAGATCATAGATGAATTTGAAAGAAAAGGTTTTAAATATACTTATCTTAAGCTTTATAATTCTGATAGTTATGAATTTAGTTATATTCAAAAAAAAATTATTCTTGTAAAACCAAAAACTTATATGAACCTTATTGGCCTTTCTATTTATCAATTTTATAAGCGATATAAGGTTCCTATAAATCAGGTTTTTGCTCTTTATGATGATGCTGATCTTTTATTAGGGCAACTTAGAATAAGAAATAGAGGTAGTGCAGGTGGACATAATGGGGTACAGTCAGCAATTAATGAGTTAAAAAATCCTAATTTTATTCGTTTTAGAATTGGTATTCAGTTAAAAGAAAGAGCCAAGATACCCTTAAGAGATTATGTTTTATCAAGATTTCAAGAAGAAGAAATAAATATTTTAAATGAAGTTATGCATAAAGTAGTGGATGCATTTTTTTTCTCATTAACTCATTCTATCGAAAGGGTTATGAATCGGTTTAATGGATAAGTTATTTTTAAATTTTAAGCAAAAAATAAAAAAATATAATTTGATCCGTAGGAAAGATCGAATACTTATCGCCTTTTCTGGAGGTCCTGATTCTCAATGTCTGTTATCTTTACTTTTTCAAATACAAGAATTATATTGTATTGAAATTGGGTTAGCGCATGTGAGTTATCGATCAGAAATAACACGAGATGAAAAAGATAAGGAAGCAGAAATGATTCGTCTACTTGCAAGTAAAAAAAATATTCCTATTCATCAAATAAAAGTAAACAATACAACAATAGTGGGACTTCAAAATAGAGCACGTAATATTCGTTTTAAATTTTTTGTATCCCTTATAAAAAAATATCATTATACAAAACTTGCGATAGGACATCATTTGGATGATCAGATTGAAACTTTTTTATTTAAAATTTTAAATAAAGCGTCTTATAAGAAAGGACTACTTGGGATAGCGATAAAGAGACAGTTTAAAAATATTTGTATTATCCGCCCATTAATTTTTTTTTCAAAAGAAAATATAATTGACTATCTAAAAGCAAAAAAGATATCTTACTTATTAGATCCAACAAATATTCGACCAATCTATTCTCGTAATAAAATCCGATTAGAAATTTTACCTAAGATTAAAGATTTTTTTCCAAATTTCGAAAGGAATATACTATCATGGATAAAAAAATTTAGAGAGGAAGAAAATTATTTTGATTCTCTTTTAAAAAAGATTTTAAAAGAAATCCTATTTTTCAAAAGTAAAAATGAGATTTTTATTCAAATAAGTGAATGGGAAAAGCTGGATATTGCTATAAAAAAAAGGGCTATCTATAAAATTTCAAATTATATTTCTTCGAGATATATTTTTTTTCAGGAAAAATGTTTTAAAAATATTTTTAAAATTTTTAAAAAAAGAAAGAGAAACTATATCACTCTTTTTCAAAATGGGGATTTTTATATTACTATTGAAAATGAGTTTCTTGTTTTTTTTAGGGAAAAAATGATAAATCCATTAGAAGAAAAAGTAATATTGGATAAAAAAAATGATTCTAAATTCGTATTGGAAATTCCTTTTTTACATCACAAATTATATGTATCTTATACTCATATAAAAGATCTCAATGATTTGTATCAAAATAAAGATTCAGTATTTTATATAAATGTTGCTAAAATAAAAGATTTAAAAATTCGATTAGCTAATAAATATATTTTTTTCAATCTTGAAAATGGTCATAAGAGAAGGATCTGGGATATTTTACAGGAAAAAAAAATACCACCAAGAAAAAGAAAGGAAACTATTATTTTATTTTCAGGTGAAGATATTGTCGCCTTTTTTTCTAAGAATCCCTATCCTTATATACGAGTTGCTAAAAAGTATTATATCTATTCTAATCAACAAGAAGTTCTAAAAATAAGGCTAACTTAATATTAAGGAAAAGTTATTTTGAATAGATTTTTTTATTCCCTTTCTTTTTTTCTTTTTTTCTTTTTTTCTTTTAATCTAGTTTTTAGTCAAGATAACCAAATTATTTCTAAAAAAGTTACTAAAGAAAAAATATTGAAAATCTTACAGGGAGAAAAAGTCGATGATATAGAGGAGCCTAAAAAAACGGAAAAACAAAAGAAAGAAGAAGAAGAAGAAGAAAGAAAGAAAAAAGAAGAAGAGGAAAAACAAAAGAAAGAAGAAGAAGAAAGAAAGAAAAAAGGAGAAGAGGAAAAACAAAAGAAAGAAGAAGAAGAAAAACAAAAAGAGAAAAAAAAAGAGGGTAATGTCGATGATGATGAAAAAGTCGTCGATCTAGAACCTGTAGATCCCAAATTATTAATCCAATTAAGTAAATTTGATATCGATTCTCTAGTAGAATTTATTAAGGATTATAATATTCCAATACCTGTAAGTCAAATCAAAAGACTTAATAAACAAGAACTCATCGAAAAACTTATCCGATTAGCTAAACCAGTAATCCAAAATATCGCTTTAGGTTCTTATCCAATTAATATCAAGGATTTTAAAAATCTAAATATTAGTGACAGTATTAAAAATACATTAGGAAGTTTTGATGCTGGCTTCCTAGCATTTAAAGCAGATGAAATCTATATCAGTCAAAAAAAAGATAAAAAAGACAATTCTTTTGTCATTTTATTTGGAAATATTAAACTTGAATTGGCTGGAAATATCTTATATGCTGATCAAGTAATTTTAAAGGTTTCAAGTAAGCCAGAATTGACTGAGGCAATAGCTGAGGGAAATCTTCTTTTTATTACTAGTAATAAAGATCGTTTCAAAGGAAAAAAAATTATTGTGTATCCTTTGATCCAACAAGCTGAAGTCTTTGATGCACAAGGCTATCATAAACCTCTATATCTAAAAAGCCTCTATGTAAAGCAAATCGATAAAAATAGTTATGTTTTAAATGAAGGCTTTATGACAAGTTGTAATTTACTTGAGCCACATTATCAGCTATCTTTTTCAAAAGCTTGGTTTATTCAAAACGAATTCATTGCAGCTGAAAATGTCACTTATAAAGTTTCAGGAATTACTATCGCTTATTTACCTATCTTTTATCTAAGTCAAAATATTACTCCATTAAGAACTAGTATAGGTTATGAAAAGGGGTTAGGCTGGTTTATTAACAATTCTGTTTACTATATTTACGATAAAAATATTCGAGAAACATTAAAAAAAACAAAAAGTTCTAAAAGTATTAAATCAGTAGATATTTTTGGATTAGGGTTTTTTATAGATTTTTATCAAAAATTAGGTATCTATGCTGGTGTGGAAAGTTATTATAAATTTCATCAAGGGAAAAGTATCTATATTAATACTGGTGTGGCTTATGATCGTGCTTTAGTCAATACAAAAAATAAAGATCTCATCTTTTTAAATTATGTTTTAGATGAGAAAAAAAAATATACTGAAATAAACAATTTTCGATGGGGAATAGAATCTAAACTTGATTTAGATATTTATAGATATTCCATTTTTAGTAGTTCCTTAGAAGTTAGTTATAAAAATTATTCTGATCCCTATTTCAAAACTCAATTTCAAGATAATCGTCGTCAAGATTTTAATTTATATAATAATATAGGATGGGAAGAATCTGAGAATGCTTTTTTGGGGAATCGGACATCCAATCTTAACTATAATGCTCAAGCTATCGACTTTAAATTAAAGATAAAAGTTCAAGATTTTTATATTCAATTATCTGGTGATTTTGATTATGTTGCCAAAAAATATATTTCTCCTTCTTATAAAGTTTCTGATTTTAAACAAGAACAAAATACATTTGAGTTTCCATATTTAGAGGTAGATTATTCAAGTTATGTTCAATTAATAGGAAGTAATCTTCAGAATAAGTCAGAAAAAGAGGATAAAGAAAAAGAGGATAAAGATAAAGAAAACAAAAAAATCGTTTCCTTATTTCAAAAAGAAGAAAAAGAAGAAGAAAAAGAAGAAGAAAAAAAATATAATATAAAAAAGAGTGAATATGTTTTTGAAGAAACTGAATCATCAGAAATAAAACCTACATTTAATTTACCTTTAAAATATTCAGTATCTTTAGATTTCAAAGAAAAAAAATATTATGCTTATCAAGAAAAAAAAACTGAAGATGAATATATCAAATTGGATAAGGATATTTATGATTTAGATACCAATATAAAATTAGGGCTCCCATTTACATTTAGTTATAAATTTTTCTCTTTAAGTTTAAGTACAGAGTATACAGTTTTTTATTCTTATGATGAAACTCTTGAATCTTTAAAACAAAAAAAAGAAGATTATGAAAAAATTGATAAATCGAATAGCTTTCCATTTTGGGATAATCCTAACTCTATTAAAGTCACTTTTACTTTTTTAAAAGATTATCCCTATCTAAAAACTGAGTTGGAATCTTCATTATCTTTCACACATAAAGGACGATTTGAGGATAGGCCAACTGATAAAGATGAACTCAAGCTTTATAAAGATAAAAATGAGCAAAAACTAAATTTTAAAACTAGTTTAACTTTTCTTAAGACAACTTTTTCTGTCGGATTTGAAAACAATTTATATGTTAATCCAAAAGATCTCCTAAAAAAAACTAAAGACCAAATCTTAAAAGATCAAAAAGGAAATATTTCTCTATCTGCAACATCTCAAGCTATTGAATATGTAAGTATATCTGATTCTATTAGCTATTCTCAAACTCAAGAAAAATGGATCAAAAATAGCTTCTCTATTTCTTTGGATATCCCCCAACAAAGATGGATCAGTATTTTTCTTTTAAATAGCTTTAAGATATCTACAAGTTGGAATAAAAGCTTAATTGATGATCTATCTAATAGTCTTAATTTTAACTTTTCTATAGACTTTAATTTAACTAAAGATTGGCAATTTATCCTCAGTTCAAGTTCAAGTAATTCAGATTTATATCTATATACAGACACAGCTATAAAATATGGTGAAATTAAGCGAAATTTTTTTCTAGATCTCTTAAAATCTTTCAATATTTTCAATCAAAAAGATCAAACAGAATCTAAATTTAATTTAGATAATCTTAATTTTACAATAAGACATGACTTACATCACTGGATTTTTGAGCTTAAACTCACTTTAAACGTTAAAAACATCCGAAATCTTTATTATTGGTTCCAACCAACTATCTTCTTGAATCTATACTTAAAAGATTTCTTTTCTTTCCGATATCCAAAAATCAAAAAAGCTTGGACTAGAGATTAAAAAAAGTTACCTTTTATAGGAAATACTCTAGAGTTTGGAGAAATTATTATGAAATATAAAATCATTATTGGCCTAGAAGTTCATTTACAACTCAATACAAAATCAAAAGCCTTTTGCTTTTGTCCAAACGATGTAGATGGGCTACAAAATCATCATATTTGCCCAATTTGTCTTGGACATCCTGGTACCTTACCTCTCTTTAATGAAAAGGTTATTGAAAAATCTATTTTAGTTGGTAAATCTTTAAATTCTAATATTGAAAATTTTTCCAGATTCGATAGAAAACACTATTTTTATCCAGATCTTCCTAAAGGATATCAAATCTCACAATATTATTTTCCAATTTGTAAAGGTGGATATATCCAAATCTCACAAGATAAAAAAATTAATATCGACCGTATTCATATTGAAGAAGATGCTGGAAAACTTCTCCATAAAGAGGATAAAACCTATGTCGATTTCAATCGATCTGGTATCCCACTTTTAGAAATTGTCACAGAACCTTGTATTGAAAATAGCCAACAAGCTTATGAGTTTTTAACTCAGTTAAAAAGTATCTTAACCTATCTAGATGTTTCAGACTGTAGTATGGAAAAAGGATCTCTACGTTGTGATGCTAATATTTCTTTAATGATTAATCCTCATACTTTTGGGCCAAAAGTTGAAATTAAAAATCTGAATTCTTTTAAAAATATTCAAAAAGCTATAGATTTTGAAATCGAAAGACAAACCCAGCTTATGAATAAAAATATAGCTATCATTCAAGAGACAAGATTATATGATGCTGATAAAAATCAAACCTATACTATGCGTGTAAAAGAAGAGAATATAGATTATAAATATTTTCCTGATCCAGATATTGCTCCAATTATCTTAGAACAAGATCAGATTTCAAAATATATCCTACCAGAATTACCAAAAGAAAAAAAATTACGTTATATGAATGAATATCAGCTTCCAGAGTTAGATTCAAGTATTTTAACTAGTAGTATTCATATAGCTCAATATTTTGAGGAATCTTTAAAAGAATATCCGAATAATCCTAAAAAGCTATCTAACTGGATCAAAGGACATGTTTTATCTTACTTAAATGAAAAAAAATTAAATATCAAAGATTTTCCAATTACTCCTAAAGATTTATCTATTTTAATCAAAAATTTAGATGAAAATAAAATTCATAATAACAAGGCAAAAGATATTTATCAAGAAATGCTTGAGGGCCTTCCAATAAAAGATTTACTTAAAAAATACCAATCTAAAAATTCTTTATCTTCTAATGATTTAGAAAAAATTATAAAGAAAATACTCGAAAATAATATGGATGCTGTTAAAAATTATAAAAATGGGAAAATTCAATCTTTAGCATTTTTAATTGGACAAGTTATAAAAGAAACAAAGGGAGATACTAATCCAGCGGATATAAAATCTATTCTAATCAAAAATTTAGATCATCTTTAATCAAAATTAGTAGTTTTATATTCTAATTTGTTTTCTTCTCTTTAGTTAATTTATTATCTCTAAGTTATAAGCATCATCATTTGAAATAGCTTCATTTATAATCCAGGTGTTGTTCTTCCCTAGATAAAGAAATATAGTTTTAGATTTAAACTTACTACTTATATGGTTTGAAGATAGTTTTGAATACTCCAAGATAATTGAAGTAAAGCTTTTTCTTTGAAGATATCCCCTATAATTTGTAATCCCATGGGTAAATTTGTTTTTTCTTCTCTATAAAATGGTAAAGAAATAGCAGGTAACCCTGCATAATTTGCACCAATAGTTAGTTTATCTAAATTATAAGCATCATCATTTGAAATAGTTTCATTGATTTTAAATGCTAAAAAGGATGTCGTCGGACAAAAAATAAAATCAAACTTTTTAAAAACATTCTCAAATTCTTCTTGTATAATTATCCTTATTCCCTGACATCTTAAATATTCACTATAATTTTCACTCCGTGAAAAATGATTCCCTAGAGCTAAACGTTTTTTTACTTCCATCCCAAATCCCTTGGATCGACTAGATATCATCATCTCATGAATTGTATTTTGATCTAAATCCCGATATGGATAACAAAGTCCAGAAAATCTTGCGAAATTCGAACTCGCTTCAGATGTCGCCAAAACAAAATAGGTAGCAGCTGTCAAAAAAATCTCAGGAAAAGAAACATACTCAATTTCTGCCCCTTGTGATTCAAGAAATTTTAAAATATTCTTCAATTTTTCATCATATTCATTTGTACATAACCCATCATATTCTTTAATCAAAGCAATCTTAATTTTTTTTTGTATAGGTGTCTGTAAATCTTGGAAATAATCTTCTACTTCATTTTCGCTTGAAGTAAGATCCATAGGATCAAATCCAGAAACAATATTCATAACATAAGCAATATCTTCAACATATCGTGCCATGGGGCCAACAACATCTAAAGAAGAGGCATAAGCAACAACACCATATCGAGAGATCCTTCCATAAGTTGGTTTAAAACCTATAACTCCACACCAAGAGCCAGGCTGGCGTATAGAACCACCAGTATCAGTCCCTAAAGCAATTGGAGATAAATCAGCACCAACTGCTGAAGACGATCCACCACTACTTCCTCCTGAAACACACTCAATATTATGAGGATTTCTAACAGGTTTAAAAAAGCTAGTCCTATTTGAAGAACCCATAGCCATTTCATCTAAATTAGACTTACCTATAATAATTGCTCCAGCATCCTCGAGTTTTTTGACAATTGTTGCTGTAAATGGGGCTACGTAATCATTGAGTATATAACTTGCCATAGTTGTTTTATACCCTTCTATTTGAATATTATCTTTGACAATAACTGGGATCCCTAGTAATTTTAAGTTTCTATATTTATCAAGATGTTGATCGAAATTTTTAGCTTTTGCTAAAGCTTCTTTTTCAAAAACCTCGATAAAAGCATTCAGCCCTACTTTTTTATTAATTTGATTTAAAAATAAATGGATATATTCCTCTATACTAATTTTCTTATCTAAAATAGCTTTTCTTACTTCAAAAATTGGCTTTTTAATAAACTCTTTCATACAGCCTAATCCTAAAAAATACTTTACATATAATGTAATCTAATTTTTTTTAAAAAAAAAAGAAAAAAAATTAAATAAATTTTGGTTCATTACGATAAATAGATTGTTAACTATTTCTTTTTATGATAAAGATACCCACTAGTATTAATTCATAAGTTAGTATCAATAAATTAGCTATAAAATTTATTTTATTGTCTTGTTAAATAGGAGAGTTATTATGGTATTTGATCAAGCAGATAATGAAAAAAAAAAAGGTACAAATAAGAAGAGCACCTCAAAATCGATTTTTTAATTCATCCCCAAATGTTCGAAATACTTCCTCTAGTGGGGCAACGAGTACTAATAGCTCATCCCCAATTGAAAACGAAGTAAAAAATCTGAAAAAGATGGTGTCTAGATTATCCAGTTTTGCCCAGTATGAAGAAAATGTGTTGAATACTTATAAAGATCGCATAATATATATTCGTTGTATTGACGGATCAAGAATTTCAGGAGTATTAAAAAATATAACAAAATATCAGGTTATAATTGAGGAATCAGGAACAGAAAAGTATATCTATAAAAGTGCAATTATCGCTTATTCCTTTGGTCCTATTACTGGTAATTCAACCTCTTAATGTTGATAGGATTTATCTTGAAATAAAAGATTCTTTCCATTATATTTAATTTTTATGTCTTGATTTTTATCTATTCTTCCTATACATTTGAGATTTGCTTTAAATTTTTTATTAAAATTTTTTTGATCAATTTTATCTGGGGATAGGAAAAGGATTTCATAATCTTCGCCCCCATTCAGGATAAGATTTTGAATAAATGAATTGGAGTTGTTTGTTTTCATATAGTTTATAATTATATTAGACTTTGGGATCTTTTCAAAATGAATTTCTGCTCCAAGTGAGGATTTTTCTAAAATTTTTTTTAAATCTCCAATCAATCCATCGCTAATATCGATACTAGCATTAATTTTGTAGTGGGATTTAAGATAAATCATTTCATCAATACGCGGTGTGGGATAAAGGTGTTTTAAAACAAGCTTTTTTTGATGAGGATACGAAAATTCTCCCTTTATGGAAGCATCTTTTAAAATATTCAATCCTAAAGCTGAGTCGCCTAAATTTCCGGTGATATAAATAAAGTCATTATTTTTTGGAGAATCTCTAAAAAGAATATTCTCATTTTTAGAGATTCCTAAAGCAAAAATATTGATAAATAAGCCATATTTTGAACGACTGCTATCACCACCTAATATCTTTAATTGATATTTTTGAATCAAAGGTTTCATTCCAAAATAAAAATTTTTCATTTTTTCCCAACTGATTCCATAAGGAATAGCAAGAGATAAAAAAATATATTTTGGATAAGCACCCATAGAAGCTAAATCGCTTAAGTTAACAGCTAGGCTTTTATATCCAAGAGTTCTCAAAGACATCCATTTCAAATCAAAATGAATATTTTCAATTAATAAATCATTTGTAATAACATAAGATTCCTGCTCTTTAAATGGAATAATAGCCGAATCATCCCCTATTCCATATTCAAAAAAATTCTTTTTTTTACTAGAAAATGAAAAATTTTGAAATAACCACTTTAACCAATCATTTTCACTTATCATTATTCAACTCTTAAAATTTAATATTGAAAAAGTATAAAACATTTTCTACTTTATAAGTATATGGAAAATATAAAAAATTTATTGAATCCTGGAAGTTTAATGCCAGAATTCTCTCTAAAAGACTCTAATAATATAGAAGTTTCTTCAACTAGCTTTAAAGGTAGTTTTCTTGTTTTATACTTTTATCCTAAAGATAATACTCCAGGATGCACAAAAGAAGCTTGTGATTTTAAAGATAATTTTTCAGCATTTGAAGCTTTAAATACTAAAATTGTAGGAATTAGTCAGGATAATACAGATTCTCATAAAAAATTTATTGAAAAATATAATCTCCCTTTTATTTTATTAAGCGATCCTACAGGTCAAGTTTGTGAAAAATATCAAGTATTAAAAGAAAAATTATATTTTGGTAAAATTCATAGAGGAATAGAACGATCAACTTTTATTATCGATAAGAATCAAATTATCAAAAATATCTATAGAAAAGTAAATGTATTAAATCATATTAAGGAGGTTTTAAATTGCCTAAAAATTCATTAGAAACTGAAAAAATTGTTATCATTGGCTCAGGACCTGCCGGATGGACCGCTTCTATTTATGCATCACGAGCTATGCTAAATCCTGTTATCTACGAGGGATTACCTAAAAAGGATATGATCCCAGGTGGTCAATTGATGTTCACAGGACTTGTCGAAAATTATCCAGGTTTCTCAAAGGGTATATTAGGTCCAGAATTAATGGAAAATATGAAAGCTCAGGCCATAAATTTCGATACCAAGGTTATACAGGATTCTATTGTTGATATTAATTTAAAAACATATCCATTTGAACTTATAAGTAGCCAATCTAAAAAGATAACTGCATTTTCTATCATTATTGCAACTGGTACTCAACCAAGATGGCTTGGCCTAGAAAATGAAACTCGCCTTAAAAATTTAGGTGGCGGAATATCTACTTGTGCTATCTGTGATGGATCTTTACCTATATTCAGAAATCAGAATCTTGCAGTCGTCGGTGGTGGTGATGCTGCTTTAGAAGAAGCTTTATATCTAAGTAAAGTAGCTAAGGAGGTTTTTCTTATCCATAGAAGAGATCAATTTCGTGCAAGTAAGATTGTTCAAGATCGTGTTTTTAAAAATAAAAAAATTAATATTTATTGGAATAGTGTAATAAAAGATATTTTAGGGGAAGATAGTGTTGAAGGGCTAACATTAGAAAATTTAAGTACCAATAAAACTTTTGAGCTTTCAATAAAAGGGCTTTTTATTGCAATTGGCCATATTCCCAATACAGAATTTTTAAAATCTAAAATTGAGTTAGATGCTCAAGGTTATATTATTGTTAATAAAAAAAGCCAATTTTCTAATGAAACTAGCGTGGAGGGAGTATTTGCTTCAGGTGATGTAATCGATCCCTATTATAGACAAGCTATTACCTCTGCTGCAAGTGGAGCAATAGCTGCAATAGACGCTGAAAAATGGTTGACTCGAAAGGGTTTAATTTAAAAAAGTGAGAATTATTAATATAACCCTTTACTTTTAGTAGATCCTTTGAGATTAATTAATGGATGATCTTTAACTTTGGAAATAACTTCATCACTACTTTTTAAGATTCCATCAATTTTTTTCTTAAGCTCTTCATCATGAATTAAACTACCAATAAAAGCGTCTTTATTGTTTACATTTTTTGTAACTTTATCGATGTTGCCGACAATACTGTAAATCTTACTCCTAATATCTTTGATAACGGTATTTACTTCTCTAGCAGATTCTTTAAAATTTGCTAAAATATTCATAATGTTTATCATAATAGCACTAATATCCTCATTTTTAACCTGACCTATTAAACTATCCCCCTTAAATAGTAAGGTTTTGATTTGGACAGAGATAATATTTAAATTTTTGACAAAATCAGTGAGATCTTCATTTTTCATAACATCTTGAGCGGTAGAAAGAGTATCATTTAAATTTTTAATAAATGGACGGATATCTAATTCAATAATACGATTTAAACGCTTAACTAAATCCATTGCTGAACTGGTTAAATTAGTATTTGAAAACCCCTTAAAACGGATATCCTCTAAATTGATTTTATCATACTTAGAATAAGGATCCCCTATTTTCATAACTAAGTAATTACTACCAAAAATAACATTAGATTCTTCAAAATAGATTTTATGGGTTTTTAAAACCTTTTCTACACTATCATTGATAAAATATATATAAATATCAACATTTTCAGTAATACTATTATAAACAAGCTTACCGACCTTAGCAACGTTAACATTACCCTTAATCTTTACATAGCTACCAGTATCCAAATTTTGGACGCTTTCAAATTCAATAATATAATATTTTTTACTTTTAAAGAATAAATATTCAAATTGATTTAATAAAGCTAGGAATCCAAAAAGAGAACCCAAGCAAACTAAGGTTAATATACCTACTTTTACTTCTTTTTTCATTAATTTCTTTCTTCATTTTTTATAAAATCATTAAACTGGTTTAAAAACCAGAAATTAAGAAATACTGACTGTATATAAATAAAACCCATAAAATTAATTATACTTATACTTTCCTTAAGTGGGGAAATATAATTACTATTCATAGTATATAAAATAAAAAATAATACAATTGTATATACAAAAAAAATTAAAAAAATGTTACTTACTTTACTATACTTAATGAAAATCTTTAAAATGGATCGCTTTAGGCTTCTATTCTTATTGATTTTATCTTTTCAATTTATAGCTTCCAAGAGTTGTAACTACCACTATCGATTCAATGAATTAAATAATTATTTCCTAAATAAAGACGAAATAAGGGTTATCCAATATCTAAATGAAAGTAAAGATATTTATATAAAAACACAAGCTATCTATATATTAGGAGAATTAAAAAGTCAAAAGGCCATCCCTTATTTATTAGCTTATCTTCGATCTAAATATTGGGAATTACGTTATTATAGTTTGATTTCATTAAATAAAATTGGCTGGAATTTTGATTTCAATCATCCAGATATAAAATATTTGCTTGAGAAAGAAGACAATATAGAAATTTTAAATTTTATCAAGAGTATAGAAAAACAAAAAGATAAACAAAAAGATAAAAAAATAAATTAATAGTTTTTGATTTCCTCTATTAAAGTATCAATGATTTCCTCTTCCTTAATTTTTTTGATCTGTTTCCCTTGTTTATAAACCATGCCTATACCCTTTCCACCAGAAACACCAATATCAGCTTCCATAGATTCACCTGGACCATTAACAATACAACCCATAATAGCAACTTTCATTTTTTTATGTATACCTTCTGTAGCTTTTTCAACTTGATTTGTAATATTAATTAAATCGATTTCGCATCTACCACAAGTTGGACAAGAGATAATTTCGATTTTTCCTTTTGTATAAAGGTTCAAAGCATTTAAGATTTCTTTAGCTAATCGTACTTCTTCTTTTGGATCTGCAGTTAAAGATACACGTAAAGTATCCCCAATACCCTTATGTAAAAGAATACCGATACCTATAGAACTTTTAACAGAACCACTAAAAAGACTACCAGCTTCAGTAATACCTAGATGTAAAGGGTAATCTCTTAATTGGATCATTTTTTCATAACTCTCAATAGTCATTAATACATTTGTTGCCTTAAGAGAAATCTTTATATCAAAAAAATTTAGATTTTCCAAAATTTTGATATGATCAATTGCTGAAGCGACAAGATTTTCTGCATTGACAACAGAATATTTATCACGATTAATAGATCCTCCATTGACTCCTACTCGTATTGGGATTTGTTTTTCCTTGGCTAAAGATACAATATCTTGAATTTTATCTTCCCTCTTTAAATTACCTGGATTTAATCGTAAACCATCTACGCCCTGCAAGATAGATTCTATAGCTAACTTATAATCAAAATGAATATCAGCAACTAATGGGATAGATATATTTTCTTTAATTTTATGTAAAACTTTTGCAGCTTTCATATTTGGGACAGAAACACGGATAATATCACAACCTATTTTTTCGAGTCCTTTAATTTCATCAATAACTTCTGAATAAAGGGAGGTATCCTTAGTGGTCATAGATTGAATGCTAATAGGAGCATCTCCACCGATATACAGATTTCCAAGTTTAATTTTTCTTGTTTTTTTTCTATTCATTTGATTACAATTCTTTTTTGATTTTTTTTAAAAAAATTCCTAAAATTAAATTTTTATATTTAGCTTTATGTAATATATAAAATAAATTTTTTATTTCTTTATATTTATAATAAAGTAAGTATAAAATTTCTTTTTATAAAGAGTAATATTATTCTAGTGTATACTTATATGTTATTTTTTCAAAAAGTAAAGAAAGTAAAATTATTTCTTATTTTAGTATTGTTTTTTTATTTGCTAAATATAAATTTAAATGCTTTAGATGAAAGAATATATTCTTTTTCACTAGAGAAAGCAGATAAAAATTATTTAAAATACATGGAGGAAGAGAATTATTCGTTTCATAGTTTAAATTTCTTAGATGATGATTTGGCTTTATATTGGAAAAATAGATACTATGAGCTTTTTAATGAAATAAATGAGCTAAGTAATTTTTCATTATCCGAGAAATCTATTCAATATGCAAAACCTACAAGCCATAATTTTATGATCCTTTTAAAGGATCTCGTTCATATGAAAGAAGATTATCAATCTTATGCAAAGATTTATATCGATCGTCAATTTATAGGGGAAACAAGTCATGGGTTAAGATCTCAAGTTAAAGAGATAAAACTTAATCTTCAAATTAATCATAAATTTTTATTGAATGTTGAAAAATATGTCTTTAATCCATTTAAAAAAACCTGGGAAAGAGAGTTAAATTTATATCAACCAAAAAACAAGTATTTAACTATTCCAGAGGATAAAATTTTAGTTTATGAGATAATATATGATTCAAGTAAAGAAAGTCCTGAAACTTCTCACTTGAAATATGATTATCTAAATTATTTTTTAGTACAGTAAAAAAAAGTACCTCTTTAAAGATCTCGTTCATATGAAAGAAGATTATCAATCTTATGCAAAGATTTATATCGATCGTCAATTTATAGGGGAAACAAGTCATGGGTTAAGATCTCAAGTTAAAGAGATAAAACTTAATCTTCAAGTTAATCCTAATTTTTATTGAATGTTGAAAAATATGTCTTTAATCCATTTAAAAAAAACTTGGGAAGAGAGTTAAATATTTATATCAACCAAAAAACAAGTATTTAACTATTCCAGAGGATAAAATTTTAGTTTATGATAATATATGATTCAAGTAAAGAAAGTCCTGAAACTTCTCACTTGAAATATGATTATTTAAATTATTTTTTAGTACAATGAGAAAAAAAATACCTCTTTTATTTGAAATAATTATTATTCTATTTCTTTTTAATCACTGCGTCATTATTGCAGATATGAGAAAATCTAAAAAAAAGGATGCTAAAAAAGCTTATTATACAAACGATTTCGTTTATCATTATACTAATTATCAGTTTGAAGAAGCTTACAAGGCTATAAATGAATTGATTTATAGTTTAAATAAAAATAAAAAAAGCAAAAATTATTATCTTTATCTCTTAGAAAAAGGTAAGATCGAATTGACTTTAGGAAAATATGATGAAGCTATTGTATCTTTTACTGAAGCAGAAAAGTTTTTTGTAGAATACGAATCAAAAATCAATATCTCTGAAGAAATTTCATCTTTTTTTGCAAATACTCTACAAACTACTTATATGGCTCAACCTTATGAAATTATCTCCATCAGTAATTATTTAACTTTGGCTTATTTCTTATCAGGTAAAGATGATAGTGCTAGAGTTGAACGAAATCGTATACTCCGAAAAATTAACTACTTTTTAGAACATGATAAAGCTTATCAATATCTAGATAATTCATTTTCAAGATATATTGCAGCTATTCTATACAAGTTAGAAGGGCAAATGGATGATGTAAGAATTGAATATGAAAAAATATTACAAAAATCCAAGATCCTTACAGAAACTGATAAAGAAAGTCTAAAAGATCAACTATATTCTAATGAGCATAAAAAGAGATTAGTTCTAATTATCGAAAAATCTTTAGCTCCATTTATAGAATCAAAAAGAGTTAATCAGGGTGACTATATTTATTTTGTTCCAGAATTAAACCAATGGGAAAATAATTTTGATTTTACTATTTACCTAAATGAAAAAAATATCACCACCCCTTTATATCTATCAAATTTAGAAGAAGTCATTTATAAGAAATATCTACAAAATCGTAAAAAGCATAATGATCTTATTTATAGAAAATTACTTACTAGTACCCTTTTACATGTTGTTGAAACAATATTCATGGGGCATAATCTCCATCAAAATAAAAAACAATATCTTAATCATGAAGCAGATACTAGGTATTGGAGTTCTTTAAGTTTACAAACTTATATTCAACATATTCCAGATTTAAGTATTGGAGAGCATACTATTATTGTTGAAAGCCCTAAAAAAAAATATATTAAAACTTTAAAAACAATAAAAAATCAAAATTTATATATACTTCATTTCCATTTCCCTTCTTAAGTAATTATTTTTAAGCTTATCAAAAATATTATCTTAGAAAGTTTTGGAAAAGTTAAAATCTTAGTAATAAAAATCAATATTTTATGTAGTCCATTTCCTCTTTCCTTACTTAAAATTTTCTTTATTAAATTCATCCAAATCTATTCAAAAAAAATTTATATTTAAAATTAAAGGAGTAATAATTTATGAGTAAAAAAATAGTTATTTTAGGTATAGGAAATATGGGATTTTCTATCCTATCAGGAATAATAGAAAAAAAAATCGTATCACCTAGTGATATCATTGCCATTGATTTAGATGAAAATAAATTAAACAATATAAAAAAAGATATAAAATTGGAAACCTTCCATTATTTAAATGATGATTGGATGCAACCTTTTAATAATTTTAAAGAAATTATACTCATCCTATCTGTCAAACCAAATGATGTAAAAGGTATATTCGAAGATTTAAGAAAAAAAGTCCTTACGAAATCCAAGGTCTCTATTCATATTGTATCAATCTGTGCAGGATTGACTATCCATCAATTAGCTAGCTTTCTTGGAGAAGATAAGCAAAAAATAACAAGAATTATGCCAAATCTTCCACTTTTAGTTGCAGCTGGAGCAAGCTCAATCTCTCATAATGAACATGTTCAGGAAAAAGATAAAGGATTTATATATACTTTATTTTCAAGTGTAGGAAAAGCAATCGAGTTAGATGAAAAATATGTTGATGCTGTAACAGGAGTTTCAGGAAGTGGCCCTGGTTATGTTTGTCTCTTTGTCGAAGCTTTAGCTGATGGTGGCGTCAAAGCTGGGCTACCAAGAAATATCGCACTCGATTTAGCAAAACAAACCGTCTTTGGAACAGCAAAGCTTCTTATCGAAAAAGATGAACATCCTGCTGTATTAAAAGATAAAATTTGCTCACCTGGAGGAACAACAATCGCTGGAATTTCCGCTTTAGAAAAATATGGATTACGATATTCCGTAATAAAAGCAGTCGATAAAGTTTATAAAAGATCTAAAGAATTAGGCAACCAATCTTAATTTTAAAAATTATTATAAAAAAAGACTTAAAGTAGGATTAACTTGAAATTTTTAAATTTAACTTTTTTAGACTTCAATATTTTTTTTGGAAAGTTCTTTAAAAAATTATATAGAAATTTCAAGTTATCCAGAAATACAAAACTACTCCTCATTTCTATCCTAATAGGTATCTTTATTGGATTTGTAAGTATCTTTTCTAAGCATTTGATTTATGAAGTACAATATTATTGTTTCGGAACAAGAAGTAATGATCTTTTAAGTACATTAAGAGTATCTCCTTGGTATATTATAGTTTTTTCTCCATGCTTAGGGGGGCTTATCGTAGGTATCCTCTTCAATACCATTTTCAAGGATAGTTATGGAGATGGCGTCGAACAAGTTATGGTTTCCGTTTCAACACAAGGCGGAAAATTAAAAATGCCAGGAGTTTTAGGAAGAATAATAGGTGGTGCTATTAGTGTCGGATCTGGAGGATCTAGTGGTCGAGAGGGTCCCATTGTCCATATTGCTAGTGGAATTGCTTCTAGTATAGGTCAATTACTTCATTTAAATCAGGAATCTATTAAAATTTTAGTTGGTGTTGGTGCTGCATCAGGAATCGCAGCAGGATTCGGTGCTCCTATCGCCGGAACTTTTTTTGCTGTAGAAATCATTTTAGGTGATTTTGCAATTCGAACTTTAACTCCAATTATCTTAGCAGCAGTCTCAGCAACAATAGTTAGTGGATATTTTCTCGAAGCTTCTATCCCATTTGAAATTATTTTACATGATTATGTAGTAAAAAATCCAATTGAGTTTATTGGATTTGCCTTCTTGGGGATTATCACTTCTATTTGTTCTATCATATTCATTGAAAATATTCTAATTTCTGAAGATTTTTTTGAAAAACTGAAAATTCCAGATTTTCTAAAACCAGCTTTCGGAGGATTATGTGTTGGTATAATCGGATATCAAATACCTGAAATTATGGGATTAGGCTATAGTGCCATGTTGAATATCATCAAAAGCTCTGAGGAGATTAGTCTTTTAGGATCTCCATGGCTTATGCTATTCCTATTATTTATTTTTAAAACAATATCTACAGGATTAACATTAAGTTCTGGGGGATCTGGAGGAACTCTTATTCCAGCACTTTTTGTGGGCTGTGTTGTTGGAAAGATTTATGCTATTTCTTTAAATTATATTTTTCCGGAATTTGTAACTAACTCAGGAGCTTATGCTATCATTGGAATGGCTGGTCTTTTATCTGGAACGACACAAGCACCTATTATGTCTATCATGCTATTTTTTGAGTTTACAAATAACTACCAGATTATTGTACCAGTCGTGATTACGTCGTTTATTAGTACATTATTTACAAAATATACCTTTGGTTATACTATTTATAGTATAAAGCTAAAGAAACAAGGTATTAATATTTATAATACGTTAGAAAAAACTATTATGTCTAGTATTTCAGTTTCTGAGATTATGACAAAAAATATTTTCTGTAAGATTCAAGAAAATGCATCTATTAAGGAAGCTTTAGATTTATTTTTTAAATATCAAACGAATGTATTATTTGTGGTAAATGAGGAAGATATTTTAGTAGGAAGCTTAACTTTTTTCAACGTTAAATTACTGATAACAGAGGAGGATCAGAATAGGTATTTTGTTCAAGACGTTATGGAGAAAAATACTCCTTATATAGTTCCATCAGACTCGCTATTTTATTGTATGAAAGTATTTTCTTCTATTGAGCAAGGAGTTCTTCCTATTGTTGACTCTAGATATAATTTAAAACTTATTGGAAGTGTTGATCAGAAGAAAATCTGGTTTATTTATAACCTAGAGATTGGGAAAAATACTGAAGAAACAATGAGATTTAGCTCAAAGATTGGAGATAATACATCTAGAAAGTATATTAATTTCACTTCTGATTATCGTTTTGAATCTATTCCAGTTCCACCATTCTTTATTGGAAAGACTTTGAAAGATATTAATGCTAGAAAAAATTATGGGATTATGATTTTTACAGTTCAAGAGAAAAATTCTTCTACTCATGCATTAGTAAATCCAGATACTATTTTTAAGAAGGATGATTTTCTTATTATTGCTGGAGATCATAAAACATTGAATGAATTTTTGGAAAAGATGTCTCATTAAAAAAAGGTAGATTCTCTTAAAAAGAAGTTTAAAATTTCTTCCCTATTATCTTGATAAAGATCTTTTTTTCTGAATGGATATCGAGTCAATGGTATATGGATTCCTTTTACCTGGATATAAATTTGGATTTGATCGATTTGATCGAAAGATAAGAAAATGGAAAAAAGAATAGACTTCAAAAGTAAATTACGATAATCCAATGGTTGTTTATTTAATTCTATGAAAAAATTTCGATTAAAAGTAATAATAAGCTTATCTAAATAGATCCAAGAATTTTGGATAATGACTCTTCGTGAAAAAAAAGTTTCAAAAAATGGGTTTTTAGGCCCATTAAAAATAGATACTAAAATGTAATCAATTTTTTCTCTTAAATGTAGATGGTGTAAAATTTCTCTTTTTTCGAAAGAAAGCTTAGAATAATCTGCATTTGGATAAAATAGATAAGCGGAAGAAAAGCTTCTAGATTGAAAGTGATAAAAAGAAAATGATGCGATAAATACAATATGAAATAAAAAGAAAAAATTAGACATATAAGAGTAAAATTAAAAGAATATTAATTCTAATGATGAGCCACTTTTATTACCTTATATCTTTTTTTTATTTATTGATGACTTTTTACTACTAGTTTTTTTAGTAGCTGTCTTTTTAGTATTCTTCTTACTAGATGCCTCTTTAATAGAAGCTTTCTTTTTTATTCCCTTCTTTTCAACAACTTCCCTTAAAGAGCAATTTGTATTTTTACATATCCCTTCACTTTTTATTTTTGATTTTTTTGCAGATTTTGAAAATAAAATCTTATCACAAGCTTTACAATATGAATCTTTAAGAGGCTCAGACCAAGAACTAAAATTACAGTTCGGATAAAGACTACATCCATAAAAAAAGCCAAATCTAGCCCTTCTAGAAATTATATTTCCTTGACAATCTCCATTTGGACACGGTGCTAAAGGTACAGATAAAATATTTTTACACTCAGGAAATTTAGGACATGCCAAAAAACTACCTTTATAGGTACTCTTGATCTTCATTATAGATCCACATTTTTCACAAGTTTTATCTGAATCTTTATCTAATTGTCCTTTAATTATTTTCATTTCTTTTTCAGCTTTTTGAAGCTTGATATAAAAATCATTAAAGAAATCACGAAGTAATTTGACCCAGTCTTTTTTATTTTCTTCTATTTCATCTAATTGGATTTCCATATTTGCAGTAAATTGAGAATCAGTAATATTATCAAAAAACTCAGAAATCATATCATTAATAGACAAGCCGAGTTCTGTTGGGAGAATTTGTCTTTTTTGTCTTCGGATATAACCTCTTTTAATTAAAGTTTGAATAGTTGGTGAATAAGTACTTGGCCTTCCTATACCGCTATTTTCAAGTTTTTTAACTAGAGAGGCTTCATTATATAATGGAGGTTCTTTAGTAAAGAGCTGTTTAAGGTCAATTTTTTCTAAAGATACAAGATCTCCCTGTTTTAATTGAATTAAATGATTAAAATCTTGTTTTTCGAAAGAGAAAGCCTCTTCATCATCTATCTCACGATAAACTTTTAAAAATCCCAAGAAATCAATTCTAGAAAAATTAGCTTTGAATATCCCATTTTTTGAATTTTTAGGAATGATTTCAATAGAAAATTGGTCATAGATTGCCTTTGCCATTTGCGAGGAAACAAAGCGATTCCAAATCAATCGATATAATTTCTCCTGATCTTTATTCAAAAATTCTGCACTTGAATCAGGATCTCTATAAATAGAAGTTGGACGAATACATTCATGAGCATCTTGGCTAACTTTCTTATTTTTATAAAAATTAGGTTTAGGAGGTAACATCTCTTTCCCATAGTATTTATCTATATAAGATCGAACCTCTTTCAGGCTTTCATTAGATGTACGAAGAGAATCAGTTCTCATATAAGTGATAAAACCAACACGATCTTTTCCCATTTTAATACCTTCATAAAGAGATTGTGCAATATTCATTGTTTTTTCAACTGAAAATCCAAGTCGATTAGAAGCTTCTTGTTGTAATTTACTAGTTATAAATGGTGGATATGCATTTTTTTCCTGTTTCTTTCTTTGGATTTTATCAATAATATAATCTTTTTCTTTTATAAATTCGTCTTTGATCTTTTCAGCAGTAATTTTATCTGGAATATTAGGATTTTTAGATTTATATTTAAATAAAAATGTTAAAATTTGTATCTGATATTGTAAATTTTTAAATAGAGCATTTATTTCCCAATATTCTACAGGTTTAAAATTATCAATTTCTCTTTGACGATCGGAAATAATTTTCAAAGCTGCAGATTGTACACGCCCAGCTGATAAACCTGATTTGACTTTTTTCCAAAGCAGAGGACTTAAATTATAACCAACTAAACGATCTAAAATACGCCTTGCTTTCTGAGCCTCTAATTTGTGTAGATTTAAATCTCTTGATAATTGAATAGAATTTTTGATTGCATCGGGAGTAATTTCATTAAAGACAATACGACGTATAGGGATTTTCAAATCTAATTTATCAATAATCTGCTTGACACCCCAAGCAATAGCCTCCCCTTCACGATCATTATCTGCCGCTAGAAAAATTTCTTCAGCATCCATAGCAGCTTGCCTGATTTCCTTAATGACTTGGCTTTGACCTTTTACAAAAATATATTCTGGCTCAAAATCTTTTTCAATATTAACAGCTAATCTTGACTTAGGAAGATCTAACACATGGCCCTTTGAAGATATCACTTTGTATTTTAGGCTACCAAGATATTTAGAAATAGTATCTGCTTTAGTTGGTGATTCAACAATAACTAACTTTTTTTTCTGACTACTTGAGTTTTTAATAGGCTTCAATTTCTGATCCTTTTTTTTACTTATTTCCATATAACTTCCTTAAGTTCATAATCTTTTTTTATTAAAAAAATATAAATTACCCTTCTGAAAACAATATTTATCTATTTCTAATAAAGACAACAACATCATGACTTGATTTGGAGAAAATGTACTTTCATCAATAATTTGATCTGTAGTTTTTGCTTCTTTTAAAAGAAGTTTTAATAAAGATTTTTGATCTTCATTTATATCTTCAATTAAGTCAATTTTTTTTATAAAAATTTCTTCATTATTATTTTGAATAAACTCAGTATCTTTTTCTTCCTTCACTTTAGAAAGATGCTTATCAATATATTCAAAATCTAAAACAAGTTTTAGATCTTCTTTTAGGTCGGCAAAATTTTCAATTAATTTTGCACCATCTCTCAAAAGTTTATGATTTGCACCATAAAATAAGCTATTTGCTGGACCAGGATAAGTATAAATTTCTCGTCCATAATTTAAAGCATGATCAACAGTATAAAGAGCTCCAGATTGTAAAGAGCCCTCAATTAAAACAGTCCCAAGAGAAAGACCAGCAATAATACGATTCCTTTGAGGAAAATGAAATGGAAAAGGTTTAGAACCTAAAGAAAATTCTGATAAAATTACTGAATCTTCTTTATAAATGCGATGATAAAGCTCCTTATGTTCAAAAGGATAAATATAATCTACTCCACAACCTAAAACAGCAATAGTCCGACCTTTTGCATCTAATGCAGCTTTATGTGCTATTCCATCTATACCCTTAGCTAAACCGCTTATAACAGTTAATCCACTTTTAGCAGCATTGAAAGATAATTCATAAACATTTCTTTGACCCAAATCTGAAAATTTTCTCGATCCCACAATAGAGATCGAATTGATATCCTCTTTTAATAATTTTCCTTTTACATATAAGCAAATTGGATAGTCTTCAATTTGAAGTAAATTATTTGGATAATCTTCATGATAAATATCTAAAATCTGGACATTTTGTTTTTTAGCTAGCTCTATCTGCTTTTTAGAAAATTGGACTAATCTATTTCTATACTCTTGTGAGATTGTTTTAAATTCTCTATTTGATAATCTAGCTAAATAGTTTTTAATGTTAGTTTCACTATCATGGAAAAAGACCTCTAAATTTTCTTTATAATCCATCAAAATATATTTTTTAATAGGATGAGGTATTGTTTCTAAGTGTAAACTTAATAAGTATAAATTTTCTGTTTTGTCCATATTATTTTATTATATATTTCACTTTTTTCATTTCCCTATTTAATAGTTTAAATTTAAAATTTTCATTTTTATAAAAAAGTATATAAAATTAAAGTTATACTAATTAAGGTTTTTTATGAAAAAAAGTCAAAAAAAAATTGAGGAAAAAGAAAATAATCAAGCTATTATCGATTATACCTTTCGTCCAAAAACTTTCCACTCATTTATCGGTCAAGAAAAAGCTAAAAAAAATCTAAAAATATTTATTGAATCCTCAAAAAAAAGAAAAGACAAATTAGATCATATTTTACTATACGGACCTCCAGGATTAGGAAAAACAAGCTTGGCTTATCTTATTGCAACTGAAATGGAAAGCCATATTAAAATTATTCAAGCTCCAGTCCTCAAAAAAACTGGTGATCTTGCTTCCCATCTAACCAATCTAAAAAATTATGATATCTTTTTTATTGATGAAATTCATAGACTCCGTATTGAACTAGAAGAAATACTTTATAGTGCAATGGAAGATGGAAAAATCAATATTATGATTGGTGAAGGTGTTAGTGCAAAATCTATTCGATTATCTCTTTCAAAATTCACTCTGATTGGTGCAACAACAAAAATGGGTCTCTTAAGTAGTCCATTACAATCTCGATTTAGTATTATTGAACGATTAGAACATTATAATGAAGAAGAACTCACTGAAATTATTATCCAATCATCAAAAATAATTGGAATAGAAATCAATCTCGATAGTGCAAAAGAAATCGCAAAACGTTCTAGAGGAACTCCTCGTATTGCAAATAATCTACTAAAAAGGGTCAGAGATTTTGCTGAATTTGAGAATAAAAATAAAATTGATGTTCCTATCACACTAAAAGCATTTGATAAATTAGAAATCGATCCATTTGGCCTCAATAAAATTGATCAAAGATTACTCAAAATTATGGCAAATAATTTTAATGGTGGCCCAGTTGGAATCGATACTCTAGCTATATCATTAGGAGAAACCCCTCTGACTATAGAAGATCATTATGAGCCTTATCTTATACAAAAGGGATTCATTTCTAGAACATCAAGAGGTAGAATCTTGACAAATTTATCTTATTCTTATTTAAATTTAAAAAAAAATATAAACTAATAGATATGAGGAGAAAAAAAGATAATGAAAAAATTGAATCTGATTCAGATAGAAGATAGTAAATCTCTTTTTGAAAATTTAAATAAGGACAATCTGAGCTTTAGAATTGAAAATTTTGGTTGTCAAATGAATGTAGCTGATGCAGCTGAAATGAAAATCTTACTTAAAAAAAATGGCTTTCAAGAAATAAACAGTGAAGACCAAAAAATTGTACCAAATATTATTATCTTAAATAGCTGTGCCATTAGAGAGACTTCAGAAGATAGAATCTATGCTAAATTAATAGAATATGGGAGCCTTAAAAAAGAATATCCTTTAATTATTGTTTTAACAGGTTGTGTTGCTCAAAAAGAAGGAAAACGTATTATTGAAAGAATACCAGAAGTTAATTTAGTTATTGGAACTCATGAAAAATATCGTATTCATGAAATCTTACATGAATATTTCGAAAATGAAATCTTTATCTATTCAACTCTTAGTAAAAAATATATGACAAAAGCTAAATCAAAAGTTTTTGATGATCTAGGAGGGTATCAATTTACTGAATCTGTTCAACAAAAACAATCTCCTTTTAAAGCGGATATTATTATTATTCATGGTTGTAATAAATTTTGCTCTTATTGTATTGTTCCCTATACTCGAGGACAGGAGATGAGTCAACCTAGTCAAAAGATCATTGAAGAAGCAAAAAAATTAGTAGATAAAGGGGTCTCAGAAATTTGTCTATTAGGGCAAAATGTCAATTCTTATGGAAAGGATACTAAGGATATCTCTTTTGCAAGGTTGCTTTTCGAATTAAATGAAAAAATAGATGGATTAAAAAGAATACGATTTATTACATCCCATCCGATGGATTTCACTGACGAACTTATCGATGCTATTGCTGAATGTGAAAAAATTTGTAAATATGTTCATTTGCCAATTCAAAGTGCCTCAGATTCAGTTCTAAAAAAAATGAGAAGAGAATATACCTATCAGCATTATTTAACTATTATTCAAAAATTACGTCAAAAAATAAAAAATCTTGTTTTATCAACAGATATTATAGTTGGATTTTGCGACGAAAATGAAAAAGATTTTGAAATGACTTATAATGCTTTAGACGAAATCCGATACGATCATGCTTATATGTTTAAATATTCTGTTCGAAGAGGTGCTGAAGCGGAAAAATATGAAGATAATGTCCCTGAAGAAGAAAAAAAGAGACGCCTTCAACTTATCATTCAACGCCAGCATAAGATTACTAGTGAAATTAATTTAACTAATTTAGGAAATATTGAAGAAGTTCTCTTTGAAAATCCGAGTCGAAACGACGCATCTCAACTTATTGGAAAAACAGATGGAAATAAACCTGTTATTGCAAATTTAGATCCGAGTTATATTGGGAAATATTTAACAGTTAGATTGAGTCAACTTAAAGGAAATACATTTTTAGGAGATATAATAAAAGGAACTTCATAAAATTGAAAAAATCAGTTATATTAAACATTGGAACAGAAATTATCAAAGGAGAGATTAAGGAAACAAATTCTTTTTTTATTGCTAAAAATTTAAAAATATTGAATATTTCAGTAGAAAAGATTATAACTGTAGAAGATGATTTGCAAAATATAGTTTCCACTATCAAAGGGATAATAACCGAACAAAAAATTGACTATCTAATCATTTCTGGTGGGATTGGACCTACAGAAGATGATTTAACTAGAGAGGCTATTAGTCAAGTATTAAATATAAAATTAAAATTTAGTAGAAAGGAATGGGAATATCTTCAAGATACAAGAATAAGGAAGTTAAAAAAGAAGAATAAGCTTTGTTATTTTCCTGCAAGGAGTAGAGTCCTTAGATCTATTTATAAAACAGCATCCGCCTTTTTAGTAGAACAGGATAAGATAAAAATTTTTATCTTACCAGGAGTTCCATATGAGATGAAATATTTACTTCAAAAAAGGATTATTCCATTTTTAAAGAAAGAAAATAAAAAATCTAAAAATTTAGATTTAACGATCAAAATTTTTGGTTATAGAGAAAAGTTTGTTAATAATTTTGTAAAAAAGCTACTTAAAAATGAAAAAATTCATTGGGGAATATTATCTAGAAACGATGGTGTATGGATTAAATTTTATTTTGAAAATACTTTAAAAATAAATACCTTAAAAGAAAGAAGGGCAATTTTAATTCAACAGTTTAAAACTTATTTTAAAGATGCTATTTATAGTTGTAATGGAAATACGATGTTAAAAGAAGTTGAAAATTTAATTTTTAGTAAAAAAGTAAAAATTTCAACAGTAGAATCTTGTACTTCTGGTCTAGTAGGTGTTTTTCTAAATAAGATTAAAAATATATCTAAATATTATATGGGATCAGTAGTTCCATATACAAAAGAAGCAAAATTAAATATCACTAAAATTGATCCTAATATTATCCAAGAAACTTCAGTAAATAAGGAAACTGTGATACATCTAGCTGAGTGGGGATTGAATTTATTTAATTCGGAAATATGTCTTTCGATTTCAGGGAATCTTGGACCTAAAAAGGAAAGAGAGGCAGATCCTAAAGTAGGTATAGTTTATTTTTGTCTTTTTTCTAAGAAGAATCCTATTAGACAAATTGAAAAGAAATATTTTTTAGGTAATCGGGAAATCATTAGAAAAAAAGCTGTTTTTTTTGCTTTAAATATGTTGAGGCTTTTTTTAAAAAGGGATAAAAGTTAATATGTTAGAAATCGTGAATCTTTGTTTAAGCTATCATTATAAAAATCTAAGTTATGAGATTTTAAAAAATCTTAATCTTACAGTTAACGAAAAGGATTTCATTTTTATCAAAGGTGAATCTGGGATAGGAAAAACAAGTTTGTTTAAAATTTTAGGCGGATTTATCAAGCAAGATTCAGGAGAAATTGAAGTTGCAAACGAACTATTCCCAGATTTAGATACTTCAGAAAAAGTTTTAAATAAATTTAGAAAATCATCTATGGGTTTTGTTTTTCAAGATTTTAAATTAATTCCCAAATATAATGTTCTGGAAAATCTACTACTTCCATTTAAATTTACATCTATTAAAAAAGAAGAACAACATGCTATCATTCATGAAATGCTTGAAAGATTCCATTTACTTGATAAAATTAATTCTTATCCTATATTTTTATCTGGGGGGGAAATACAAAAAATTTCTATTATTCGTTCTCTTGTTAGAAATCCAAAACTTATTATCGCTGATGAACCATTTAGTAATTTAGATGAACAATCTACAAAAGACATATTAGAAATGTTTATAGAATTAAATCAAAAAAATGGTATTACTTTTCTTATTTCAACACATCACTTAAATTTGGAATTTATAAACAATAAAATTAATTATAAATTATATCACATCAAAAGTAAATCATTAGAAGAAGTGAGTTATGTTTAATATTAAAACCATTATTTATACTATTATTAACTTTTTATCTCTATTTATTGTTAATTTAAAACGAAATTTTATTAAGGAAATTTTACTCATTATAGGTATACTTTTTTCAAGTTTGATTCTTATTTTAGGTTTAAATTTTACTGCTAATATTCAAGATATTTTAAATGAATTCCTATTAAAAAAAATTCCTATAAACGAAATTTATATTACTAGTGAAGTTAAAATTTTAGATAGTGGTGAAAAAAAAATTTCACTTATTACTAATGAATTGATATCTAAATTGAAATCTTGGGAGGAAATTACTCATATAGAGCCGGTATCAAAAGCCAATTTCCCAAGTGTTATTGGAATAAAAAGTTATTATGCAAGCTCTATTAAAATGGAAGCTCCTATCCTTGGTATCTCAGAAAAACTTGCTGATGAATTAATAGATAAAACATCAGAGACTTTTCCTTTATATAAAGAAAAATTTCCAAATGGATTTAAAGTAACCAATAAAAAAATTCCTCTCTTACTTCCTAATTTAGGTAGTTCTATTATCAGTAATTTTTTTCAAAATAATTCTATTCAAGCAGATAATCCTATAAAGCTCCTTCAACTATTCGAATATGAAATTATATTTAATTCTTCAATCCTAAAAGCATTAAAAGAGAAGGTCCTTATTTTAAATCCTGTTATACCAGTCGGATTTTTAGAAAAGGATTTACAAATATTAGGCCTTTTTATCCCACAAGATACTCTAGAAAAAGTCAAAAATACTATTTTAACTAAAAAATCGCATAAAAATGGTTACGAAATAGCTATTTTAAAAATACGTTCTTCTGAAGATATTACACATATTAAATCTAAATTAGATACAATTTTAAAAAATTATAACCTTCAAATCGGTGAAGATAGCATTTTCAACAAGATCGCAAATTATATTCAAAATAGTTTTAATATCTTAAATATTTCCATTTACTTCTTTATGTTCTTAATTTTAATTATCTCCAGTATCACTATATTTTATGGTTTCTCTTTCTTCTTTGAAAAAAGATCTTATGAAATAGAAATTTATAAAGTCCTTGGTGCATCTCAAACGCAGATATTCTCACTTCTTATCTTAGAAAGTTTCCTTATCACTTTATTAGCTATCTTTATTAGTTATTTCTTAAGTTTTTACTTTATAGAAAATCATATCTCTAAAGCTCTTCATTCCATGATAAAAAGTTACGGCTCTTTAATTGAGGTAAAAAGTGACAAAATATTCGAAAATATTATAGAATCTCAATTCAAATTTAGAGCTTCAAAATCTTTCTTACTTTGCTTATTTATATTTATTATCTCAAATATCTCTTCTTCTTTGACTCTACTTAGAAATATCTTTAAGAAATAAATATTATAAAAATTTTTCCTTCTTAAGAAAAGATCTAATCTTATCCCTATTTCTCAATACAAAAGCAAATTCAGGATGATCATTTATGATCCTTTTTAAGTCCTTATTTGATACAACAATAGCAAAAAGTTTTTCATCAATATCCAGTTTCAGTTTATTAAACGAAAATTTTTTAGTTATAAAATAATCCCCTAATTCTAAAACGATATTAACCCCTTTTTTTTTATACCTACTGACTCTGCCATCAATAACTATGAGAAGACCTATATCTGTAAGAGTAATTTTTGTTTTTGAATGATATTCTAAAACATATGAGAATTTTGCTATACTTTGAATAACCCTATTAGAGAAATTTTTAAAAAATCCTATCTGTCTTAAAACACTCAGTATATTCCAAGATTTTGACAACTGAAATAATTTATTTTCTTTATAAACAAAAGATCGAAATATATTTCCATCTAACCGACATAATGAAACAGAAGAATAAGCAATAATTGAAGCATTCCTTTTTTTTTCATTTTCAAAAAGGGCTATTTCACCAAATAAATCCCCAGCCTCTTTGATTGCAACAACCTCTAAATGATTATCTTTATAAATAGAAACCTCACAATATCCTGTAATAATAAGATATACAAAACCATCAGTGAGATCTCCCTGTGTTAAAATAACATCATTTTTATTATAATGCACTATTTCCAAATTTCCTAAAAATGCAGATAACCAATATAAGTTAAATTTTCCAATAATTTTTGTCAAAAACCCTATGATCTTTGTAATATAAAAATTAGGACCACCAGGAATAAGAGTATAACAATTTCCTGTATTTACAATAGAAAATTTTCTAGTGAACTCTTTAGATAAGAAATCCAAATTATAAAAAATAACCCGTTTTGCTTTACTTTCAAAAACATCTTTGGGACTTCCATGAATAGGGCCTTCTCCACCATCAGCAAATAATAAATCTGTTTCCTCATTATATATAGACTTAATATTTTCTAATCTTTCATGAGAAATGATCCCTTTTTTGAACATCAATTTTGCTTCTTGTAAACTACTATTATCTCCAATCACTATAATTGAATATTCTTTTTTTTCGTGAAAAATTGAAAATTTACAACCAATCGTTGGAATAGTATGAACAGTATAATGTGGGCGAATATGAAGACCATAATAATCTAAAACATAACCTACTTGAAGAGGAATAAAATTGAAATATTTAGAAACTTCTGAAATGGATATATCTAATAAAAGAGCTGTTTTATACATAGCCATCCAAAAAATTTCAGTAGTTGTAATAATTGAAATTTTATTCCAAGAGAAAATAAAAGAGGCTAAATTGCAATGATCATCATGAATATGAGATAAAAAAACACAAGAAATTTGACCTTTTGAAATACCTAAAGCCAATAAATGATCATCCAGATAGGGGATTGCATCAATTAAGATAAGATCTCCATTATAAGACAAGATGAAACTAGCACTTGATTTTGTTGGGCTAAATCCACTTGATCCGCCCAATGCTTTAACTGAAAATTTATCTAAATTATAGAAGTTACTTTCCACAATATCATATGGAGGTTTTTGTTTTTCTTGACTATTTAAATCAATAATTTCTTTAAAACCTTTATAAGAAACTTCATAAACATTAATATTTAGATGTTTAATGACAACATCACCGAGATTAATCAAGCCCATTGTATTGAATGGATAGCTTTCTATATAATGATCTAAAGAATTAGGTATATTATTTTCATCTTTTAAAGAGAAATAATTTCTTTCTAAGATAAAAGAATCGACTAATTTTTCTGGTAATCCGATTTTGAGATAATCTTCCCTTTCTAGACCAAAAAGACAAAGATTCAATAATTTTTGATTATTATCAAGTTGATAATCATAACCTAATATTTTTAATTTTTTTTTTTTTATAAAGAAATCTTGAGAAATGAAGAGATAATAATAAAAGACAAACTCTACGGAATTTTGGAAATTATTATCAATAATAACACGATCAGTAATAATAACAGATGTTGGATTGGCTAATTTTTTAGCCTGAATTGGTTTAACAATTTCAGGAGGGATACCAAACAAAATGGTTTCATCACCGCACTGTACAAGTTTAGAATTAACCATAACGTCATAAACTTTTAACATTATCTTGCTTCCTTTTTAGAAAATAAAAAACACCCATTTTTTGTTGAAAATAACCTTTTTTTAAAATCACTAGATTTATTTTATCTGCTTCTTGTAAGAAGCTATTTAATTGATTTCTAAAATCTTCTAATGTATTAATGACTAAGAGTAATTTTTTTTCAAAATTTAAAACTCTATAAATTTCGGATAAGAAGTAGATTAAATTTATATGTTTATAATTAAGAATAGAAAAATTCAATATAGCAAGATTAATTAGATTATTTTTAAATGGGAAATTCATTTTTTCATCTTTTTGGTTGAAAAATAAATTAATAACATTTGTTTTATCCATTTGACTTCTAATATGAAAAGCATTTTCCTTTAGATCTAAAATGTAAGCTTGAGAGCTTTCCCCTATAATTTCCAACCCCTTTGATAAAAACAATCCAGATTCATAATATCCTATATCTAAAAGTAAGTGCCCTTTTTGAAGACCAGTATCTAATAATATATCCTTTATTTTCATATTTTGAAGCAATCCTTATCTTTTTTCAATTTTTTCAGCCTGTTTTATTTTTTCTATTAGTAATTTATTCATCAATTCTTCTTTTTCATTTTTGGGCTTATCTTTTTCCTTTGATATCTCTTTTTTTATACTATCCTTCTCGATATTTTCTACATTATACGGTATCTCTTTTTCTATACTATCCTTCTCGATATTTTCTACATTATACGGTATCTCTTTTTCTATACTATCCTTCTCGATATTTTCTACATTATACGGTATCTCTTTTTCTATACTATCCTTCTCGATATTTTCTACATTATACGGTATCTCTTTTTCTACACTATCCTTTTCAATATTTTCTACATTATACGGTATCTCTTTTTCTACACTATCCTTTTCAATATTTTCTACATTATACGGTATCTCTTTTTCTACACTATCCTTTTCAATATTTTCTACATTATACGGTATCTTTTTTTCTATACTATCTTTCTCAATATTTTCTACATTATACGGTATCTTTTTTTCTATACTATCTTTCTCGATATTATCTACATTATACGGTATCTCTTTTTCTATACTATCCTTTCTCCTATCTAGATTAGGCTTCGGACCTAAAAACAAATCCCTATCCAAAATCTGCTCATTTGAATTCCCATACTTATCATTTTTATACCTTATTCTTTCTTTAAAGTATCTCATAAGATTTTCAAATCGGATCCTCTTTTCTTCATTCTTATTCTTATTCTTATCTTCATACATTTCTATTATTGATAAATCATTCTCTATTACTTTTTCTTTTTTACCATCTTTCTCCTTCAACATCGGAGCATAAATATCTTCTAATCTTTTTATCTCATCAATTTTATATTCATAAAATAAATCGATCTTTTTATAAAATTTTTCAAAATTATTCAATTGATATAAATCTAAATTAGTTTCTACAGCATCTATATTATTATTAATATTAGTAGTCTTTTGTAAATTCTTTTCAATCTTAGATTCAAACTCTTTTTCCATCTCATTCTTTTTCTCTAGTATCTTACTTTCTACATAATCAAAATAATTATTTTGTATCTCTTTTAATTCCTCAATATTATAATCATGTTCATAGATTTTTTTTATTTCACCTTTTAAAACTGGAACTTTAAGTGGTTCTCCTTGAAGATAAAAATTAATAGGCACATAATCAAACTTATCTGAAAAATATTTCACAAAATCTCCAGATATTTTTTCTTTCAATGGACTATTTATATCAAAATTTTTAAGAATAAGCTCAAAAACACGCTTCGCATTAAAAATAGCTGTATTCCCTCCATATAATCCCTCAAGAATATGTGAACCACGATTAACCCCAAAATTAACAAGATATAAAAGATTATGATTTAAAATATAATTTGGATCATCCTTAACCCATTCATCTTTTGTACGTTCAGTCATTCCTAAAAAAGATAGATCTGTAGATGAACTACCAGTTTTTCCAACTCCACCAGTAATAAATCTTGTTGCTGTGCCGGAAAATGTACTTACATATCCACAAAATAAAGCAGCTTCTGCTGCCTCTCTAGAAAGGACTCTTTTTTGATATTTTTTACTTAAATCAAAATGTAGAAAATCATCATAAAATCGTATACCATAAATTGTAGTAATTGGTTGAAATATTCCACGATTTGAAATGATAGTATTAATCTGGGAAAATCTTATACTAGTGATTTCTTGAGATCCTAAAGCAATAGGATAAATTGGATCGAATTTTAAATTAGAATTAACTTCAGTATCTAACCCAGCCAATTCATTTAGAATTCGACTTAGATTTTTCAATCCAACAATTTCTGCAATCCTTACAAAAGTGTTATTTTTCGATTTAATAAAATTAATAAGATTATTTTCTTTTTTATAAGAAAAATATCCAAATGGACTTTCCTTCGAATTTTTCCAATTATCTGGATAATAATAATCATAAATTGGGACTTTCCTTACATGTTTAGAAATATATTTATATCTTCTAGGGATATCATAAAATTCATCTAATAAGGTACCTCCTTGATTTAGATATAAACTCAAAATGATCCATTTAAAGATAGACCCAAAATGGCGATTCCCTTCAACAGCCCAATTAAAATATTCATTCTTATGATTTGGATGATAAGACGAGATAGCAATAATTTTATTAGAAATATCTCCTGTTTTAATATGATTAGTTTTGATTAAGATAGAAGAACCCCCATAAAGTGGATGATCTATATTTGCATCTAATGCATCATCTTCTACTTTATGCCTATTAATTAATTCATTTGCCTTTAAGAGTTCATTATCTAGAAGATTTTGACTTTTTTCATCCAATTCCACTTGGATATCTAAACCTATATTACTGCTCCAAGACCCTAAATACTGCTGAATTTCTTTTAAGGTCTGATCTGTATAACTTTGATATTCATTAATCATTTCAGATGGGCTAAATTCAATATCTTTTTTTATAATTTCATGAAATTTGTTTTCTAATAGTAAAGGCGAAATGATTAGATTGCCATTTAAAAATTTTTTTAAAGCAATCTCCATTCTTTTATGAATATTTTTATAAACTTGCCTATATTTTAAAACATCTGATTTTAAGAAAGAAGTATCTAATTTTTTTTTATCTAATTGTTTTAATAGAGAGTTGAATTTTTGATCATCCAAAATATCACTAGTTTGTATATCCAAAACTTTTTTAAAAAGACTATAACGAATATACTGCTGACCTAATAGATTTGGAAGAAGACCAATACGAGAAATCCAAGCAATCTCTTTCAAAGAAAGCTGGTCAATAGAGTCTTTATTAAGATAATTTTTAATAATACCACTAATTCCATAATTATGATCTCGCCAAAAAGAGCCTGGAACAGATTGAATATATAAATCTAAAATATTATCCTTTTTTGGAGTAAAATAATAGATATAGATAGCACCAAAGATTTGCTGTATTTTTTCTAAAACAGTTTTTTTTTGTTTTCCCAAATACATTTCATATACTTGTTCTGATATACTGGCATAACCTTTTTTTTCATTATGAAAAACATAACCATAAGCAGCTTTTAATAAAGCAAAGACATCAACTCCACCAAACTCTATATAAAAATAATCATCTTCGAGTAACATAAAAGCATTTCGGATTTTTTGACTGATATAACTAGAACTTAAATACTTTCTCGAATTAGATTTATATTTTAAAATTTTACTTTCATATATATTGATTTCATTAATTTTTAAATCTGGAAAATGATTTAAATGAAATAATTTTTCATAATCTGGGAAATTATCCATTTCAATGAGCCATTCTTTTTGATAATTTTGACCTTGTAATGTTCCTTTGATCTGGAAAGTATAAACCCTTGCAATTTTTTTTCTTAGATCTTTAAAAAAATCTATTGTATTTTGAGTGTCATTATTTAAAAAAGCATCCTTATAAATAAAATATTTCGAATATAAAAGCGACTTATTTGTTTCTTCATTCAGATTTTTTAAATGTTTAAATTCTTTGCCTAGATCATTAAATTTTTTTGATACTTCAATATTATAAGATATTGCTGCAGAATGAAATTCTTTATCTTGAGAATTTTTAAGGGTTTTTTGTATTGATGAAATAAAATTCAGATAACTTGTAGAATGAGTCTGATATTTTAGTCCATTAGAATTTCTTTCGTAATAGAACAATTTTAATTGGAAAAGATTTAAAAGATTTTCCTGATTTTTTTTTAAAATCTCAATAAGCTGTTCTCGATTATATTGACCATTAATGGAATGTATTTTTTGATCCTTTGTTCGAATTAAAATTCCAGATCCAACTTTCTTCCTTAAAAAGGATGCAATTTCTATTATATTCGCTGGTGGGAAAAAATGATATCCAGTAATTAGCCTTAATATATGGGAAAAAACAGGATAAACCGGAGTAGGAAATTCGTTTACCTCTTGTTTATCAAAAAACTTTTTTAAATTATCCTCATATTTTTGATAAAATAATAAATTGATCCACAAATTATTATCCCTTAAATTAAATTCTTCTAAAGTAAGGAATTGATCTAAATTGAATGGTTGATTTTTATCTATATTTCTAAGACGTCCCTCTTCCCATTGATTTTGAATAAAACGTAGCGAGGTTTTATGGAGATCTTCTTTATAGCCCTTAAATGGAAAAAATAAAATATGAAATATTATAAGACATACAACAAAAATAAAATTGTATTTAGACAGAAATATATTTTTAACCCACATTTGATTCCAAAAAAAAAATTTAAAAAATTTTAATATCATATGTAATACAATTCTTCTTTATTAAAAATTTTTTATTTACCTTAATATATAAATAAAGTATAAAAATATAAATTTTATAAAAACAAGTGTAAAAAAAGAATTAAATTAGTTACCATTTAGTTATACTTATCTCAAGTCTGTGATTCAAAAATGGTATCGTATTTGTAATTTTTTATGTAGTACAAATTAAAATATATGTTTTATAAAACATTAAAGAGAATATTCTTTTTTTTATCTATTCTAAATATTTTAGCTACAGCTCCTCTAAAAGCAAAGGATTTTCCCTACATGTTAAGAGATGCAATGAAAAAATCAAGTAATTTTTTTGAACCAGTGAATATCTTAGAATTTAATTATAATGTTATTCATCATGATCAGTTTTTTGAGATTATCTATCGTCCTAGTTTTGTTTTTGGCCAAATACCATTAGGTTTTGGGTTTGTTTTCCCTTTCGCTTTCTCTATAAACCAAAAAACTAAAGATTTCAAAATACGAATGAAAGATTATAACAATTATTATACCATCTTAGAAAAATTAGATTTCTTCCAATATTCTTATGAAACAGAAGATATTTTTTTTAAAATTTCTCCATTGGAAAATATCACGTTTGGCAACGGATTTATTATCTCAAATTATAGGAATACTTTAGCTCCTGGTATTTTAAGAAATATTGGCCTCTTTTTTAAGATTAATAAAATAGGAATTCTATTTGAAACGTTTATCTCAGAATTTTATAACTTAAGCCTTATTGGAAGTAATATATCTTTTAACATTGGAAAAATAATGAAAAGTGATTCTATTTATTTAAATAACCTTAAAATAGGGGCTACAATAGGGATTGATTATAATACAAATAAAGCAACTATTGTCGAAACTTTAGATAAACAAGAAGAATTTCAAACGGTCAAAACAAATATTTTTGTTAATGATAATGAAAAACCTATGTCTCTCGCTTTTTCCATCAATTTAGACACATTACTTCTAGATCTAGAGCCCATACAACTCCATTTTTTTACAAATTATGGAAATATGCCATTAAGTAATGGACAAGCTATCAATTTTGGTATATTGCATATATTCAAAAACGATATTGCCCATTTAGATTATACTATAGAATTTCAATACCTTTTTTCCTCTAGTTTTAGGCCAGGATATTTTAATATTCTTTATGAAATTAAAAGAAACTCTAATCTCGATCTTATTCAAGATAACGAACAAAAAGGCGATTTCGGTTTCATTATTCATTTAAAGCATCAATTCTTAAAAAATACAATCCAATTTAATGTGATGTATAAACACCTTTTCCCTTTCAGTAGTGAAAATAATGAATTATCCATTTTTTTTAAAGTAAATAATGTTATAGATAAATTGCATATTGGCTTTGGATATACTCGCACTGAAATCAAAAATATTGAAAATTTAATCCAGATCCATAATCCAAAAAATTTCCTTTATATTCAATTTTTATATGGTATTGGACGTTTTCTAAAATTTGGCTTTGAATTCTCAAATGGAATTTTTAATCATAAATATGCCGAAGATAGTTTTAAAACCTTAAGAAATTTCTTAAATTTTTCTATCTTTATTAAAGTAGCTATTTAAAAAAGTAAAAGCTTTCTATATTTATTTAAAAAATTGGGGATGAAATGGATAAAAATCATTTAACAATAAAAAAAGCTCAGGAAGATGTAGATCAATTTATTTCACAGTTTTGTGGTGGTTATTGGGATCCTTTATCTAATTTAACTAGACTTGTCGAAGAAGTTGGAGAGCTTGCCCGGGAAATGAATCATAAATATGGAAAGAAAACTAAAAAAAAAACAGAGGCTCATGGTAATTTAAAAGAAGAGCTAGGGGATATCTTATTCAGTATTATTTGTCTTTCTAATTTCGAAAAAATCGATCTAGAAGAAAGTTTAAAATATGTTTTAAAAAAATATAATGAAAGAGATAAAAATCGCTGGGCCAAAAATTAGCTATTATTTAAATAATAAAAAAAGGATATTAATAAAGGATGGTAAAAATACATTGAAAATACATGAATATCAAGCTAAAAAGCTTTTTTCCGATTATAAAATTCCTGTATCAAAAGGAGAATTAGCTAAAACACCTGAAGACGCTTATCGCATTGCAAAAGCTATTGGGAAAAAAGTTGTATTGAAAGCTCAAATCCATGTTGGTGGAAGAGGAAAAGCTGGTGGCATCCAATTTGCTGATACCCCAGATGAAGCTAAAAAAATCGCCAAAAATATGTTTGGAATAACTATCAAAGATCTAAAAGTAAAAAAACTTTTGATTAATGAATGTGCCGAAATTGAAAAAGAATTCTATATGTCTATAGTTTTAGATCGGCAAAGTAAATCCATCTTATTTATGTGTAGTGAAGAAGGTGGTGTCGATATTGAAGAAGTTTCTAAAAAATCTCCAGATAAAATCTTAAAAGCTTTTATCAATCCTGCTCTAGGATTTTTAGATTTTCAAATCTCCTCTATTTTAAGAAAAATCTTTAAGAAAAAGGAAGAATTCGATATTTCACTAAAAGTAGCAAGAAATCTATATCAAATTCTTACTGAAAAAGACTGTAATTTAGTAGAAATCAATCCCTATTCACGATTAATAGATGGCAGACTCGTTGCTTTAGATGCAAAAATTAATTTCGATGAAAATGCTTTATATCGTCATCCAGAAATCATAGAATTAGTTGACCCAAATGAAATCGATCCAAATGAAGAAAAGGCTAAAGTAAATGGAATATCCTTCGTTCCATTAGATGGTAATATTGGCTGTATTGTCAATGGAGCAGGTTTATCTATGGCTACTCTCGATGTCATTCAATTCAATGACGGAAAGGCAGCTAATTTTTTAGATGTTGGTGGAAGTTCAAATCCAAATAAAGTCGTCGCAGCACTAGAAATTGTTACCTCTAATCCAAATGTCAATTGTATCTTATTTAATATTTTTGGTGGAATCACGCGTTGTGATGATATCGCTAATGGTATTTTAAAAAGTTTAGAAATATTTAATGTCAATCTCCCTATTATCATTCGATTAACTGGAACAAATGAAGAAGAAGCTAAAAAAATATTACAAAATTCAAAATTCAAACAGTTACATATTATTGATGGTGGTATGAATGAAGCTATCGAATTAGCTGTAAAAAAATCTAAAAATTTATAAAATATAAAAAAGGAAAATCATGAGCTTATTAATTAATAGACAAATTAAAGTTTTAGTTCAAGGAATAACTGGAAGAGATGGAGCTTTTCATACAAAAAAAATGTTGGATTATGGGACAAATATAGTCGGTGGAGTTACTCCAGGAAAAGAGGGAGAGATCATTGAAAATTTGCCCGTTTTTAATACTGTAAAAGAAGCAGTCGAAAAAACAAAGGCTACAGCATCAGTTATCTATGTTCCAGCACCTTTTGCAACAGAAGCTATCTACGAAGCTGTTGAAAGTAATATTGAGCTTATCATTTGTATAACAGAAGGGATCCCAGTTTATGATATGTTAAAAATATATCGATATATACAAAATAAGCCTATTCGACTTATTGGCCCCAATTGTCCGGGAATTTTAGTCCCTAATGAAGCTAAAATTGGTATTATTCCTGGGAATATTGCTAAGCCAGGACCAGTAGGGATTGTTTCTAAGAGTGGCACTTTAACTTATGAAATTATTCATTCTCTTTCTTCTAAAAATATTGGACAAAGAATCTGTATTGGTATTGGAGGAGATCCTATTATTGGAACTAATTTCATTGACGTTTTGAGATTTTTTAATGAAGATCCAAAGACTCAATTTATTGCTCTTATTGGAGAAATTGGTGGGACTGATGAAGAAGAAGCAGCAGCTTATATTAAAAAATATATAAAAAAACCTGTTACAGCATTTATAGCTGGGAAAACTGCTCCGGAAGGAAAGCGTATGGGACATGCTGGTGCTATTATTTCAGGTCATTTAGGTACAGCTGAAAGTAAGATTCAAGCTCTTAAAGAAGCTGGAGTTTATGTTTGTAATACTCCAAATGAAATTTCTGATACAATAGAAAAGATCATTTGATTTTGAACTGATTAGCTTTATGATACCAAAAACTAAAAAAAAGATTAGCTTTAATAATTCTGAACTTTACTCTAAAAAGAAAATTGAAACAATAGTTGGAGATAAAGATCTTAAAAACTTAGAATTTTTAGGATTATCGTATTCTCTTTTAGAGAAGGGAAAGTCAGATATTCTTATAAGTAATCGATTTGGAATAAATAGGAAAAATAAAGCAGACTGTTTAAATCTATTAAAAGAAATCAAAGATGAGACTATAAAAATTAGCTTTTTAGATCCCCAATATCGTGGGGTATTAGATAAGATGAAATATGGAAACGAAGGGGAAAGGCAAAAAAAAAGATCGCTATTACCTCAAATGAAAGAAGGACTTATAGGAATACTTATTCAGGAAATCGATAGAGTTTTATTATCAAGCGGTTATTTATTCTTATGGGTAGATAAATTTCATCTTTGTGAGGGGATCAATAGTTGGATAGAAAACACTAACTTTGGATTGGTAGATTTAATTACTTGGAATAAGGATAGGATGGGAATGGGCTATAGAACTCGTCGTCAATCTGAGTATTTAATAGTTTTACAAAAAAAGCCTATAAAAGTGAAGGGGACTTGGAATATTCATAATATTCGAGATATTTGGCTTGAAAAGATCGAGATCAAAAAACATGCACATGAGAAGCCAATAGGACTAATAAAAAAGCTAATAGAGGCTACAACTTCTAAAGAGGATTTCATTTTAGATCCCTGTGCTGGGAGTTATAATACTTTAAAATGCAGCCTAGAATTGGGGAGAAATTTTATCGGTGGTGATTTAATAGATGTCACTTTTATATAAGTAAAATAGGTAATTACCTGAAAATGAAGAATTAATAGTTTTGATATCCTAAAGTACAAGCTACTTTAATATCTTCAGAAACTGGCTTGGAAAGAATGCTTATAAAATTTTCAGAATCTTTAGAAAATATTAGAGATTTATCGGTTCTAAAAAGCGGAATTTATTTTATAAGTAAACAAAGTATAAAAAAAATTCAGATTTAAAAAGCGATAAAGAAACTGATTTACTTCTAGTAGGTATAGAAAAAAAAACATTGTTTTATTATAGAGTTAAAGGCTGGAGATAATTTTGATACAAAAAAATCTAAGTGAGATAAGGAATTTATTGATCAATTTTCAAAATCATATTTCGAGTAAAATTCTATTTACATCTTCGATACATATTTGTTGCTTTAATCAAAAAAGTAAGGAAATGATACATAAAGGATTCAAAGAAGTATTTAGATCTGATAAAATTATGACTAGAAAAGATTTATATAATCTTCTAAAAATCTCCTATAAAGATATTCTATTCTAACTGAACATAAAAAAGATCAAAAAGATAATTTTTTATTTTTTCTTCAAGAATTACTAAAGATCACAGGAATTCAGACCTATCTTATTAAGATTATTTAAATAAAAGTTTTAATTTCTCCTTATTTTTATTTTTAAATCGAAGATCAAATCTTGGCATAATTATTGCTTCTTAAAATATTGTATAAAAATTCATGTTTAAAATATAGAAGTTCAATATGAAAAAAATTTTATTAGTAGATGATCAAATATCTAATCATTACGTATTAAAATCGTTAATAGAAGATTTAAATTTTGGTGTATCTAAATACGTAAAATCTAAACTAATTAACGCATATTCAGGAAAAGAATGTTTAGATATTTTGACAACTGGAGGATATACACCTGATTTAATCATACTAGATTTAGATATGCCTTATATGAATGGATATGAATTATTAGGTAAAATTCGAAAGATAAAAATATTTGAAGATACATTTATTTTTGCCTTAAGTGCTCATTATGAAAAAAATATGAGAAAATCTTGCATCAACCTAGGGTTTAATGATTATATCTCTAAACCTTATAATGCATTAGAGATGATTAATTATATAAAAAATCAGCTAAAAAAAAAAACAAAAGTAAAACAATAACTTTAAAAATATGATGAAATTAAATTTAGAAATCGATAAAAAATTTAGAGAAGTTGAAACAATAATCAATTTTTTGAAAGTAATTTGTGATGAAAAATACGGAAAGATTAATACCAAAGTAAAATCAAAACTAATAGATATTCAAAATTTATTAGAAGAAAATTTAGAAGATTCCAATTTTTATCTACAAAGTTTAAGTAATCAGATTGATAATTTATCTAAAATTAAAGAAGACTTTATCACAAATGTGAATCATCAGATTCGAATTCCACTAACGATTGTTAAAGGAACTTTAGATTTTTTAGAAGAATCTATTTATGATCTTAAAAAGTCCGATATTTTAAATCGAATTCATAGGCTGAAATCTTCTATAGAAGATCTGAGCAAATTGGTTTACGAATTATTAGATACATCAAATTTCGAAAACAACAAAATGACAGCAAAACTCGAACAAATTGATTTGAAATTATTGATACTAGATTTAATCAAACATTATAAAGGAAAATTTCTTGAGAAAGAACTTGATATTCAACTAAATTTTCCTAAATATGATATTTTCATTCTAAATGATTCTTTACATATAAGAAAAGTTCTTTCTGTGATCATTGAAAATGCTTTTATCTATACTGAAAAAGGATTTATTCATATTCAATATGATTTTAATCCTAAAGATAAACACCAAATTGTTATTGAAATTAAAGATAGTGGAATTGGAATAAGCAATACAGATACACAAAAACTTTTTAAATTATTTACTAGAGGTCGAATACATTCTAAAGAGGGATTAGGATTAGGCCTTTATATAGCATATAAATTTACTGAATTACACGGTGGAAAAATTGAAATAAAAAGCGTACATAAACAAGGAAGCTCTTTCAAGATTTTTTTACCCTTACATTCAAAATATACTTAACCTTAAAATTATTTTAAAATTATCGGAGGGGAATATGATTTTAAAAAAAATATTAATAGTTGATGATTACCAACCTATATTAGAAACGTTAAAGGACATTTTAAGTGATCATTATAATATTGATACAGCTTCAGATGGATCTATTGCGATCCATAAGATTTTTTCAGATCATTATGATTTAATTATTTTAGATCTTATGATGCCTAAAATTAATGGATTTCAGGTATTAAATAAGATTAATTCTTTACAGAAACCAATTTTGATTTTTTCTGGGAAGCCAAAAATAATAGAAAGTATTCACGATTTTAAAAATCCATTTATTCAATATTTAAGTAAACCATTTGAAAAATCGGTTTTATATTTTCAAATTGAGCATTTATTACATATTCATAAAATTCATAATCAGTATCAAAAATTTTTTACTGTATCACAAAGGATAATGAAAGTATCAAAAAAGAGTATCAAGGAAATTAATACTTTTTTCTCTCTTTTTGAATTAGAAAAGAAGATCTGGAAAAAAATGAGAATAACATTATTAGACGAAAATTTGAATAAAAATTTACTTAAAAAAAATCTAAAAGTACTTGATAATTTATTTACAAATCTAAATAGAAGTAAGCAAATTTTTAATCAGAAATTAGTTAAGTTAAATAAGCTAAAAGATATCGATGAAAAACAATTTTATTATTCTAGATAAATTTCCTAAAAAATGGAAAAAATCTTTATTTAAATCCTTAAAAACCTATTCTAAAGAAAATTTAGAAGAACTTAAAAATATATTATTAAGTAAAGAAGCTAAAATTTTTGAGCTAGATTTTAAGGATTTAAATACTTTTTTTCTAAAAAAAAGGCTAAAAGAACATAAAATTAAAATAGAAGATATAAAAACTACACTTTTTGAAAAGCAGAAAGCTGAACTTCTCGCTCACTCAATAGCAGGATTTTGTCATGAAATACGTAACTTGATGACCCCATTTATCCTTTTAGAATTTATTCAAAATAATGTAAATCAAAAAGATAAGAAACATATTGAAAAAATCATTGAGTCTAAGAATCAGATTTTGAATTTGACTCAAGAGATTAATGATCTTTATAAAACAAATAGGAATATAGAAAAAATTTTTCTTACTCCTTTAATTAAAATCATCAAAAAAAGTATTCATTTAGCTACTCTAAGCAGAAAATTTGGTAATAAGATCAAAATAAAAGTATCAAAAAAAATATCTGAAAGAAATAAGATTTATATTCTTTTAAAACATGATAAATTAATACAGATCTTTATGAATTTAATCCAAAACGCTATTGATGCTATTAAAGATACTAAAGAGCCCAAAATTTATGTTTTTATAAAGCAAATAAAAAAAAACCTTGTTATTTCTATTGTAGATAATGGTCCAGGAATCTCTCAAGAAAATATCCAGAATATTTGGAAGCCTAAGTTTACAACAAAGGAAAAGCTAGGAACCGGTTTAGGTTTATATATCGTTAAAAATATTCTTCGAAAATATTCTTCGAAAATATTTTGTAAAAGTATTTTAAATGAAAAGACACAATTTAAAATCTCTATCCCATTAAAAATATTATAGCTCTATCATTTAAATACTTCTAAATTTTAAAAAAATACTATTCCAACAAATTTACGATTTGATAATACCATTCATAATTGATATATTTTATAAAAACACTAAAAGTATATCTTTTACAGTAAAAAAAATGACCAATAAAGAAATCAAAAAACAAGTAGTATTTTCAGGTATCCAGCCTAGTGGCCTTTTACATATTGGAAATTATCTTGGTGCTATCCAATCTTGGATCAAATTAAGTAACGAAAAACCACAAAATATGAAAATCTATTTTTCTATTGTTGATTATCATGCTTTAACTAAAATCTCTGATCCTAATAATCCTATCTCATTTAAAAATGATCTTTGGAACCTCATTTTCGATATTCTCTCATTAGGATTAAATATAGAAAATTGTCACTTGTTTATTCAATCTTCTGTCTATCAACATCTAGAACTTTTTTGGATACTCAGTTCATTCACTTCAATTGGTGAGCTATTAAGAATGAATCAATATAAAGAAAAATCTTCCCATCATGAAAATTTTATCTCTGCTACACTCCTAAATTATCCCATCCTACAAGCTGCAGATATCTTATTATATAAAGCTGAAATTATTCCTGTCGGTGAAGATCAAAAGCAACATCTAGAATTAAGTCGTAGAATTGCTCAAAGATTCAATCATAGATTCAAAAGAAAATTTTTCCCAAAACCAAGAGCATTATTAACTCATTGTCCAAAAATTATGGGTATGGATGGAATCAATAAAATGAGTAAAACTTATAATAATTATATTTCTTTTTCCGAAACCTATTCTTCTTTATCTCAAAAAATAATAAAAGCTTTTACTGATCCAAATCGAAAAAGAAAAACCGATCCTGGAAATCCAGATATTTGCAATATATTCACTATTCATAAAGAATTTACGAAAAAGGAAGATCTCCAAACTATCTCACAAGATTGTCAAAAAGCTAAAATTGGTTGTGTCGATTGTAAAAAAATATTAATTCATAATTTATGGTCTTTTATAGAACCTATTCAAGAAAGAAAAGCCGATATTATTCAAAAAAAAGAACTTTATAAAAATATCATTCTTGATTCTAATAATAAAATGAAATCTATCGCAAATAAAACTATGACAAAAGTACGTAAATTATTGAATATGGATTACTTTTAAATCGGAGAAATATATGTGTGGAATTATTGGGTATTCTGGTACTCAAAATGCATTACCTATCTTATTTAACTCTTTACATAAAATGGAATATCGGGGTTATGATTCCTCAGGTATTGCCTTTTTTGATAAAAAAAATAAAATTCAGATCTTTAAAGATAAAGGTACTATTCAATCTATTATCACCAAGGTCAATCCAAAAACTGATTCTTTGATAGGAATTGGACATACTCGGTGGGCAACACACGGAAAAATCAATCAAATCAATGCTCATCCAATCTACTCTAAAAATTATAAAGTTGTTCTTGTCCATAATGGTATTATCGAAAATTATTTAGAAATCAAAGGAAAACTGATAAAAAAAGGCTATCCATTTCAAACAGAAACAGATACTGAATCTCTCGTACAACTTATTGATTTTTATTATCGTATAGAAAAAAATCTTGAGACAGCCTTAGAAAAAAGTTTACATAAAATTCGAGGTTCTCTAGGAATTGTCATTCTATCTGCTGAGGATCCAAATAAAATGCTTGCCTATAGATCTGGAAGTCCGCTTATCTTAAGTCAAAAAGACCAAGACATTTTTATTGCAAGTGATATTCACGCTATTATTCCTTATACTAAAGAAGTTGTTTATTTAGAAGATGAAGAAATGGTTTCTATTTCTAAAGGTAAGTTCCTTATTTGGAGTCAAAAATATAAAAATTATATTAAGAAAAAAGTCTCCAACATCAATTTGGAGGAAAAGGCTATCTCAAAAAAAGGCTATCCAACATTTATGTTGAAGGAAATTGATGAACAAGCTGAGGCTATTCGGAATTGTATTCGAGGAAGATTAAATCTTGAAGAAGGAAATGCCATTATCTCTGGTATTGTTAATTTAAAAAATTATCCTCCATTTAATCGTATTATCATACTTGGAATGGGCAGCTCTTATTATTCAGGAATCATTGGAAAATATTTAATCGAAGAATTTTCTCGTATCCCTACTGATATTGAATATTCTGCAGAATTTCGATATCGGAATCCAATTGTCAATGAAAATACACTAATTATTGTTATTAGCCAATCTGGAGAAACGGCTGATACCCTATTAGCTCTTAAAGAGGCCAAACTAAAAGGTGGGACTATTTTTTCTATTTGTAATACTATTCAAAGTAATATTGCTAGAGATAGTCATGAAGGGATGTTTCTTTATGCTGGACCTGAAATTAGTGTAGCAAGTACTAAATGCTTTACATCTCAAATTGTAGCACTTAACTTGATCGCACTTGCCTTAGGGAGGAATAAAGATCTTTCTCTTTCCAAAGGGAAAAATATTGTTAGAGACATTTTGGATCTTCCAAATGTGCTTCAAAATGTTTTAGATAGTGTAAAAAAGCCTATTTATGATTTAAGTCTAAAGTGTTTAAGATTTAAAAAAATATTTTTTTTAGGGCGAAATTATCATTATCCTATTGCACTTGAAGGAGCTTTAAAATTGAAAGAAATAAGCTATATTTCCTCTGAAGGTTTTCAAAGTGCTGAGATGAAACATGGGCCTATTGCACTAATTGATTCTGAAACTTTATGTATCTTTCTAAATCTTGAAGATCACACTTATGAAAAAACTTATTCAAATATTTCTGAAATACTTTCTAGAGATGGAAAAGTTGTTATGATTAGTAATCAAAGTGAAAATATTCCTATAAAAAAAGAAATCGAGGGTATTATTCAGATCCCTAAAATATCCACTTATCTTTCGCCTATTCTATCTATTATTCCTTTACAACTTTTTGCTTATTATATGGCTGAGCATAAAAATTTGAATGTAGATCAGCCAAGAAATTTAGCAAAAAGTGTGACAGTTGAATAAATGAAAATATTTCCTTTTTTTATAACAGATATTTCTACTAAGGAGGTAGATAAATAAATTTTGATATTTTTTATAAATTACTTATTTAAGATATTTTTTATTATACTTATTATGTGGTTTCTAGCTATTTTAGATATATTTATCCCATTTATTAATCATTATGGAATTCAACCAAGAACTTTAATTGGAATCCCAGGTATTATCTCGAGTATTTTTTTACATGCTGATTTATATAGCTATTCTAATCACATTATTAATAACACATTAATGCTATTATTCCTTCTTCCTATACTGGCTATTTTTTATGAAGCTATTTTTCAAAAAGTATTATGGAGTATTATCCTTTTAAGTGGGGTATTAGTTTGGATATTTGGCCGACCTTATAATCATATTGGAGCTAGTGGGCTAATTTTTGGATTGATTACATTCTTACTTTTTATTGGTATTTTTCAAAGAGATATAAAATCTATCTTATGTTCCTTTATCTTTCTTGTTTTTTATGGAGTCATTTTTGGTAATTTTGATATTTGGAATAATGATTTGATTTTATTTTTAAAAACACTACTTAGCCAAATCTTTTTTATATTCCTTATTTTTTTTCTTATTGTAGGAATATTTCAAAGGAATATTAAATATCTTCTATATTTTTTTCTCTGTTTAGGATTGTATATATTTACAAATCCGGATTCTATTCAAAATTTTGAGACATTAAATCTACTTGGTAGACAAATATTCAATGGAATTTTTCCAACTAACAAAAATATTTCTTGGGAAGCACATACTTTTGGTACAATATCGGGAATATTTACTGCTTATCTTCTTTCTAAGAATATAAAAAAAATATCTTAATGGATATCCAGACATTTTTTAAATATCTCAAAATAAGATGGAAAACTTTTATTGACAACTTCTGAATCTATAATTTTCAAGCCAGGGATTTTCAGTCCTGCTAGAGAAAACGCCATTGCTATACGATGATCATCATAGGTTTCAATACATATATTAGATCGATATATTTTTTGTGGATGAATCCATAAAGTATCCTTATATACATTTACTTTAGCGCCAAGTTTTTTCAATTCTCGACAGATAGCATATAAACGATCACATTCTTTATGAACTAGATTTTCAATACCTCTAATAAAAGTTGAAGTAAAAGTAAATAAAGCCAAAATGGATAAAGTTGGGATCAAATCCAAGTGATTTTTCATATTGATATCAATTCCATATTTTATTTTTCCTTCGACTATTGTATAGGAAGATTCATTTTGAATATTGCAACCCATTTTTTCTAATATTTTTAAAAAGAAATAGTCTTCTTGGATTGGATTTCTTGAGTGTTCTATTTTTATTTTTCCACCTAAAATGGCTATTATAGATAAGAAGTAAGATAAATTAGTCCAATCGCTTTCAATTTTGTACCTATTTTTTTTTTTATAAGGAGAATTATTTTTTTGATAAAAGAATAAATCATTGTTTTGAGAGTATTGCTGATGAATAATGACGCCAAAATCTTTCATTACTCTACAAGTTAATTTTATATAAGAGAAAGAAGAAAAATTCTGAGTTTTATCTAAAAGATAGAGTTGGAATTTTCTTTTTAAAAAAGGTAATAACATTAGAAATCCTGAAAAAATTTGACTAGTAGATTGAATAGAAATGAACAATTTATTGATCTCGAAAATTTCTTTATTGGGATAAATTTGAACAGGTGGAAAATTCACAGATTTTAAAAATTTATATCTAACTGCTACTTGTTCTAAAATATCTGTAATATATAAAGGACGATAATGTAATCGATCTTTTCCGAAGAGTAGGAAATCTCCTGAAAAAAAGATTAAAAATGGGAAAAAAAATCGAATAGCTGTTCCACAATTACCAAAATTGAATTTTAATTTTTGATATTTAAGAAATAAATCCTTAGGACTTTTGACTAAAATTCCATTTTTCTGGATTTCTAGATTAACTCCTAATTGCTGAAGTACATTATAAATAATAAGAGTATCTTCACAAATGAGAGCATTTTCTAAAAATACCTCTGATAAAGTCAACGATGCAATCACAAGAGCACGATTTGTTATACTTTTTGATCCTGGCACTATTAAATTTTCAATATTGACTATTCTTTTTTGAATTGGAAAAGACTCAATTCTCATTATTTCTTTAATCTATATGGATTAAATAGTTTTTTTTCGTCTGGATATTCCTCTTCAGCTTTTTTAATATAAGATTCAGCCTGATCAAATTGCTTTTGATTTATTAAATTTTCAATAATAGTGATATATAATAATTTTCTATCTGACGTATAAGTTAAAGCTTTTTCATAATATTCCAAAGCTTCAGTATATTGCTTTTGATAAGAGGAAATCAAGGCTAAATCTGTATTTATTTTAGATTTTTCTGCATTTGTTTTTGAGATCTGTAAAGCTTTTTGAAACCATATTTTAGATTTTTCAATATCATTTGTCTTGAGATAAAATTTAGCAATAAGATTTGAATTTATATTTTCAGCAATTTTGAGATATTCAGATAAAGAATCCTTAGCATTATCTAAATAGATTTTTTTATTTTCAACTGAACTTATTTTCAATCCAGATTCTAGATAACTAATAGCTAGATTTAAATAAATCCCAGAATCTTTTTTATTTTTTGCTATTACATTTTTATATAAAAGGATAGCTTTTTCATAAGATTTCAAATCAAAAGAAACATTAGCATATTCTAGATTTAAATCGACATCTTCTGAATTTAGTTTTATTGCCTCCTCAAAATATTTTAAAGCATCTTTGTTTCTATTAAGAATCTGACAAACTTTTCCTATATGATATAAAAGATTGAAATCATGATTTCCTAGTGAATAAGATTCTTGATAATATTTAAATGCTTGATTAAATAATTTGTTAGATGCCTGTTTATTTTTTAGAGATCTTGCTTTTTCAGAATAAATATTACCAGCTAATTCTAATAATTCAGGATTTTTTTTACTAATAGCTAAGGCCTTTAAAATAAAATTAATAGATTTGTCATATTTTTTTTCAAAGTAGAAAATTTCAGCAAGCTTGATTATACTTTTTTCATGTTGTGGATCTATTTTTATAGCTTGATAATAATAGTCTTCAGATTTTTTTATTTCTGGAATTCTACCATATGCTAGGCCTATATTATAGTAAGTATTCCTTTTTTTTAATTCATCTAGAGGAAAATTTTTAACAGCAAGACTTTTTTTAAATAATTCGATACTTTCTTTATTTTTTCTTTCTTTTAGATATAAAAGAGCTAATTGATAATAAGCCAAGGCATTATTAGGATCATATAACAAAGTTTTTTCATAAGATGCCTTTGCTGAATCATATTGTTTTGAGGAGTGGTAAAGATCTCCGATAGTTAAATGAGCCAATGGAGTTTTTAGATCTATATCCAAAGCTTTCTGACTATCTTGCCTTGCTTTATTTAAATCTTTAAGCTCTAAGTAAGATCTTCCTCTATAAGCATAAACATCAGAAATATTTAAATTTTCATCTAAAGCCTGATTAAATTTTGAAATAGCCTGTAAATACTTATTTTTAAAAAATAAACTTTTTCCTTCATTAAATAACTTAACTGCACCTTCTCTTTTTCTGAGTGCTTTTTCTGCTTTTGCTTTCTCTTCAGATTCTTTTTCCTTCAATGCTTTTTCTGCTTTTGCTTTCTCTTCAGACTCTTTATCCTTCAATGCTTTTTCTGCTTTTGCTTTCTCTTCAGATTCTTTATCCTTCAATGCTTTTTCTGCTTTTGCTTTCTCTTCAGATTCTTTTTCCTTCAATGCTTTTTCTGCTTTTGCTTTCTCTTCAGATTCTTTTTCCTTCAATGCTTTTTCTGCTTTTGCTTTCTCTTCAGACTCTTTTTCCTTCAATGCTTTTTCTGCTTTTGCTTTCTCTTCAGACTCTTTATCTTTCAATGCTTTTTCTGCTTTTGCTTTCTCTTCAGACTCTTTATCTTTCAATGCTTTTTCTGCTTTTGCTTTCTCTTCAGACTCTTTATCTTTCAATGCTTTTTCTGCTTTTGATTTCTCTTCAGATTCTTTATCCTTCAATGCTTTTTCTGCTTTTGCTTTCTCTTCAGCCTCCTTATCCTTCAATGCTTTTTCTGCTTTTGCTTTCTCTTCAGATTCTTTTTCCTTCAATGCTTTTTCTGCTTTTGCTTTCTCTTCAGCCTCCTTATCCTTCAATGCTTTTTCTGCTTTTGCTTTCTCTTCAGATTCTTTTTCCTTCAATGCTTTTTCTGCTTTTGATTTCTCTTCAGCCTCCTTATCCTTCAATGCTTTTTCTGCTTTTGATTTCTCTTCAGCCTCCTTATCCTTCAATGCTTTTTCTGCTTTTGCTTTCTCTTCAGATTCTTTTTCCTTCAATGCTTTTTCTGCTTTTGCTTTCTCTTCAGATTCCTTATCTTTCAATGCTTTTTCTGCTTTTGATTTCTCTTCAGCCTCTTTTTCCTTCAATGCTTTTTCTGCTTTTGCTTTCTCTTCAGATTCTTTTTCCTTCAATGCTTTTTCTGCTTTTGATTTCTCTTTCGATTCCTTATCTTTCAATGCTTTTTCTGCTTTTGATTTCTCTTTCGATTCCTTATCTTTCAATGCTTTTTCTGCTTTTGATTTCTCTTCAGATTCTTTTTCTTTCAATGCTTTTTCTACTTTTGATTTCTCTTCAGATTCTTTTTCTTTATCTTTTAACGACTTTGATCTTTCTTCTGCTTGAATATATGCTAAAATTATAATATCTAAAATTTTTGCATTAGATACAGATATTTCTACTCCAGCTGATTCAGATGAATACTTTTTTAAAACTTCTATAGCATTACTATAATTTTTATTTATACAAAAAGAATCAATTTGGTTTATAATTTTCTCTAAAAAAAAAGCATACTGATTTTCATTAGAAAATGAAGAAATAAAACCTCTTAAACATAGATCTTTTTCTAAAGATACCTTTAATAAATCAATAAAATGTTCTAAATCTTTATCATTAGCACTTTTTAAAATTACTCGATCACCTTCAACTTTTGTATTCCAAAAAAAACTTAACTTTTCTTGAAATATCAATATTGTTGTTAAAAAAACTAATACACTAATGATAAAAAAAGATATGATACCATTTTTTTTCTTAAAATTCATAATTTAATTTCCCTTTATTTTCTTCTATTTATTCTTCTATTTCATCATATATATCTATTTCTTTGTAATTTCCAGATGGATTATTAATATTAAATTGATACTCTAAGTTACTATCTGAAATATTAATTCCTACTTTATCTGCTTTTCCAGTATCTATTCCACCTTTATCTGGCACATCATTGCTTCTTTCTATATTCCCACTACTTCCAGATCCATTATTTATAAGACCTTTATCAGGACTACCTACACCTTGCTTTAGCCCTTCATCTATACCTTTTGATCCTTCTCCTATAGTACCTGTTTTTCCTATATTTCCATTATTTCTATTAAGATCATTTCTACTATCTCTTGAACCATTAATTCCTACTTTATCTGCTTTTCCAGTATCTATTCCACCTTTATCTGGCACATCATTGCTTCTTTCTATATTCCCACTATTTCCAGATCCATTATTTATAAGACCTTTATCAGGACTACCTACACCTTGCTTTAGCCCTTCATCTATACCTTTTGATCCTTCTCCTATAGTACCTGTTTTTCCTATATTTCCATTATTTCTATTAAGATCATTTCTACTATCTCTTGAACCATTAATTCCTACTTTATCTGCTTTTCCAGTATCTATTCCACCTTTATCTGGCACATCATTGCTTCTTTCTATATTCCCACTACTTCCAGAGCCATTATTTATAAGACCTTTATCAGGACTACCTACACCTTGCTTTAGCCCTTCATCTATACCTTTTGATCCTTCTCCTATAGTACCTGTTTTTCCTATATTTCCATTATTTCTATTAAGATCATTTCTACTATCTCTTGAACCATTAATTCCTACTTTATCTGCTTTTCCAGTATCTATTCCACCTTTATCTGGCACATCATTGCTTCTTTCTATATTCCCACTATTTCCAGATCCATTATTTATAAGACCTTTATCAGGACTACCTACACCTTGCTTTAGCCCTTCATCTATACCTTTTGATCCTTCTCCTATAGTACCTGTTTTTCCTATATTTCCATTATTTCTATTAAGATCATTTCTACTATCTCTTGAACCATTAATTCCTACTTTATCTGCTTTTCCAGTATCTATTCCACCTTTATCTGGCACATCATTGCTTCTTTCTATATTCCCACTACTTCCAGAGCCATTATTCGTAAGACCAGTACTATTATTTTGTATTGAAGGAACTGGAATAGGAGCAGCAATTACTGCATTATCTTTTTGCATTTTCTTTTTTAAAAATTCTAATGCTTTGACCACTTTAACATACCTAGAATCATTAGGAAAATTTTTAATAAAATATTCCCAAGTAGAAATCAAAAAATCTATATTATTTAATTTAAAATAAATAATTCCTCTATCATAAAAGATATCAGCCAAACTGGAAGAAATGCTATTAGGATTAGTTGTTTCATTTGATTTTTTATTTTCTAATTTAATTTTTTCAAGCTCATTATAGATTTCTAAGGCCTCCTTATATAGACTCATAGAAAAATAAGTTCTCGCAAGATTATATAGAATAATTTCTTTATATACTAGAGTTATATTTTTAGATAACCCTATCTTATAATACCTAACTGCCTCTTCAAAATTTTTCTTATCATTATATATATTTCCTAGATACAAATAAATATCCACTGGAACATCTTCATTTAATTCTAGACTTTTTTGAAAAAACGTTAGAGCAGAATCATATTCTGAAGAATTATATAAAACCAAACCCTTATCATAATTTTCACGAGTAAAGCTAAGATCACAATAAAAAAACGATAAAAAATAAAAAAGAATAAAAAAAAGAATTTTCATAAAAAATTTAAAAGCTTCCACATATAAAATTTATATATTACTATAAATTTTTAAATATTTTTATATTTTATTAGACACTGAGAAATTTATATAACATTACACTACTAATATTAGTTATAAAATTATTAATTTTACATATAGTTAGTTATATTAAACAATTTTTTTTAAAAAAAGTATTTCACTTATTTAATGGTAAAAAATAAAATCTAATAAATTTGTCGTCAATCACCAAAAATAAAATTACATTTACCATCATGAAAATTAAAAAAATTTTATTTGTTTATGCTAATCCTAAAAAAGAAAGCTTAACTCGATTTATCTTGAATCATTTAGACAACTTTCTTTTAGAAAAAGGAATAAAATCTGAAATACAAGATCTCTATAAGCTAAATTTCAATCCAAGGCTATCAGAAGAAGAAATTTCAGGATCTAACAATAATATAAAAGACGCCTTACTAATTAATGAAATAAAAAATGAACTAAAAGCTGCAAATTTAATTATTCTAATTTATCCAGTTTGGTGGTGGAGTCACCCAGCTATATTAAAAGGATGGATAGATAGAATCATCATAAACGGTTTTGCCTTTAGTATGAGTAAAGACGAGAAGAGGGTCGGTCTTTTTCAAGATAAAAAAATGACCATTATTAGAACTCATGGAGGAGATCATAGCAATACATTAGGCTCAATCTATAAAGAGATTATTCGAAAACCTGATATATATACATTTACTGATTTTTGTGGTATTCAGGACATTTTTGAATATGACTTATATGCAGCAAGAAAATTGGAAGCTCATTCTGAAAAAGTAAATATTTTCGTCTCATCTATTGAACAAGATCTTTTAAAAATTATTTAAATATATATAAATATCCTGTTCAATAACTTTTTCGGATAAAATCCCCTTCCTCAAAAGCGATTCTATCAATTCTTCACAATTTATAGTTGACATTTTATAGCCATATGAACTTAAAATCCTTTTCAGATCTTTTTTAAGACTTGGTCTAATATAAAGAATCATTTTTAATTTTTCTAGAATTTCTTCCTCTATTACTACATCCAAATTTACCCTATCCTCATTGGTTTCTCCTTTAAACTCTTTTTTCTTATAAGAAAATAATAGTGCCTTAAATTTCGTATTTAAACGATCTAAAACTAATGAATCGATTCGTTTGAATCCTTTGAACGCAGGTGGGCGATAAATTGTATTTATATAAACATCATCTGGCTGTAATTTTTTGACGATCTCTTTAAGTAATACGATTTCTTCCTCATGATCATTAATCCCTTTGACAAAAAGAATCTCTAAACAAAAATATCCTTTAAATTCCTTTCTTAAACTAAATATTCCTTTAATGACCTCTCCAACACAAATCTTAGAATGATGTAAATTAATTCTTTTATATACCCTTTCTGATACCGCATTTAATGATGGCATAATCCCATCTGCTTTTAATATCTTCTTTCTAATAGACTCTAAAGATAATAAGGAAGAATTAGTCAAAATATATATTGGATAGGCATAATTTAAATGAAGATATTCAATTACTTCATCAATTTCAGAATGGAGAGTAGGCTCCCCTTTCCCTGAAATAGTAATACAATCAATATCAATTTTCGGATTGAATAAAAAAAAATAATCTAATTCAAAGAAAATTCTCTCAATAGGCACATATTTATCTGGAGATAATGTTAAAATCTCGGTCTTACTGATTTCACAATATACACAATTAAAGGAACATATTTTTTTTCCTAATAAATCAATACCTAAAGATAAGCCTAATCTCTTTGAAAAAACTGGACCAAAAATATAACGATAAGAAATCATTTTAATAACTTTTTAAAAACTGAGAGAAGCTCAAGTTCAATCGCTGTTTTTATCTTAAAATATTCATAATGATAAAAAATACGAACAGGCAAACCATTGATTAATACAATGATCCCATTCAGATTATCTATCTCTTTATTATTCTTTGAAGGTATCGAATAAATCCTATCTATTTCTTTATTTATATTTAACCATACTGATCTTTGCTCTGTTATCTGATTTGTATATTCTTCTATTTGCCTATTAAACTTATCCCCTCTTTCTATAGGAATATCCAAACTTTGAAAAATATCTATCACTTTATTAAAAATAAGCTCATTTTTATGAAAAAATTCATCTCCTAGACTCTTTTTCATTTTTTCTATTTCATAAAATGTAATATTTAAAAATTCTTCATATTTACCATAATGATAAGCCAACATACTATATTCATTAATATGATGTAAAAATTCGTGTTTTAGATTCTGATCATAAAAAGGGAAAGTAGTTATTTTCAATAATGGGGAATAATACTTTAAAAGTTTCTCAAAATATTTAAAATCTATATTTCCATATCGAAGATCATAATGAATAACAAGATGAATTGGAGCTTTTTCATTACCATAAGTTAAACCAGAAGCTAGAGATAAAAAATCTTCTAACTTTATTCTTTCTATATGATGGACTTGCTTAATATAATTATCTATAGAATAATCCATATACTGACTGACAAATTCCTGCTCTTCCTTATTTGAAAGATCTAATATCTTTTCTATTTTAAGATTTAATTTCTTTTCTGTTGTTTTTATTGAAAGATAAGATGAATAAGAATAAAATATAGCTAATAAAACTAAACCTAAAATATTATAAATAAAGAAATTATAACGAACTAAATAATTAGAGATTATACCAGTTAAAAGGATATCTAATTCAACGATCCACTTTTTTGCTCTTTTTATAAAATCATAAAAATAAACTAAGATTAATAAGGAAAGACTTAAAATATAAAAAATGACAACAAGAATTGAAAATTGTCCTATTTGAGTATAAATATAAATGGAAGAACCTAGGAAGATAAGATCAATAAGATTAGAAAAAATAATTAGGATATAATGGATAAGAAGGTTACATTGTTGGATTTCATAAAATGAATAATAAAAGAACATCATGAGATAAAAAGCCATTGTCCAAAAGCTGATTGGTATCCATAAGACAGTTAGATAAAAGTTTCGATGATCATAAAAGAAATTGCAGTAAAATTCCTTGATCCCAAAGCGACAATCTTCAGTATAATATCCATAAGCAGATAAAATGGAAAAAAGTAGACCTAATGAGGAAAAAAGTAGACCTAAAAAAATATATCTAGATCGATCTTTTTTAGTTAAATTATTCATGTAATATAATATAATATTATGTTATATTATATATTTTTTTGATTTTTGGGGGAAATAGTGAAAAAATTAACTACAATTCTTTTTGCTTTATGCATTGGTATTACAGCTTCTATAGCATATAGCCATCCTGGGAGATTAGATAAAAAAGGATGCCATAAAGAAAAAAAGACTGGTAAAAGACATTGTCATCAAGCAGAAAAAGAAGTAAAAGAACAAAAAAATCCATCTTAATGTAATAAAAAACTATTCAAGTTTTTTTTGATTTTTATTCCATTTTCTTATAAGACGGTTAAATTGATTTTTTTAGTTATCTATACTGTAAATAATAAGGATCAAAAATGGGCATAAAATTAAAAAATTGGCGGTTTAAAAACATATTTGATGAGATTATACTATTACTAGATTGGGTAAAATTTGATCTTTTTAGCTTATCTATAAGAAAGAACTCGAAACAGCTAAAGATGATTTTTTACCCACAGGTAACTTTAGCTCCCTCCTACATTCAAGATTTAGATAATATTTCATTTGAAAATTCGCTTACTCAAAAGGTATTAACAGAAAATTCACTTTTAGTGAATTATATTCAACGGGATAGTTATTCAGAAAATCAAAAACTAAAAGCTAGCTCAATTAAAATGGGATTACATTTTCCTATCTTTATTCCAAATAAAATGGAAGGGTGTCTTAATTTATTTTATAATAATATTGAAAATATTAATATAGTTAAGATTTCAGAGAAATTTTTATCTCAAAAAAATCTTATTCAAAATACTTTACATAATCTATTTTTAAATTATTTTGTTGAAGATATTTCTAGTCAAGTTTACGAAAATTTAGATCCATATTCAACCTATAAACAACTCTTTATGCAACTAGATAATAAAGATCAAGATGATCTAAATACAAACCTAGAAAAAGGGATTTTAGAAAAGTTTAAAAAGCCACAAAAAGGTAAAATTCTTATTGAAAATAAAATAAAAGATGAAATTATCCATATTAGTGAAGATCTGAAAAAGATTTTGAATATTGAAAAACAACTCCCTAAACATATGGAGGAGATTTGTCACCAATACGAAAAATTTAAATTAGATTTTTATAAAAAAACAAACTTGAAAAATGCGTATATTCCAATCAAATTTTTAAAAAATACAGGAAAAAATATTGAATTTTTTGTTCATATTCCTGAGAATATTGAAGATTTTTTGGAAGAAGATAACATTGAAAATTTTCGATTTTATCATTTTTTTTTAAAAAATGAAATTCAAGTTGATTCTTTAACAAAATCTATAGATATCCTAAATAAAGAAATCGAGCTTGATGAAGAAGGATTGGATAAACAAGAACTGGATCTTAAAGAGATTAATAAAGGAAGTGATCAAGGAGATATAAAGGAAATCAATGATGAAAATTCTAAAATTTTAAAAAAAATCTATGACAAATTTGAATCTCTTAATCTTCCAAAAAAGGATATCAAAAATCATATAAATGATTTAATGGATTCAGCTAATTTTAATATCAAAAAAAATGTAAATACAATTAAAAAACTAAAAGAAAAAAAAGATCTTGAAAGAGATCCTAAAAGATATGAACTACATCTCAAAAAGCATTTACCTGTTGGAAATAAAGAAATAATTCTTATAGTAGATTCAAATAAAAAAAGCCAATTTTTGATTAGTCAATTTCTACATCAACTAAACTATAAGATCAAAATTGCAAATAATATAGAAGAAGCTTATGATATTTTTAATAAACACCCTATCGATTTAATCATTTTGGACTTTTTTGTTCAAAACTTTAGTGGGTTTCTATTAATTTATAAAATTGCTAATAAGCTTAAAAAGATCCCACCTTTTATCATGATTAGCTTAATCAATAATTATAAAATTATTAGAGATACTTATAATTTAGGAGCATTGGCTTATTTAAATAAAAATAAGATTAGTTTAAAACAATTAAGTATTTTTACTTCAGAAGCATTAAAATATGCTAAAATCAAAAAATCAAAGCCTTTACCTAAATTATTTTTAGAAAAATTAGATCCAGAAATATTCAATTTTACAAAAAGTAATTATAAAAAAGAATTCAATTTTACAAAAAATACTAAAACTAAAAAAGAAAGCTTTAACTCTAATACAAAAAATCTAAATTTAAGTAGTTTAGGATTCAATATCGAAGAAATTAAAGAAGGTATAAAATGGCCAGATTATAACTCTAATAAACTAATCTATTCTTTCTACTTTATAGATCATACAATTTGTATCCTAAATTTAAAAGGTATCTTTGAAAAAAAATATATTAGTGAAATTATTTTAAAAATAGATGAAATTATAGAAAAAGAACAAAAAAGGGCCCCTAAAATTCAATTCATCTTAGATCTAAGTAACCTACTAGCTTATGGAATTGAAGCAGAATATTTAAGAAAATTAATTTTTAAAATTTTTCATCATTTTGCTATCAGTAATTTTATTTATATTACAAGTAATCAAGAAATCATAAAAATTTTAACAACAATACACACAAATATACCCTTCATGATTAAAGAAAGTACTCTAGAATGTTTGAATTCAATAACATTAAAAAAAATATAAACCTATATTCAAGGGACTTTACAAGTATATTTATAATTATTATTATATAAGTATATAGTAATTTAGAAATATTTATTTATTCGAAATCATATTTTAGGAGATAATTATTTATATGAGTAACTTGGACGTTTTAAGCAGTAAGGGTTTATTAATAGAAGTAGAAAATAAATTAAAAGAGGAAAAATGGACCCGATTAACCATTGATAATTATACAAAAAAAGATTTTGAGGAGTTAGACACAGTTATCGAAAAGGCTTTAGATGAAAATATTTCAGAAAAATTAAAAAGTATTTGTATTGATTTTTTAAAAGAAAAGGGTGGAAATCATAGTATTATAGCTCTTTATATTGCTGGAATATTAAATTATGAAAACGAAATATTTAATGATACCTATATGGAAGATCTAGTTAGATATTTTCAAAAAAATTCAAAATGGCATATTGTAGAATTTTTATCAAACAAAGTTTTGGGTTATGGCGAAAATAAATTCTTTTTAACCACTTTAGAAGATTGCTATATAAATGAAAAAAAAGATCTCCCAAAACTATGGAAAAGGTTATGTCAAGTCGATTATGAAAATGGAGAAACTCCTAGAAAACTAGCTCAATATTATGAAAGGGAAAGTAATTTAGAAAAATCTATTCATTATTATAAAATGGCTCTTTTAAGATTTTCAAAAAAAGAAAATGTAAAACAAATCGAGGAAATCTGGAACAAATTATTGCATTATATACCAGAAGATTTAGATTTTTTTTTTCAAATCAATAAAGAAATTTCAAAATATAATCCTAAAAAATCAGCTATTTTACTTAAATCTTTACTTCCATATTTTGAAAATAACCCTAATCAAAAGGATTCTAATGAAATAATTATTAAAATATTAAAACAAATACTCCACTTAAACGCAGCTGATAAGGAAGCTCGTGAATTGCTTATCGAAAAAATAAAATTAAAATATAGCCATCATAACTTATTGGATCAATTTATTCAAAAATCAAAATTAAATAATTTTAGTATAAATATAAACGAGGCTCTGGCAAATTTTGAAAAGTATATCCTATTTGAAAAAGGAAAATTTGTTTATCATCGAGCTTGGCGAATTGGGGAAATTTCCCAATGTGAAGAAAATGATATTTTTATCAACTTTGAAACTAAAAAAGGTCATAAAATGGCCATGCAAATTGCCCTTTTCTCTCTAAAATTTATTGAAAAAGATCATATATGGATCAAAAAATCACAGGACTTAGATGCTTTTCGTAAATTAGGTACCAACGAAATCAAGGAAACTTTAATAATTTTATTCAAAAGTTATCAAAATAAAATTACTATGAAAGAAATAAAAAAAGAAATGGTAGATATTTTGGGAGAAGAAAAATGGTTGAAATGGTGGAATAAAGCTCGACAGGTCATGAAAATGAGCTCAATATTTGGAACCTCTCAAAATTCAAAAAATGAGTTCTTTTTAAGAGATAAGCCTTTAACTTTCGAGGAGGAAGCTTATATCAATTTTACATCCGCTAAAAAATTCTATAAAAAATTTGAAATTATTCAAGATTATCTTAAAAATAGTACGAATATCCATTCTGAAGAATTCCGAGAAATGCTAAACTATTTCGTCGATTTATGCAATAATTCAGCAGAAATCAATGATAAAGTTATTCATATTTATCTATTTCTAAAAAAAATCCAAAAGGATTATCCAGGTATCCTATTTGAGTTAAAGCTAACTTCTTTAGAAATACTAACGAAAAAAGCAGATGATATACTAGAAATATACAATAATTTAGAAGAAGCAGAATTTAGAAGAATATTATTGAAAATTATTAAAAAGTATGATCCAGAATGGAAAAATAAATTCATTTATTTAATTCAAAATTCCTCATTTAGTCGTTCTAATACTTTTATCTTGGAAATCTTGATGAAAAATAAAGACGAAAATATTCTAAAAATATTAAATCAGGCATTTACCGATATTTTAGCTAACTATAGAACTTCTATTGGTAACTATTTTTGGTTTGTCAGATTTGTTGTATATAATCCTCAATTCGAGATAATCACTAATCAATTTTATCCTCAAGATAAAAATTTAATATTCAATTTATTTCATTCATTGGACATTTTGAATAAAAAAATAGGGATGAAAAAAATCACGACTTTAAAATCTAATCGGAAGTTATTTTCAAATATCATTGCATTTTTGGTCTTGGATGAGGTCATTGACCCTTATATAGATTCTATTTCGCTCAAAGAGGCAAAAAAGATTCTAGCTATTACAAATAGTTTAACAGCTATGAATTCTAAATATCAGATACTAATTTTGAAAAAGATTTTTGATAAATATCCGGCCTTGGCAAAGGAGAAGCAAAAGAGAGATACTTTAGATGAGATATTACTTGTAACTCGTGCTGGTTATGAGAAAAAACAAAAGGAATTACAGTATCTAATTAACGTTGAAATTCCAAAAAATAGTAGAGCTATCGGATTAGCCCAAGAAAAAGGAGATCTAAAAGAAAATGCAGAATATTCAGCTGCACTTGAACACCAAAAACATCTTCAAAAGGTTACTGAAACGCTATCAAAAGAGCTACAACAAGTCAAAATACTTACTGAAGAATCTATTAATACTAGTAAGATATCTCCAGGCAACTATATTGAAATTGAAGACTTAAAGGATAAAAAATTAGAATATTATACAATTCTTGGTGAATGGGAAACTGATATAGAAAAAAACATTATTTCTTATCGATCTCCTTTTGGAAAATCTTTATTAGGTCATAAGGTAAAAGATACAGTTCACTTTATTCATGGTGGTATTGAAAAACAATACCTCATAAAAAAGATTGAAAAAACAGATCTTATTTAATATCCTCTTTTAAATCTTTTTTATATAAGCTTTATATCCTAGTGTTGAAAGCATCTGAATAATTTTATTTGCTTCTCGGAAGTGATAATTTTTTTCTGAGATAATTCGATAGATTTTGTCTATTGGATTTTTAGTTTGATTATTATCTCGTAAATATTTTTGATTAGAGCTTTTTTTAATTGGTTTATTGTTGTTATTATCATCACCTCTAGATTGATAAGAATCATACATTAGGAAATAAGTGATATCCGCGAAGTCATCATTATTGAACTGTTGTTTTTTCTTATTTTTAGAAGTATAACTGCTATAATTGTCATCGATACTATCATCATTATCATAATTACTATCATCATTATTTTCTTGTTGTTCTGGTTCTTGAGAATAATTTTTATTATTTTGTCTACTTGAATAAACAACTTTTTGATTGATATAACTAGGAATTCCCAGGTTATATATTTTATCTTTTACAGAGACAGCATTTTTATAGTTATTAAAAGCTCCAGCATGAATTTTGTATAAGATTTCATCAGTTTTATAATTAATTTTTTTGGATATATTGACATTTTCTCGGATATTTTCCTCAAATTTATTTTTTAAATTTTTTTCATATTGATAAATATCATTTATTTCCTTTGGATCTTTTCTTTTAGATTTTTTATAAAAGAATTTAAATTTTTTAATTTGAAGAAGATCGGTTTCGATTTTAGATATTTTTTTTTCTAAAGATTCAAGACGTCTTATCAATTTATGTAATGGATCAATATTCTGATTCTTGACCTCTATATTATTTTCATAATTTGTTTCATCTACTTCATAGAATTCTTTTTCATTTTGATCGAAATTGGCCAATAAGAAATGATTTTGATGATATTGAATCACTTGATTTGAGGTTATTATCTTTTTTATTTGTTGAGCAATTTGATTTTTAAAAGGATAAATAATAATAGATATAAAAAAAGGTATAAATAAGATTTTTTTAATCATTGAGCAAACCATCCTTTAATGGATTTTTGTATTTTTTAATTTAAACAATAATTTATCACAAAAGTTTTTTTTATCTACCTTTTTTTTGGCTGAATGAAAATAAATTTTTTAAATAAGCTTCTAAAGGGAAGTGGACTAATCTCAAAAATGTATTGGATCCATTGATTCTTTTTTTCTATACCTATAGTTTCAAAGAAATCGTTTAAAATTTTCTGATCTTCAGAAACGACAGGCTCGACTAGATTAGCAAATTCAACCCATTCTTTATCATTTATATCATGAAAATAGAGGAGAATAAATAAGCTTACCAATTTTTCTGATTTATTTGTTACATAAGAAAAAAACTTTCGGATGAATTTGACAATGATATCTTTTTCTGAATCGAAAAAGATAAAACTTTTCAATGCAGTAATACGCTCTTGATTGGAGAAATTTTTCATTTTCCCCAATATTTTTTCTAAATAGAATCTTTTTTTGGTATATAAACTTAAAACTTTATAAGCTTCAAACCTGATATTTGTTGAAATACCTTCTAAAAAGGAGATACGAAAAACTAAATCCTCAGCTTCTTGATATTTTATATTATAAAAAATTTGAAGAATACTTTTTTTTATATCTTCTGAAGAAGTTTCATCAAATAATTGAATAAGGAAATACTTATTTTTAATTTGATCAGAAAATTTATCTAATGCTTTTAGAGCCTCATTTTTCAAATAATTATCATTCTCTTTATTGAGAATAAGCTCTTCGATTATTTTTGAATCTGCAAATTCGTTAAGGAGTTGATGTAAAGAAAATAACTCACTTACTGGAATTATTTTCTTTTCTTCCTTTTTCTTATCTTTATTCTTTTCATCTTTCAAAGGAAAATTATCTTTATAAAAAGATAGGATTTGATTAAAATATTTTCCTAACTTTAACTTAAAAATATTCTCAATAAGGATATATTTAAGCTTAGAGGAAAGTTCAGGATCTTCGAGCCAAGAAATATATTGATCTAAAATTTCTTCAGGATTAATATCAATCAAACATCTTAAAACAAATTCCCTCATATTTTCAATATCTTTTAAAGATTTTGAAAAATCCTTTTTTGAATATAATAATTGATTAAGAAATTTCTGAAAATTTTTCTTCATATCCCCCTTGCCATATTGATATATAAGCACCAAGATTTTTTTTTGTAATTCTAGATTATCTAAATCAATATCCTCTATATAAGGATAAAAGTAGTCCAATACTTTTTTTCTATCTTGATCGGATAGAAGATAAAGATTATCAAAATCCTTTAGAATTTGAAGAGAAATATCCCTTTTTATTTTTTCATCTAATGTCCACTCTTTCCTATATTCGATATTTTCTAAAACAATATTTGGTGGAAAAACCCAATTAAATTGATTAATAAGAGATAATTTTTGGATTTCTAGCCAATTAATTTTTTTCTCTTTTTCTTCTACATCTACATGTTCATTTTTATAACGATTAGTCAAAATATAAATTAAATCTTGACTTTGTATTCTAGCAAATAACCATAAAATTCCAGATCGCATATGATTAGAAATAAATTTTTCATTGGAGTGAAATAATTTAGAAAAGAGAGAAAGATATTTTGATGGATAAAAAAGACCTAGATTCACGACTACTAATTCCTGAATTAATGGGTTATCATCAAAAATCCAATTGAAAATAAAAGATATCCATTTTTCATTTTTAAATTGAGCTAGAGAATATAAAGATATCCATTCATAATTGATATATAAATTACTTTTATCATTCTCTTTTTTTTCCTCTATTTTAGGTAAATACGGTTTTTCAGGATCTTTAAAAAAAGAATTTAATCCCGTTTGTTGATTGAATTGATAATGATATTGATATAAATAATTGACTAAAATAGGAATAGAATCTGTGATTTTGAAATATCCTATCAACCAGAAAGCCCAAAAGAATCTCATTTTTTCTATCTGATATTCTTCTTTTTTTTTCAAAAGAAATTGTTGAATTTTTTCCCAATCATCTTCGGAATAGTTAGACTTATTATAATCCTTTTCTATGGCTTCAAAATCTTTATTTAATTTAAAAAAAGTTAATAATTCAGCGATCAAAACTTTGAAAGTAGATTCTTCAATAAGAAAATATAAAGGGTTATCGACAAATTGATGAGTTTCATATCCTTTATCTTTTAAATCTTTAATAAAATCTTCATATTTTTTATTATAATCCATTTGTTTCAGGATGATCTTAGCATTATTTGCCCACCAATCATTTAAATAATCAAAAAAATACTTGTTGACATTAGATAAAGTAGATAGTCGGAAGAAATTAAAAACTTCAAAGGCTTTATTTACAATCTCTGAATCAGTATCAAAAAATGCACGAATGAGGACAATACTGATTTCAGGATTATTCGTTTTTTTTATATCTTCTAAAATTTTTAATTTATCTTTTTTTGTCTTAGCATTTGAATATATACTATCATAATGATTCGGATCTTGGCTGACATGTGTATCCTCTTGAACGACTCTAGAACAAGTTGTTAATAATAAAGAAATTAAAATTAGAATAATAGTTTTCATATCTTTTTAAATAGGTAATATAAAAGATATTAAGAAAAGACACCTTAAATTAAGATAATAATTTTAAAATTGAATACATAATGGATTGAATTTATTGAAAACTTTTATATAAAGATATAATATCGTATATTTATAAATTGAATTTTGAAAAATAAAAAAAATACTGATCTTCTTAAGTAGATATTATAAACTGAATCTCTTAAAAAATTAAGATAGTAGTTTTAAAATTGAAGATATTATAGATTGAATATTATTAAAAGGTTTTATAAACAAAGTCTCATAGCCATTTTTATTCAATATATCCGTAGCTATTTCCTGTGTACTTAGAGCTATAATTTTAGGATAACGTTGATCATTTATCATGTAATATTGAATTGGATTTTGAATAAAAAAATCTAAATCAAGAAAGTCGATATCAACAAATAAAAGAGAAAATTGATCTTCTCGTACTTTACTTAAAATACTCGCATTATCTCGTAAAAATACTATCTCGCAAACAAATTTCTTCCTTATTTTAGATTGTTCGTTATAAAAAATCATTTCAAAAACTTCTTTCAGCTGATCTTTCGGATCAAAAAGTAGGATCCTTTTTTCTCCATTTTTTAGTTGTTCATCAATTTGTATTTGATTTCTATATTTTTCGACTTCCTTGATAATCAATTCCCCTAAATTTTGATTCATCAATTCCCCTTTTTCAAAATAATCTATGATACCAAGTTCTAAGAGATCCTCTTTCAAATTTTTATCTAAGAATCCAGACATCACAGCAATAGGGGTTTTTTTACTATATTGAGTAATAATTTTAATATTTTTATAAGCATGATATCCATCAGGTAAAGAAAGATCGGATAAAATAAAATCGAAAGTATTAGCTTTTAAAATATCTATAGCCATTTTATAAAGAGGAGAATGAGTAATTGAAAATTTAGAATGTCCTAATTGTTTTGCTAAAATTTTTTGAACCAAAAAAGCATCATATGAAGAATCTTCAATTAGGAGAATTTTATAAAATTCTTTTTGTATTTCCATAAAAAAATATTCTTATCTTTAATAAGGAGGTGGTATTTAATTTCTAAATACAAATATAATAAGGATTATATAGCAATATTAATGCCAAAACGTTTTGAATACTCCAAAGTTTTATAAAAAAAAATCAAAAATTAGAGAAAAATATCCAGATATTTTAAATGTATCATTAAATAGTCTTGATGAATTGACTTTATCGCTTATTGAATTTCATCCTTATCTTCAAGTCAGTTCTTTGGCTATTCCTGATATTAAGCTTTTTAAGTCTATTGAAAAGGAAATAGAGGAAGTCTTAAATTATTCAGATACGGATCTTATAAATTTAAGATTAAAAGAGATAGGTATTTATATCCATAAAATATTATTTTTAAATAATCAATCTCTACATCAAGAAAATTTTCAGAATATTTTTTATAAAAAATCAAAAATGATATTACTTATCGATTCTCATTCGAATCAAAAATTGAATCAGATTCCATTTGAACTCGCTTATGATAAAGTACATGGTAAATTTATCTCATTAATTCGCCCAGTTTCTAGATTGATACAAAGTTCTGAAAGACATAAAATAAGATTCAAGAAAAGGAAAAAAGACCAAATATCATTTCTAATATTAGTAGATCCATTGAATGATTTAAAATATTCTTATCAAGAAGGAGTAGAAGTCTACTTTTTTTTAAAGAAAAATTTTGATTACTTTTTTGTAAAAATTGATTTTCTAAGTAAAAAGATTAACGAAATAGAATTTATTCATTATCTCGAAAATTATGATTGGATTCATTATAGTGGTCATGGAGATTATTTTTTAAAAATTAACCAATCTTCATTATTAATCAACAATAACAACTTTTTTTATGGAGAAAAATTTAAATCACCAAACTTTAGATGTCAGTTTATATTCTTAAATTCATGCAATTTTTCTAATTCTATCTTAATCAACAGTAATCTCATTCAATATATGTTAAATGCTGGGATTTTAAATATTATCGCATCTTCAATGAAGATTTTAGATAGTCCAGAATTTATACAATGTTTAAAGAAATTCTATAAAAACATTATTCTTAATGAAAGTACTTTTGAAAAATCTTTATTCAAAATTAGAAATTATAATTATTATATCCAAAATAAACATCATTGGGTATACTTTTATTTTTATGGACATTTAAACTAAAAATATTAATATTTTTAGTATTATAATATTTCTTTTGGAGGAGGTAAATTGTCAGGACACTCAAAGTGGCATACAATCAAACATAAAAAGGCAATCGCAGATTCAAAACGAGCTCAAATATTCACAAAATTAGGAAGAGAGCTAATGGTTGCTTCCAGATTAGGTGGCGATGACTATAAAACAAATTCTAGATTAAAATTGGCTATAGAAAAAGCTAAAAATGTAAATATGCCTTTAATCAATATTGAACGAGCAATCAAAAAAGGTGCTGGAAAATTAGAAGGAACTGAATATCATAATATTCTTTATGAAGGATATGGTCCTGAAAAAGTTGCTATATTGATTGATACATTAACAGATAATAAGAATAGAACAGTATCAGAATTAAGGCAAATTTTTAATAAATATAAATGTAACTTGGGAGCATCTGGAAGCGTACTCTGGATGTTTGAAAAATATTTTAAAATTTCGTTTAAAAAAGAGAATCAGAGTGAGGAGAAAATTTTAGAGTATTTTTTAGATTATAATATAACTGAAATTATATTTAGAGATGATGAAGTTATAATCTATGGTAATGTCAATGATTTTGATCATATAAGAAATGTTTTAAAAGATAAAAATGAAGTTATTTTATCTTCAGAGCTTTTATACCTGCCTAAAGAAACTATGCACTTAGAAGAAGCTGAAATGGAAACCTTTGCCAATTTTATACATATTTTAGAAGATCATATAGATGTTCAATCCATTTATACTAGTTTAGATTCTTTTTAAATACCAATTTTTAGTTTTTTATTGTGAATAATATTATTTGGTAATTTTTGTGAAAATTTTGAGTATAGATCCAGGATTAGAAAATTTAGGTTATGCAGTCTTAGAAAAAGATAATGAAAATTTTAAAATTTATACTTATGATACTATCTCGAATCAATTTAAGCTAAAACTCTTGAGCCAGAAATTATACTATATTCATAAAGAAATATTAAAATTAATTGATAAATATAATCCAGATAGTGTTGCAATTGAAAAAATTATCTATAAACATACACAATCTAGTTTAATATTAGCAAAAGTACAAGGAGTTTTAATCTATACTTGCCAATCTAAAATGAAGCCTATGTATGAATATACTCCTTTAGAAATCAAGAAATGGATCACAGGATATGGTCACTCAAAAAAGGAGGCTATTAAAAAAATGGTCAAATTAATTTTATCTATTCAAACAGAAGATAGTAAAACAACAGATACTTTTGACGCGTTAGCTATTGGACTTTGCCATCTTATGCATTATTCTTCAATCAAAAAATTTAATTTAGAGAATAAAAACTTAATATGATTGTTCATTTAAAAGGAAAACTTTTAGAATTTCAAGAAGATCATATTCTTTTAGAAAATCCTTTTAGTATTTTTTATATTGATATTACAGAGGATCTAAAAACAAAACTTATACCTATTCCTTTAAACGATGAAGTATCTATTCACGTTCATTGTTTTTTATCAAAACTTAATGAAAATCTAAGTGAATTTAAAATGTATGGATTTTTTAATCTAGAAGAAAAAAATATTTTTTTTTATCTCATCAATGTTTCTGGGATTGGGCATAAAAAAGCAATTCATATCCTTCAACAAGCCAGCTATAAAAAAATTATCTATTATATCTTAGAAAAAGATACTATAAGATTATCTAAAATTAAGGGAATTGGCAAAAAATCTGACCAAATCATTTTAGAGCTTCATGATAAATTTTATAAAATCTATAAAGAATATATGCAAAATAAAGAAATCATTTTTAAAGATGAAGTTTTCGAGGTATTAAAAAATCTAGGCTATCAAGAAAAATCTATTCGTTATTCTTTTGATAAATGCTTAATCGACGCCCCTAAAGATAAAATTTTCGATATAGAGTATTTTATCAAAGAATGTCTAAAATATTTATCTAATATTTAACACTCCCACCTGTTTTTTCATAAAATCGCATTACAATAATGTATGTAATTATATACAACAAATAAAGGTTTTTTTTATTTCCCATAAATTTCTATGCCAGTTATATTTTTTTTTATTTTCATTTCACTTAATCAATGCGGTCAAAAAATCGACACAGATCATTTAACTATCTTCTTAAAGTCCATAAATCGTGCTGATATCCTCACTCAAGAAAAATCTTTAGCTGATGTACAAGAAATCTCTCTAGAGGAAATTAGAATCGATGATTCAAGTTTGAAGCTATTGGCTTCATTCCCTAATTTAAAAAGCTTAAGTTTATTCAATACACCAATTAACGCAAGTGGTATCCAATATCTAACAGAATTAAAAAATCTAAAATATCTTTATCTAGGAAAAACTAGATTCGATGACTTCAGTGTCGATTATATTAAAAATATGAAAAGTCTTGAGGGACTTTTTATCGAAAAAACTCTTATCACTGATATCGGAGTTGAAAAATTATCTCAAGTTCAACAGCTTAAAGATTTAAATCTCTCTTATACTGGTATAACTGATGCCTCTCTTTTTTATCTTGCTAATCTAAAAAATTTATCGGAATTAGATATTAGTCATACTAAAATCTCTTTAAAAGGTTATCAGCATATAAGAAAATTACTCCCAAATACTCGAATCCGATATTGGTCAAAAAATGTTGATTTAGATGAACTTGAAAAAATAAATGGGAGTAGAAAAAAAAATGAGTCAAAAAAGGATTCAAAAAATGAGTCAAAAAAAAATGTTGACCACCATTATTATTATTTCCCTAAAGAAGGAGATAATGAAAATGTCGAATTTATGACAGAAGAATTTTTCTATCAATAAAATTTCCAACTTATATCTCTAATTACTTTTATTTTCTAATATAAATTAAAGATATTAAAAAAGGAAAATCTTTTTATGAAAAAATATGATGAAAAATCTTGGGATCATTTAAATAAGATGAAAGTTGATGGTATTACATCTGATCAACTTGAACAACATCTAATCTTATATAAAGGATATGTTAATAATTTAAACTTACTAAGAGAAGAACTTTTTGATATTATACAAAATCGAAAAACTCCTTCAATAGCACATTATAACGAACTAAAAAGACGATATGGCTGGGAATTCAACGGTGTTCGACTTCACGAATATTACTTCGAAAATTTAGGACAAGATAGTTCCTACTCTAATCAATCAAAATTAGTAGAAAAAATTAATCAAAATTTCGGATCTATAGATTATTTCTTACAAGATTTTAAAAAAACAGCTGGAATTAGAGGTATCGGATGGATCATTCTATATCAAGATACTCAAACAGATACTCTATTCAACTTTAGGATTGATGATCACGATGAAGGACACGGAAGTGGATTAAATCCTATCCTCATTATGGATGTTTGGGAACATGCTTATTGTGTCGATTTTAAATCTACAGAAAGAGCAAAATATATAGAAGTATTTTTTAATAATATTCGATGGAATATATTAGAAAAACGGCTAAAATAAGGATATATAAATACAAAGAGCTACATCCCAGAAAAAAGGCATATAAAAAAAACTGGAGATGATTTATAAAGCTCTTTGTATATTACTACAAAATAATATATTTTTGACTTAAAAATTTTTAAACTAGTATAAGAATCGTGTCTAAGAGGATTCGAACCTCCGACCTTTGGAACCGCAATCCAATGCTCTATCCAGCTGAGCTATAGACACATTACATACGGAGAGAGAGGGATTCGAACCCTCGATAAGGATATTTCCTTATAACTGCTTAGCAGGCAGTCCTGTTCGGCCACTCCAGCATCTCTCCAGAGAAAAACTATAATTTATAAAAGCAACCTATTGAAGCTGATCAAACAAAAATCGGAAAGGGTGGGATTCGAACCCACGGTAGAAATACTACAACGGTTTTCAAGACCGCCTCCTTAAACCGCTCGGACACCTTTCCATAAATTATTAGTCCAATCACCTAATGAATACTTTTTGGTGATTTCCTTTTTAGAAAAATAATATTAATTTTAAGTCAAATCAAATTCTATTTTTAAATTAATTTTATATTCATTTATTAAAAAGTATCAAAAAAAATGAGAAGTAATCCTAAAGTTCCGTTATTTTTTTTAATTCTCCTATTTTTAGTCCCTATTTTTGCATTTAAAAATAGAAAAAAAAACATAAATATTTTCAAGCCTTATATAACAAATCAATCGTCATTTGATAGTAATACGAAGGAATTAAAAGTAGATAAATATACATCCTTACTTTATCACTTTAATGAAAGTTTTGGTTCTTATGTTTTTGATAGTACTCCATATGAACATCATGGATTTTTATCCTCAAAAAATTTATGGTATCGATATTCACCTTTGGGTAGTGCTCTTTCTTTTACTGTAGACAATCATTTGGATATTCAAGATCTTCCTTTTGATTCATTTAGTCCCTCAAAATTTAATATTTCTAAAGCTTTAACTGTAGAAATGATTATTCTTATAAAAAGATATCAATTTAATCCTGAACCTATTATAATAAATAAATATAGTGATTTAGATAAAGGTCTTTTAACATATAGTTTTAGATTTAGAAATCATGCTAAAGATCCCATTGAAAAAGAGGGAGATTTATATTGGATTCTTTCCTTTGAAAATGGAAAAGTTCTCTCTCTTAATTTAACTATTCCTTGGGAAAGTATCTCTGAAAAATGGCACTATCTTGTTGGAACCTATAACGGAATTGAATCTCGAATCTATTTAGATGGTAAATTAATGAATAGTAAAAAATATATTTCTAAACTATCCTATAGTCCCCTTCCCATATTTTTAGGCAAAGATCAAAAAGGTACAAATGGGTTTTGTAATTTTTTGATTGATGAACTTAGAATCTCTAATATTGCAAGAAGCCAAAGAGCTATAGAAAGATATTGGAAAGCTATTCATACAAAAATTCAGGCTTATAATGTATAGATTACCGAAGATCGGACTCGAACCGATACAGGGTTTCCCCTACAAGATTTTGAGTCTTGCGTGTCTACCATTCCACCACTCCGGCAATGGATTTAACCTATTCACTATTATATATTTGATAAATATAATCAAATATTATTCTTATGATTAATTGCATTTTTTATTTTGATAAAGATCGGAATTTTCAAAAATTCAGCATTTATGGTCATGCTAATAGCGATAAAAATATAGTAAATACTCTTTGTACTGGGGTTTCTATACTTTCACAATCTATTATTTTGGGATTTATTAACTTATTAAAAATTACTCCTTTAATTGATAAAAAATCTGGTTTATTAGATTGTGAAATTGAACAATTCGAAAATTTAAGTATAGAAAAGATCGAAAAAATTAATTTTTTGATCTCTCTATTCCTCGAAGGATTAAACGATCTAAAAAAACAATTCCCTTTAGACTTATCTATTTCTATAGTCTATCTATAGCTTAGATTGCTTTTTTGATCTAAAAATGTTAGAATTATAATATTATAATAATATAAAAGGAATTTTTCTATATGAAAAAAAATATATTAAAGGTTTTTACTTTACTTTTAATATTTATAATATCTAATCAAGGATTCTCAAATATAAATAATCAAGGATCCTTAAATAGGAATAATCAAGGATTCTCAAATATGAAATATACTTTGATCACAAAAGATATTCGAAGATTTAAGCTTGGCAATGGAATGACTTTTATCTTAAAACACAATTCAAATTTACCAAATCTTGAAATTAAACTTAATGCTAGAGTAGGAATGGGTGAAAATAAATATTTTGGAAGCCAAATAGCTCATCTTTTTGAACATCTTCTAATTAATGGGGATGATACTTATAAAAAGTTTGAATCTATGGGAGCTATTAATTCCAATGGATCTACTCATCATACTTATACTAACTATATGCAAACTGTAAGTAATAAATATCTAGAAGAAGCTATTAAGGCTTTTTCCAAATTTATTGATCCTAATCGTATATTTAGTGATGAAATCATCAAAAATGAAATTGAGGTTGTTTTAAAAGAATTTAATTTACATACTGATAGTTCGGAAGAGGTTTTATATTTAAATCTACTTGACTTAGCTTCAAAGGATTCAAATATTACTGGTATACAATCTGGAGATCTAAGAAGTTCTATTGAAAGTATTTCTAAGGAAGCTATTCATGATTTTTATCGTAATCACTATATTCCTCAAAATATTACTTTTTTTCTAACTGGAAATTTTGATTTCAATGAGGCTGAAGCTTATTTTGTTAAATATTTTTCTCATTTTAAACAAGTTCCTACAAAAAAAGCTACCCCATTCAGTATAGAAAAAGATCAAGTTATTCCTCGTAAAGCTTATGTAGAATATGCAAGTCCAAATTTACATTATGGAATGGCATTTTTTAGTAATCAGTTCAGTCACAAGGATTTATTTATCCTTAATATCATTCAAAATATTTTAAATAAATCACCAATCCTCTATAAAAAGCTTAAAATTGACAACTCTGATATCGTTACAGAGTTTTATAATTTTTTCGATTTCATAGGTAGTGATATATTTTATATATTAGAGTTTCCTGATTTAAAAACAAAAAATATAGAAGATATAAAAGTCATTAAAAATATTATTTTGGATGAAATTGAAAATTTAAAAAATAATTTAGATCCCAAAATTCTTAAGATATCGAAAGATCAGCTCATTATAGATCTTATATTATATTCAAAAAATATTTCTTATGAAAGTTATATTATAGAATTATTAGAAGTAATGAATTCATTAGAAACTTATCCAAATTCTGTTGATTTTATTAAAAATATATCTGTTGAAGATGTTCAAGCTGTATTAAGAAAATATTTTGTTCCTAATTCCCTAAATGAGGTTACTTTATTTCCTAAAGACGATATCAAGTTTAAAGAAGCCATCTTATTACAAAGTGGTGAACATACAAAATGTGCTTCTTCTTTAAAAGATTTTGAAAATAAAGTAGATCTAGCTTATAAAAATATTGAAGAAATTCAATTAAAGAATGGCTTGAAATTATTTCTAAATCCTAATTCTGAAAGTGAACTAAACTATTTTTCTTTCCAGTTATATCCAGGATCTACAAGATCTATATTGAATGATCCTAAAGGAAAAGAGGGTCTTTCTTCTTTCCTAATGAATTTTTTCTCTAAGGGATCTAAAAATATCTCTGAAATTGATTTACTAAAAAAAATTAATTCTTTAGGAAAATTATATTTTGGTGGTGGAAAGGGATTTGGTATATCTTTAAAAGATAACTTTGAGGAACTTTTTGATATAGCTAAAGATGTTATTTTAAATCCATCTTTTAGTGAACATATAGATAGAGTAAAAAAGGAGCTCACTTTTGCAGTTCAAAAACGAGATGATGATTTTATATTATTAAACGAAATTATTACTCTTTCTTATTTTGATGAATTTAAAAATATATCTCATAAAAAAATTATTGAAAATATTAATAATTTTATAATAGAGGAGCTTGAACAATTCCATAAGCTATTATTAGCTAATTTAGCTATTTTTATATCTGGTAATTTTGATAAAGATAAAATTATAGCTAAGTTGGAAAGTATAGAAATTGAAAAAAATGAAGCTTTAAAAGATCGTCTTTTAAATAAAATCAGTGGTAATCAACAGTATAGTGCTCAATTAATCTCTAAAAAGAATCAAAGCTTAGTTGGTTTTACTTTTAATCCTATCCCTCTGACTAAAGAAAATATTTCTAAAATATCTCTTCTTCAATCTTTATTAAACTCTATCGGCCAAAAGGATAATACTTCTCTCTATAATGAATTCAGAATCAAAAAAGATTTAGCTTATGTCGTTTCTGGCTCTTCAACCTATACCCCTCATGAAATCTTATTTCAAATCACTATCTTTACTGTAAAAGAAAAAAATAAGGAAGTGGAACAAACCTTAATTGATTTTCTTAAAAATCTTCAAAAAGAGAGTATTAGTGATGAGTTATTCCAAGGTCTCCAAACTGAAGCTATTTCCAAAATCCAAGCTTCTTTTTTAAATATCGAAAAACAATTAGCACATTCATTTATTGATGAAACTTTAACTAAGTTACCTAGAAAAAATATATTGATTGAAACTATAAATTCTATGAAGTCTTCTGATTTAGTCGATTTCATAAAAGATTATATCCGTTTGGAAAATTATTTAACTGTTAATATTTATAACTAATTTAAGCTTTGTTGAAAAAAATATTTATTGGTATAACAGGGGCATCAGGCTCTTGTTATGCTATTGATTTAATTAATAATCTAAAAAAAACCGAAGAAAATTTCGAAATATTATTATCTGCCACTACAATAGCAAAAAAAGTCATTCAATTTGAAACTAATATAGATATAAAAAAAATGGCTAAAGATCTAAATATTAGATATTTTGAAAACGATCAGCTTTTTGCTCCAACAGCAAGTGGAACATTTAAAATCTATGCAACTATTATTATTCCATGTAGTATGGGCACTATGGCAAGAATAGCAAATGGGATATCTTCTAATCTTATTGAGAGATCAGCTGATGTAACAATCAAAGAAAAAAGTATTTTGATCCTATCTATTCGAGAAAGTCCTTTAAATTCAATTCAACTTGAAAATCTATTAAAACTCTCTAAAATCTATAATATCTATATCCTTCCACCCATGATCGCTTTTTATACAAAACCAAAAACTATTGATGATATCATCTCCTTTCACACAGGAAAAATTTTCGATTTGTTAAATATTCCACATAACCTTTTTAATCGCTGGGGTAATTAAAATCTTTAATTTTTTATATTATACTTCTTATTAAATTTTTCTACACGTCCTGTCATATCCAACAAACGCTTTTTACCTGTAAAAAATGGATGACATGCAGAACAAATTTCAACATCTATCTGTTCAACAGTTGCTCCGATAATAGATATATTCCCACAACCACATTTAATCTTTGCTTTTGGATAATACTTAGGATGAATTTTATCTTTCACTTTTTTTACCTCTCTTTATTTGAAATTTAAATAATATCAAACTAATTTGACATCGATTTTAAAAAAACTTCATTGTTTTTTGTTTTAGACATCTTATCTAAGAAAATTTCTATTATTTCATGATTAGCCATAGGATTAAATAACTGTCTTAATATCCAAACTTTTTGAAGATGTTCTGGTATCATCAATAACTCTTCTTTTCTAGTCCCAGATTTTTTAATATCTATTGCTGGGAAAATCCTTCTTTCTGCCATTTTTCGATCTAAATTGATTTCCATATTCCCTGTACCTTTAAATTCTTCAAAGATAACCTCATCCATACGGCTACCTGTATCAACAAGAGCTGTAGCTAATATTGTCAAACTTCCACCTTCTTCTGTATTTCTTGCTGCACCAAAAAATCTTTTAGGACGTTGTAAAGCATTTGAATCAACCCCACCTGATAAAACCTTACCACTAGTAGGAATCACTTGATTATATGCTCTTGCTAAACGAGTAATACTATCTAATAAAATGACTACATCTTTTTTATGCTCAACTAATCTTTTTGCTTTTTCCAAAACCATTTCTGCTACTTGTATATGCCTTTGTGATGGTTCATCGAATGTTGAACTTATTACCTCACCTCTTACTGTTCTTTGCATATCTGTGACTTCTTCAGGACGTTCATCGATTAATAAAATAATTAAAACTATTTCTGGATAATTTGTTGTTATAGCATTAGCAATTTCCTGCAATAAAATTGTTTTTCCTGTTTTAGGTGGAGCAACGATCAATCCTCTTTGTCCCTTTCCTATCGGACTGATTAAATTAATGATTCTTGTAGAATATTTTAGAGAATCAAATTCCAAATTAATAGGTTTATTAGGATATAATGGTGTCAAATTATCAAATAATATACGCTCATTTATCAATTCAGGATCACTATGGTTTACCATTTCTACTCTTAATAAAGCAAAAAACCTTTCACTATCCTTTGGAGATCGGATTTGACCTGCAACAGTATCACCAGTTTTTAGACCAAATAAACGGATTTGAGATGGAGAGACATAAATATCATCTGGACCGGATAAATAGTTATAAACAGTAGATCTTAAAAACCCATACCCTTCAGATAAGATTTCTAGGACACCACTTGCAAATAGAACACCTTGATTTTCAGCCTGTTTTTCTAATATAGCATAAATTAAATCCTGCTTTGTTTTTGATCCGACTTGATCTATATGCATTCCCTTTGCTTGAAGAATTAGGTCTGAAATTGTTTTTTTAGTTAATTCGCTTAAATCGATTCGATTTTCATCTGACTTTGGTAGAGAATCAGCTTGTTGATAATTTTTTGTTTTTTTAAGACCTGTAATATTATTTCCATTAATATCACTTTCGTTTCCTCCATTTTGTACTTTTTCTCTTGTTCTTAGTTTTTTAACATCTGCTGATGAGGACTTTTTATTTTTAAAGTAATTTTCCTTATAGTTTTTGCCAATTTTATTGGTGTTATTATTTCCTGAAAACATAAAAATCTCCAATTTAAAATTTCTAATTTTTGTTATTTAAGTTTAAGATACTTTCCATTATGAATTTGAAAAAATTGCTTAAAGAAATAGTTTTTTATTGGCAAAAAATTTTTTATTTGCCATCAGTTCCTTTTAAAGTATTCATTAAGAATGTTTCTTTTCTTTTTAATTCTTCTTGTAAAGCCTCAGCTTTTTCTAGATCATAAGAAAATTTATCAATCCTAGTGGATATTTTTTTATTCATTGATTGATATTTTTTTTCAAGATTTCTTAAATCATTTTCTAGAATTCTTTCTTTTGATTCTATTATACCTACTTGATATTGCCCTTTTTCACTTTTAATTGTTGTTTTAACATAAAAATCGATTAATTGAACGAGTTGAACTCCAATCCCACCATCTTTGACAATTGAATTTTTATTTATTTTATATCCAAATAAATCTTCGACTTCATTGAACCATCTTTTCAAGCTTGAAGCTAACTTATCTTCATCAAAACTGATATAATCCCCTACAGATGAATCTTCTGAGAATGAATTTAACCCAATTTGAACTAAAAATTTTACTGCCTTTTCGACCTTTGTATCATATGGGGAATAAAGGACTACTCTCTGTATTTTATCCTTTAATGATTTTAAAAAAAATTCATATTGCATATATCCTCTATAAGCGAGGCCACTCAATATTTCATAATTTTTATCTTCTCTGGATTTTTTAGAGAATTCTTCTTCCCTTTGATTAAAATCTTTTAGACTCATTCTAGCCAGAAATAATTTTCTATCTTCATCGTCTTTTTGCCTTAAAGGATCCGTAATATTAGACAAAAACAATATTAATCCATTATATTGCTTTGCAAATTTTGAAAATAGACTTAGAATATTTTCGATATCTTTTTCAATTTTGATTAATTCAGGTTTTTTATTAGTTGAATAGAGTTCTAAAAGTGCACCTGGTAGTACATCTTCAATTTTATTAGTTTCTCTTTTAAATTCAATATTATCAATAATAAACCTTGCATCTTTTGCAACATTTATATAATTATAAGAATCCTGTCTAAGATTATCTTTTGCCTCATCTTTTTTTTTAGTTACTTGCTTTTTTTTATAAAAGATATTCAAATCTTTTAAAAGATAACTATAATTCTGAAGCAAATTAAAGAAATAAATTTTTTTGACTTTTTTCTTTTTGAAATCTAAATGATCAAGATTAAATTGAACCTTAGTCCAATTTTCAGTATTAATTGATTCTAAATAATTTTCTTTAATTAAATGAATATTTCTATTAAATATAACTAAATCATTTTCATCAAAAAAGTTAATTAGAAGCGATTTTATTTTTTTATCCTCATTTTCCTTATCTGGCAATTTTTCTTCTTCTAAAATTGGATATTTAAGATATTTTTTTAGGAAACCAGTTTTAAAATCTACATTACCGATAACCAACTCCTCTATGCTTCCAATATCTAGTTTATCTTTATTTTTATCGTCTAGATTTTCCTTTTTCTCCTCTTTTTCTTCTTTTGATGCTGTATCTTTTTTTACAAAAAATTCAATATAACTAATATTTTCAGGATTTATAACTTCTATAAAATTTTCACTTTCTGCTTTAGAATCAGGAAATACTTTTAAAATCCCATCTTCTATCTCTATTTTCCCATTTACTGGATAATAGTTTTTTATACTTATTTTTTTATCTTCATCCTCATTCTCCTGATTCTTCCGATTTTGATCTTGAATTTCATTTAGATCTTTTTTTTCTTCTTCTTTCTTTGGTAATCCAGCACTATTTTTGATTAATCCAAGTTCTTTTAAAAAAGCTATATCTCCAGATAATTCCAATTTATTTTTTACACCAGATTTAGCTGATTCAATAATTAATATATTTTCCTTATTTTCTGCATCAATAGATAAAAAATCAATTTGATAATAATTTTCTTTTTCTTGTTTTGAGAATTCTGAATGGATATCTTTTAGGGTAACATTTTTAAATTCTAAAACAAAAGATCTATCATTAACTTTCAGTATAATTTTCCCACCATTAAATCTTTTATCTTTTGGAAATGGATCTGTAGAAATCTTATCTTTACTTGCAAGATCTAAAATCCTTATTGATTTTTGTCCATCTTCAAGCCCTTGAGAAAATACTTTGATATTAAAATTTGAACTTTGATGTATAGATTTATTCTTCTTAAAATAAGAATAAATTGGTGAGTAAAAAAGATTTGCAATATTCTTTAACTCCACTAAATGTAATTTAAGTTGTTTTAGTATCTCCTTTTGTTTTTTTAATACATTTATATTTAAAAGTATTGGATCTAAATGTCTTGCCTCCTCTTTTTCCTTATACTTATCAAACTCTTTCTCAAAATTTTTATTCTCAAACGAAAATATAACTGTAATTTTCAAATTAATACATAAAAAAAGATAGGCCAATAAAAAAAATTTAAAAATCCTTACCGATATCATTAAAAAAATCCCTAAGCTTTCAAAAAAAATTATTTATCAAAAAATACATAAATAACACGTGTTTTACTTTGAAGATAAAAAAATTTTTATAGCTAAAAAATTATAAAAAACGTAAATACTACTTATTAAGATAATATAATGAAAATAAAAAAAAAGCATAAACATAATACCCTATTAGGGTACTATGTTTATTTTTTTACTTATCCGATACTTATATTAGATATTCAAAAGCTTCAAGAGAACTTGTGATCTTACATTCGAATGCGATAGAATAGAGCTAGAAGCTTCTAACAAAATTTTATCTCGAATAAAGTTACTTATTTCTTTAGGAATATCAGTATCTCGAATTTGCGATTCCGCAGCTTGAAGGTTTATATTGGCATTTTCAAGATAATTAATAGTATGTTCAAGTCTGTTTTGATACGCACCTAAATTAGCTCTTTCACGAGAAACAATGTGAAGTGCCGTATCTAGAACTCCAATTGCTGCATTCGCTCCCTCTACATTCGAATAATCTAAAGAGCTTTTAATGGTTCCATCAGGATTAACTGCTTGAGATAATCCTAAATTAAAGCTAGATATGTTTTCAATATATACTTTAATTCTTTGGTCCGTATTGGGTCCAATATGAAGGTATACTCCTCCTCCTCCTGATGAAGCTCCTGATGAAGCTGCCGGAGTTGCTGTTGTTGTAGCTCCATCTGGACTTGCTGCAATAGGAGCTCCTACTGCTCTAGTAGTTCCACTAGATAACGGTGGATGAGCTAATGGATCTTGAACTAAATTATTTAGAGGCCTTACCCCAGGATCAGCTGATTTTGGGTCATAAGGACGAGTTTCATTGATCACTTTTAAATAATTTGTATTTTCAGGATCTCTTCTAAATGCTCCTCTTAATAGTTTTAAAGTATTGAATTCAGTATCTTTTGATATGCGATCAATTTCATCAATTAAGCTATCAATTTCATATTGTATTTGCAACCTATCTTCATTATTATAAATACCATTAGCTGCTTGAACCGCCAATTGTCGTATTCTTTTAATAATTGTTTCTGTATTTATTAAAGCACCTTCAGCAGTCTGTATAAAATGAATTCCATCCAGTGCATTTTCAGATGCTCTTTTTAATCCAGTAATTTGGGCTCTCAATTTTTCTGAAACAGCTAATCCTGAAGGATCGTCTGCAGCACTATTGATTTTATATCCACTGGATATTTTCTCTGTAGTTTTTTTCAAACGTAGATCAACGATTCTAAGATTATTTGCTATTTTAATTGAAGGTATGTTATTATTGATAATCACTTATCTTTCCCCTTTTAATCCTAATTTTGTTTTAAACCAAGTCTTAAAAGAATAAAGATTGTAAAAAGTGGAAATCATTAAGTAAGATTTTTTGCATAGAAAACTCTACACAAAAAAAATCAAAAAATTTATGATTCTAAATTTCACGTTCCTTTACTTTAGACATAGTTTCCTTATTCCTCTATTATTCGGATTCGAAAGTCGAGAAAATGAATCAAAATGAAAAAAATATGAAAAAAATTTGTCTTTAATTATTAAAATTAAATTATGAAAAAGTATCTGAAAAAAACAAAAAAAAATATTTTAGAAATTACTATAAATTCTAGTATTATTCCTGATGAAACAACAATTAATTTTTTAAATAAGAAAAAATTGATTTCTTTAAGAGAATTTTTAAAAAAAATTGAAATAGCAAAAGAGAACTATCTTCGTTGGGAATTTATTTTAATCAAAATAGAATCTTTATTTTCTGTAAGTTGGCCTTTATTAGATGAAATAAGAAGAAATCTTTTAACACTGAAGGGAGGTAAAACTCCAGTTTTATGCTTTTTTAAAAAAGCTTCCTTAAAAGAATATTATATTGCTTCTATAGGAAATTCAATCTTTATGAGCCCAACAGGAGAAATCCAATTTTTTGATTTCGAACTCGATATTTTCTTTTATAAACAAGTTCTAGATAAATTAGGAATCGAAGCTCAATTTATCAAAACTGGTCCCTATAAAACTTTTGCTGATAAGTGGACTCAAAATCATATTTCAAATCCTTATAAAAAAATGCTTATTCAAATATTAAAAGATTTAAAGAAAAATTTCTCGGAAAAGGTTATGGAATCTCGTCAGCAAATTGAAAATATTGAAAAAATTCATGAAATTGGGATCTTCACCCCACCTCAGGCTAAAAAATCTCATCTTATTGATGAAATTATTTATGAAAAAAATATCCTAAAAAAAATTTTACCCAAAGAAAAAACAGCCAATTATTGGCCTATCCAAAATTTAGATAAACCTATCTTAAATAGAATCTATAATTTTTTTAAAAAAAAGGAAAAATTGGCTATCGTTTATGCAAGTGGAATCATTCAAGAAAATAGTAGTCCTTCTACACTTGATAAGAATCCTAAAATTGAGGAAGCACAATTCATAGATATATTAGAAAAAATCAAACAAAATAAAAATATTAAAGGTGTACTTATCCGAGTAGAAAGTCCTGGTGGATCGGCTTTAACTTCAGATATTCTATGGAATAGTATTCAAAAACTTAAAAAAGAAAAACCCATTGTGATTTCTATGGGACAATATGCTGCATCCGGAGGTTATTATATCTCTATGCCAGCAAATTATATTTTTGCTGAAGCCACTACTTTAACTGGTTCTATTGGAGTCATTTTTGGAAAATTCTATCTCCAAAATCTCTTTGATAAAATTGGGATTCATCGCGATCATATTGCTTTAAGTGGGAATATTAACCTTTATAATCCATGGAACAAATATACAGAAAAAGAATTAGAAAAAATTAAAAAGCTTATTTATAATTATTATTATAAAAACTTCCTTTCAAAAGCTGCTCTAGGACGTGGAAAAACTTTATTAGATATTCATAAAGTTGCTAAAGGGCGAGTTTGGACAGGCTATTCAGCAAAAAAAATTGAATTAGTTGATGAAATCGGTGGCCTACAAGAAAGCCTCCAAAAATTACGTCAAATAGCTAATATTTCTCCAAATAAAGATGTGAAATACTATATTTATCCAAAGAGAAAATTGAATCTTTTTGCCAATCTTTTTTCTATGGGTAGCTTAATGAAAGGTACAATAATAAACACATTTCTGAAAGACAATCTTTTAGAAGAGATACTTAATCAGGAAAGTGAAGATTTTATCAAATATGTTATGCCAAATATCATCATTAATCACTAAGAAAAAGAAAAGATAGGATATTTACTTAATATCCTATCCATCCATTTTTCTTTACTTTACCATTTTCTACCTTTAGTATGTAACCATAAAGTATGTCTAGATTTTCGATTTACACGATTTTCAAGAGCTTTAGATCTGTAATAAAAACTATTTTGCTTTCTCCAAGAAATATTTTCAGCATATGCTTTTGGTAAATGTTTTACAATCAAAAAGGTTTTTATATATTTATTCAAATTTTTAACTTTTTTTGATGCTAAAGTTACTTCATAATCTTTATCACCTTTTTCCTTGTTTAAGTTAGTTTTTACTATTTTATAGTGTAATGGATAAGTAAAACTATCAAAAACAAAATTAAATAATTCAGAATATTCTTCATTAGTGAAATCAACATTTAGATGATTAAAACCGGATAAAGATACCTTGAATATACCATGCTCACCAGTATTTATATTCCCCGATTTATTACTCTTTGAAGGTGCCAAAATATAGATTTCCTTTGCTGAGTGATATGATACAATATATGCAAAACCACTTAATGCTGGTTCACTAGAAGCTACAGTATTTTCTGCACCAAAATCAGTAAAATTTATATGCTGATCATCTATAACAGATTTTTCAGTACCTTTTATATCCACTTTTTGTGCTGGCTGTTCTTGTGGTTCATCTATATTGATATCATCTTGTGCAAAAGATGAGATAGATATAGATAACGTTAAAACAAAAATAAGATTAAAAATATTTTTTTTCATTGTTTCCTTAGTTTCTCCTTAAAAAAATTAAAATTTAATTCCTTTTATAATTTTTCGTAAAATTTTACAATTTTCTCAATTACTTTATAATTTACCTATATCATAAAAAATACAAAAAAGTTATAATAAAAAAGATAATGTATATCTTTTTTATTATTGTAAAATTATTTATATAATATAAAGTCGATTTATAATAACGAGAGATCTTTTTTATGAAAAAAATCAATTTTCTTTTACTCTATTTTCTTTTAGCTCAAATATCTACCTTATTATATACACAAGAACAAAATTTGTCTAATTATCAAAATTCTTGTGAAGAAGCTTTTTTAAAAGGAGATTTTAATAAAAGTATCGAGTTTGCGAAAATGGGTCTTCAAATTAATCCTAAATCGGTTGTATTAACCAACTATTTGGTTCAAAACTATTTCTATCTAAAACAATACAATGAAATGCAAAATGTACTTCAAGAATGGTTAAATTATGGAATAAAAACTAATAATAACAATATTCTCACTCTTGCTTATAACGGATTAGGAAACCTATTTCAAAAAAAAAATATTGATTATCAAGCTTATTTTTATTACAATAAGGCTATCAATCTTGCTGAGAAGGATAAAAATTTATTAAATCTTGGATCTTCTTATCACAATATGGGAAATTACTATTTAAGTAAAAAAGATGAAAAACAAGCTGAAAAATTTCTACTAAAAGCAATTAATATAAAAGATAAAATCAATGACATCTTGGGATTGGCTATTTCCTATAATCAACTTGCTGAGCTTTATAAAAAAGAAGAAGATTTTACTAAAAGTCTAAAATATTATGAAATAAGTTTAAATTATGCAAAAAAAATCCAAAATTCCTTTTTTATAGATATTATCTATAACAATATGAGTTATCTATTTTTTTCAAGAAAGAATTTCAAGGAAGCACTTAATACATTAAATATCCTTCTTAAAATACAGGAAGAAGATCGTTATGCTTATGATTATAATAAAAAATCAAATACTTATCTTAGTATTGCTATAATTCATATTTATAATCTGGACTACCTTGAAGCGATGAAGAATGTAAAGCACTCCCTTTTATTAAAAATAGAAAATGCTAAAGAAGAAAAAAAAGATCTCACCCAATTTTTTCAATTTGAAAGAAATTTATTGGATATTCTTAACGAAATGCAGTTTAAGCAAGATTAAAAATAATCTAAAAAAAAGCCAAGCCCTTCAAATTGTATTCTTATTTTATCTAATATCCAATCTTTATCTTTAGATAAAGCGAGATCAGAATTTAATGTATAGATATAGCTATCTGCACCCTTTTTGAAGATTTCTTCCAATATATTTTTATGAGATAATTTTAAAATATTATCATCTACAAATATTTCCCAATCAGGTTTATAATAACGGATTAGCCCTAAAATTTTTAAAAGATTAAATGAACAAGCATGATCAAAAAACTGCCAATCACTTTCTATATCCGGAAGAAATGGGATAAATCGAATACCTTTTAAATTGAATTGAAAATAATATTTTAAATCTTCAATAACATCCTTAAAAGATTGCCCTGGAAGATCGAAGTAATAATTTAAATACACATCATTCTTTTTTGAGATTTCTTTTAATTGAAAAAAATACGCTTCACTAGAAAAGTCTTTAAGAGATCGGAAAAAATTCTTTAAGTCCATATTACAAGGGATATAATCTATAAAAATAGCTTTAATAGGATAGGAAGAAAATAATAAAAAACTTTCAGCTTTTTCTAAAAAGAAAAAATCTAAATCTATGAAATAATCTATTGAAAAATCTTTTATTGTATCTAAATAAGATTGTAATTTTTCTTCCAATATGAAACCAAAACTCAGTAAAATTGATCGAACACCCTTTTTCTCCAGATTTCCTAATATTATTTCGAAATCTTCTAAAGAGATAAAACAGTTTTTTTCCTTTTTAAATAGGCAAAATTCACAAAGCTTTATACAACTATTCATCATCATTTGAAATAGTATATGCTTCTCTTTTTTATTTCGTTTATGTAGTATATCAAAAAAATCTTGGTATATTTCCTTTTTTGTTTCATATAAAAATTGAGTTAAAAAAGGGATATCCCAATTTTCTATTGCTCTTAAATAATCTTTCAATGTTACTTTTCAGTCTCTAAAATCAATGTATAAGGCCCCATATTTTTTGCTTCAACTTCCATAAATTCTCCAAATTTCCCTGAATAGATAGCTAAAGAAGAGGCTTTCAATTTTTCTAAAAATCTATCGTATAATTTTTCAGCATTTTCTGCTAACATTGCATCAGAATAAGAGGGATAGAATCCTTTTTTTGTATTTGCATATAAAGTAAATTGAGAAACTGCCATGATTTCTCCTTCAATATCTAAAACAGATTTTAATTCTTTCTTTTCCCTTAAATTACCAAATATTTTTAAGTTCAAAATTTTATAAATCATTTTATCCATATCTTTACTTATATCTTGCTCTTCATCTTTTTTTGAAAAAGCGATAAACAATAACAATCCCTCTTTTGATGCAGAATAGAGTTTTTTTTCGATATATATTGAAGAATACTGGACTCGCTGAATTAGAATTTTCATAGAGAGTAAATAGCGAGTGAGGGGAATTGAACCCCCCTCAATAGCTTGGAAGGCTATGGTTTTACCACTAAACTACACTCGCAAAAAATAATATACAAACTTTGTTAAAATAAATTAAACTTAAAAATTCATTAAAATCAAGATTTTTTAAAAGAACCTGAAGCTAAAAATTTTGCCCATAATACTATACTAGAAAGCATAATAGCGGTTCCACCTTTTGGATATATATCATCACTTGACCCATCTGACCAGGAAGGCCCCGCAATATCAAGATGTAACCAAGGAATATCCTTACCCACAAAATTTTTAAGAAAAGCTGCTGCAGTAATACCACCAGCAGATCTTTTTCCAATATTAGCAATATCTGCAATATCACTTTTAATTTGCAAATCATATTTTGGAAATAGCGGTAATTCCCAGACTCTCTCACCTGTCAATCGAGCTATTTCTACAAATTGATGAATAAATCCTTTATGATTTCCTAAAACACCAGTTGTAATTTCTCCTAAAGCAACGACCATTGCTCCAGTTAGAGTAGCTACATCTATTATTTGAGTAATACCCTCTGCTTTTTCACTAGCATAAGATATTGCATCTGCAAGGATCAATCGGCCTTCAGCATCAGTATTTAAAATTTCAATAGAAATACCATTTCTTGCTTTTACAACATTACCAGGAGTTGTCGCAGAACCTGATGGCATATTTTCACAAAGTGGAATATAGACCTTAACTTCCAACGGTATATTTGCTTTAGCTATTGCCAAAATGGATCCAGCTACAACAGCTGCTCCAGACATATCTCCTTTCATCTCGTGCATATTTTCAGCTGGTTTTAAAGATATTCCACCGGTATCAAAAGTGATTCCTTTACCAATTAAGCCTAAGACTTCAGAGGTATTTTTTTTTGGTGGAGAATAATGTAATATTAAGAATTTAGGCTCTCTTACTGATCCATTTGTAACAGATAAAAAGGAAGCCATATTTTCTTTTTCTATTTTTTCTCTATCCCAAGCTTCCAATTTTATATGATAAATTTTTTCTTCCTCAATTTTCTTTTTTACATGATCTACAAAAAAACTTGGGGTACAATAATTTGCTGGATAATTGATTAAATCTCTTACAAAGTGACTGAATTTTCCTATATAGGTGCCGAGATTGATTTCTTCCCCTACCTTATGGCTATCTTCATCGAAAACAGGATTTTCAAGATCTTTACAAAAGAAGATATCGATAAATTCGATTTTTGGTTTACATTCTTCTTCATTAGATTTATAATTACTTTTTTCACCTTTTAAGACTTTAAAATCATAATTTCCTACATATATACCCTCTATAAAATTACGAATAGGTTGAAAAGCCATATTGATACCATGATATATAGTTATGACATGTTTTCTCTTATATTTAAGTATATAATCCCATATTTTGACGCTCATTTTTTTATAATTTTCGATAATAAAAGGATCTCTCTTATAAAAGCCATTATTTTGATTCATACTATGAAAATCGGATTTATTACCTTGTCCTACTAATAATAAATGAGGGCCTTCTAGAGTTGGGATATAATAAGTTTCAGCAATACTTTTTTTAAAAGATATACTTTTTTCAAAAACGTCGAATTTTAGACTTTCAAAACCTGGGATAATTCCTTTAAATTTTTCTAAGATAGGAAGTAATTTATCTTCTTTAAAAACATTTATAATATAAAGATCATAATCTTTTTTTTTGATTAGGTCATTTAAATGACCTTTAAGGACATCAATTTTTAAATTTTTCATGTAATATAGTCAAACTCCAGAAATAAAAAAAAAAATAAATCACAAAGAAATAAAAACCAATATACTAAACTTATTTTGAAGGAAGTTATTAGATTTTAATTTATAGTTTTAAATAAATCAAAAATTTTAAAAAATGAAAAGATTCTTTTTATTATATATCCTTATATTTTTATCTTTAACAGGAGGTCTATTTAGCTATTCTCCCCCTATTCCACCCTCACCAACAATTCCTAGAATAATATTACCTTATAATAAGATTTTTGAGCTTCTTTATAAGAATCCGATTCGAGTATCTATTTTATTTAATGATGATAAAAAACTATCTTGTATTTTATATTTGAAGATTTTATCTATTCCTGTTGTTTATAAGGCTGAAAAAAAAATTGTACAAGAAATTTTGGATTTGAAAGAGATTGAATCGGTAGAAATTCTTTCTTGGGATTATAGAATTATAAAGGAAGAGACTGAAAAAACACAATTTATTTTTTTTCCAAATCGGTGGAAAATCAAATTTTGGGACAATATTCAAAAAAAAGAAATAATTTACAATAATAGAATCAAACTACTTGAAAATTTACTTATAAAAAATCAAAATAAAATATCCGCAATTTATTCTATCTATTATGATTTTTGGATAAAAAAACAAAAGAGATGGGAAAAAAGTGAAGATAAGGATTTTAAGAATAATAAAAACTTAGTTGGACATCCTAAAAGCTTTAAAAAAATAACTTTTATAAAGGAAATCAAATAAGGATAATAAATAAAAAATTTGTAATTGTTATTTTATTATTTTTTTAATTTCATCTCGAATTTTAGCAGCTTTTTCATAATTTTCCTCTTTAATGGATAATTTAAGTTCATCTTTCAGTAAATCAATTTCTTGGTATGGATATAATACATAATTTTTATCCTCAGGTAAAATAATATTACGCGATAACGAAATGAGATTATTAGTAATATAAATAGGCACATTGAATTGTAAAGATAAGGATATTGCATCACTAGGTTTTGCATCTATTTTGATTTTTGTTGATTTTGATTTTAAAAAAATCTTAGAATAAAAAATTTGATCATTGAAATGATCAAGCAATATTTTTGAAACTTTACAATCTAATAGATTTAAAATATCATAAATTAAATCATTTGAGGTAGGTCTCTCGGTTTTCAAACGATTTATTTGAGCTAAAATAGCTTCTCCTTCTGACATCCCAATAAGCAGTGGCAAAACTTTAGGATAATCATATATTTTTTCATTAATAACTTCTAAGAAGATCATAAATCCCATACTTGAAATTGAAATATCTATAACTCTAACAGGCACCATATTCTCATTTCCTCTTTTATTTTTCTAATTAGTATTATAATCTATTAGGTATATTTATAGGACTTTATTTGTAAAAATCCAAAACTTTTATCCTTTTTTTACAAATTCTTTTTTACATATATCAAAGGCTTTTCTAACCCTATATAAATAAATAATATACATATTTGCCTACATAGTACCTAATATATAGAAAATTATATATATAGTTTTTTTAAAACTTTTTTTATTTTATTTTTTATCAAAATCTATTGATTTCCTTTGAAGTATAAAAAAAGCATAAAATATTTTTTTATAAAAAATTTAAAAATGCTTAAATATAAGCCTTCTTTATACCAGAATAGATTCTAGTTAAAATATTATGTGGTAAATCATTTGTTAAATTTGCTATTTCGGAAAAAGTAATCTGATTATTTCCTAATATAGTGACTTCATCTTTCAAAGAGATTTCTTCTACTTCAGATAAATCTAATATCAAAGAATCCATTGCTACTTTTGCAATAGTTGATATTTTTTTTTCTTTATATATAACATAACCAATATTAGATAATAATGTAGAATATCCTAATGCATATCCTATAGGAACTATTCCAATAATCATATCTTTTTTGGCTAGATATTTTCGATCATATCCAATATAGGAATTTTTTTTAATCTTTCTAATGGAGATAATATGACTTATCCAATGAATAGCCTCTTTGAAATCATTTTGCAGAGGGGTCATCTTAGGATTTGGGTAAACCCCATAGATTAAGATACCAGGACGAACAGCATCAAAATAACTTTCAGGATAATTTAAGATCCCTCCAGAATTAGCTAAATGTTTAGTAATAGATTTTAAATCCACTTTTTCGGATATTTGATTTAAAAGATTTTGATATCTTGCTATTTGTTTTTTTGTATAAGATATAGAATCAGGATTTGGATCTGAAGAACTTGAGAAATGGGAATATATTCCTTTAATATTTATATTTTTACAATTTAAGATTTCAGGTAAATGATAGATAAAATCATCAAAAAGGAAGCCAAAACGGCCCATCCCAGTATCTATATTCAAATGGACATCTATGGCTATATTTTTTTTATATGCCTCGATATTTAATTTCATAATAGATTCTACATTTTCTATTGTAGGGATTAAGGAATGATGAATAATATCCAATATATCTTTTTCATTAGGGATAAGAGGCTGTAAAATTAAAATTTTTTCTTTTAGAAATTTTTCAGATCTCAATATTTTTCCTTCTTCTATTGTTGCAACGATAAAATTAGAGCAATTACAGTTTTCTGAAAGGATATTAGCAATAGGAACTAATCCCATATTATAAGCATTGGATTTGATCACTGGCCAGATAATCCTATTACCAATTTTTTTTTGTATAATATTAAAATTATTTTTGATATGACTTGAACTAATTTTCAGCAAAAAAATTACCTACTATCTTTTTTATTTTAAAGTAACTTTCTTAAGTTTATAGTTAAAAATAAAATAAAATTTCTTTTATTTTTGAGTATATGTATCAAAAAAAATTATTTCTTTTTTTTTTAATTAGTAATTATAGCTATTCGGATATTTTATTTGTGGATGGTAGTTCTAAAAATCATTATTCCAATATTATCCTTCATTATGAAATTCATTTAGAAGAAATTGAGAATAATGAATTTAAGTTTCAACTTAGCCTTCCAAATAACTTTACCAATGGTACTAATAGGCAAATTATTTCTAATTTAAATATTAAGAGTTATCCTCAAGAAAAGTCGTATAAGATTTTTCAAGATAATTTAAAAAATGATATTTTAGAATTGACATATCTAACTAAAAAAAGGAATATTGATATCAATATCTCTTTTTCGACTTATAACGATTTAGAAATTCCTTTTATTAAAAATATTAATTTCTATCCTATTCACAAAGAAGATATTAATCATATTGAAGAATATCTCCTATTTACAGAGTTGACAAAACCGAATAAAGAGATGGAAAATCTTGTCCAGAATTTACTGAAGGATATTTATTTTCAAGAAATGGCAATTTTAAAAATCTTGGTTTGGGTTAAGGAAAATATTAAAGAAGATCATTTTGTTGATTATGAAGATAGTATAAATTCTTTTGAATATCGAATTGGAAATCAGAATGGGATTTTAAATTTGATTCTTTCATTTTTGAAAATTGCAAAGATCCCTTGTCGTATTGCCAAAGGATTTTCAATGAAAAAGAAATTTATTTTCCCTCTTTTAGAAAAAAATTTCAAAGAAAATCATTTTTTAAAAGATTACTTGCTAAATTTCCCTTTTAATCAAAATTTTAACTTCAATATAGAATTTTCTTATAAAAAAAGTTTATATCAGTGGCTAGAAGTTTATTTCCCATATCGAGATTGGACATCTTTTGATCCTTTTATGAGTCTTTTTTTTATACCTACCAATCTTATTCGAAAAAGTATTCATCTAGATTCCAAAAATGAAAGAGATAGGCTAATTATAAATAATGAGATTACAAATATAAATTATCTAATTTTTTCTTCACCATATCAAGATAGTAATGAGATTAATATTATAGGATCAAGCTCCATCAAAAATTATTTCTTTATGTTTCCTAATATTACTCTTCCTATTTTGAATACTCTAGAATCTTTTTATTCAAAAAAGGAAACTGGATCTTTCTCTAAAAAGCCTATAGAAAAAGATCCAGAAGTAGAAATTTTAGATAAAAATATAAGACCTATTTTAGCTTTAGAACCAAAAAATCTAAAATTTATTAAAAATGATGCTATTGAATCTTCAGATATAGATATTGAAATAAAAAACAACGAATATTTAGGGCAAGAAATAGAGTTAAAAAATTTAAAATCTATAGAAAAGATTGAAAAAATTAGTCTCGCCATATTTAAATTTTCTGATTATCTTCAAGCTAATCAAAAAATTGAAATTGAAGTCTATACAAAAAACGAGCTCATTGGAAAAAGTGAAAATTTTATTTTAACAACAAAGAAAATCAATTATGAAAATTATCAATGGGCCGATTTTTATTTCCCCTCCCCTATTGAAATCAAAAAAATAAAAAATGATACTATATTGATCTTAATAAAATCGAACTTAAAAAATCAAACCTTATTTTTGAAAGGAATTTTAGGTAATTCCTTTCAAAATAAAAAAGATACTTTTAGAATAACCTCATTAAACAATAAGCCTACTTTAAACTATTTGTATTTAGATTTATGTTTTAAAATCTTTTAAAAGTAGCCTCAGATTTGATCAAAAAAAATTATTCTTCATTATTATCATCATCCAGAAAATTATTCAGCCAGTTTAAATAAATATCATTTACATTATCTACATCAAAAGTCAAAATTTCTGGGATATCATAAGGATGAATTTCTTTAAGGAACTTTATTAAAGTATCACAACATTTTGGATTTGTCTTAATAAATAAGATGGCTTCATCCTCACAAGCTATCTTATTCTCCGAATAAAAAAAGCTTTTCACTGATGGAACAATATTAACACATGCCGCTAATTTTTTAGAAATTAGGCTTTGAGCAATTTTATCTGCTGTTATTTTTGTTGTTGTTGAAATAATCAATTTTAACACTTCAATTTCCTTTTTTAATGAAAAAAAATTTATTCAAGATTATATTCTATCTTTATTAATATTAATTACATAAAATTAAATAGCAAGGCAATATATTATTATGAATAATATTATTTTCTGGGAACAAAGAAAAAAATTTGGCTTCTTTTTTTCTTTATTTAATACACTTAAAAATTCTTTCTCTCAAAAAAAAGATTTTTCTCAAGAAATCACTATGAATAATGGTATTTATAACCCCATTCTTTATGCTTTTTCTATCTTATTAATATCTAATACTTTTCTGATTTTAACTTATCTTGTTATATCCTTTGATTCTCTTTATAAGCTTTTTTCCTTCTTGCAAAATCAAAATGTTATTTATTCAAAAATATCCTTTAAAACTTTCTTCTTCCTATTCCCAATCCTAGAATCTATTCTAGCTATCCTATCAATTTTTATTTTTTGTATCTTCTTTAAACTTTTCTTTGATTTAGTAGATAAAAAAAAAGTCTTATTCCCTTTAATTATTAGAATCGTTTACTATTCAAAGGGTTCCTACATCTTATTTAGTTTTATTGGCATTTTCCCTAAATTACTCGGAATATTTTTCTCTTTCTATCTAATTTATTTTTTTAGCCTAAATTTAATCAAAAAATCTAAATTTATTATCCTATTAGGAATAATTCTCAGTTTTATGACACATCTTTTTCCAATTTATATCGTAAAAGCATATTTACAGATATTTTTTAAATAGTTATTTAAAAATAATTGACTCTATTTATAGAAATGATTAGATTGTTTATAAGCATTAAAAAATATATTTTTATATAAATATATTTGGGCCGCTAGCTCAGCTGGTAGAGCACCGCCCTTTTAAGGCGATGGTCAAAGGTTCGAATCCTTTGCGGCTCAAAAATTTTTTCCTTATGTCCCCTTCGTCTAGTGGTCAGGACACCGGGTTTTCATCTCGGCAACAGGGGTTCAACTCCCCTAGGGGATGATTGTTAACCCATCTCCCCTTTTAATAAAAAAAGGAGATGGGTCAATCCCCTTACTCTAATTTTTCAGTTTATTTAATCTCTTGTACTTTTAAAAATATGTGTGAAGATATCTGAATTTTCAATGAAGGATTTTTCGATTTCCTTAGATCCATAACTATAGGTATTGATCATATTACTAGTATGAGTCCCAGAATTCCAAACTATACCAAGCCTAGTACTAAGATAATCTGCCAATATTCCATTTAAATAGCGTTTCTCAGGATGAAAATATTTAATATTAGGATAATGTATCATAGCTTTTTTATAATTGAAAAAACCATTTCTATCTATTTTAAATATCTCTCTTACTTGATCTACTGAAACTTCGATAGAAAAATTATTATTCAATAATTTTGTTAGCTCCGGAACATTTATATATACACCTTCTTTCGTTTTTTCTTTTGTAACTACTTTAAATAACTCCTCAAAAGATATCCCCTGCTTTTTAAAAATATTCACAAAAGTATTTTGATTATGATAAAATTTAGTCACAAGATTATTATTAGAATGTTGAAAAGTATAAACTATACCAAATCCACCAGCATCATGATCACCAGTTAAGATCACGATTGTATCAGGATTTTTTTCAACATATTCCATAACAGCACCAAGCAAATTATTTAATTCAATCATTTCATGTAAAACTGATCCAATATCAACAGCATGTTCAGCCTGATCAATCAATCCAGATTCTAAAACAAGAAAAAATCCATGAGGATTTTGTTCTAAAATAGAAACCGCCTTATTATACATATCTGTTAAAGTAGGGACATTTTTTGAATGTATATCACTGTTTTTTCTATCTAGTTCATAAGGAAGAAAAGAATCAGCAAAAATACCACGAATAACCTGCCCTTTTTCTACATTAGCTTTTATTAAATCATCTCGGCTAAATACTAATTTAACAGACTTTTCACCAGTATCATTTTTTTGATCGGCCCAAAGATCTATTATATTTTTTTCATCAGTTCTTATTGGACTTATAGGATATTTGATATTATACTTTCGTTTAAATTCATCAACATTTAAACCTACTGGAACAAAATATTCTAATCCACCACCAAGAATTAATTTAATATCATTTCGCAAAAAAGCCTGCTCTCCGATTTCTTGCTCCAAATTTCTATTATCTAATCGAGCATAAAATGCAGCCGGTGTAGCATGCGTTATACGAGTATTAACAACAATACCAGTATATTTTTTTTCTTTATTAAAAATATCAATAAGGCTACGAACTGGATTCCCTTCACTATCTAATCCAAGATAGTTATTTTTGGTTTTATACCCAGTTGCAATAGCTGTTGCAGAAGCTGCAGAATCAGTGATAACAAAATCAGCAGAATTGACTGAGGTAATAGAAATATTAGATTTTTTGATAAATTCGATGAAATAATTTTTTTCATCTTTTTTAAAGAACTTATAATAATCCTTAATTAAACTGGTAGAAGGTATACTAAATCCATCACCAATAATTAGGATCACATTTTTTACTTTCTTAGGGGAACTAATCCAATCTTGTAAACTAAAAGAAAATGAAAATTGTATAAAAAAGAACGAGTAAAAAATCAATAGGGAGATACCTAAAATTTTTCTCATCTTATTTCTGTAAAGAAAAAACATAAAAAAACTCCTTTTATTATGTTTAATTTTTTTCAAAAAAATTAAACTTATTACGTAATAATAATACTATTATTATTATTAAATAGATAGTCAGTTTTTTAAAATGTATGCATAAGTATAAGAATATATTAAATAATGAACAACAGGAAGGGCTTTTATGTACTGAAAATCCTGTATTAATATTGGCAGGTGCTGGTACAGGAAAAACAAGAGTTTTAACATATAAAATTGGATATTTGGTTGAAGAATTAAACTATCTTCTTAACGATATTTTAGCTGTTACATTTACAAACAAAGCTTCGTATGAGATGAGATATCGAATTCCTTCTATTTTGAATCGTAATTTTTCAAGAGACGATTGGAAGTGGATTGGGACTTTTCATTCGATTTGTTTGAAAATTATTCTTAAACATTTTGAAAGTATTAATCTAAAGCCAAATTTTACTATCTACGATCAAAGTGATGCTGTTCAATTAATACAAAAAATCTTAAAAGAAAATACAGAACTAAAAAATTCGATTGAAAAAAATGGGAAAGATATTCTTAGAAAAATATCCCAATATAAAAATTTTGTTCCTTATAATGTTAATGAAAGAATAAAAAAAGAGGATCCTATCCTATTTGATATTTATGAAATATATGAAAATACACTGATTCAAAATAATGCGATAGATTTTGATAATTTGATTTTAAAGACACTCTTCATTTTAAAGGATAATAAGGAGATTTTAGAATCTTACCAAGAACATTTTAAATATATTTTAGTAGATGAATTTCAAGATATTAATATTCCACAATATGAATTACTTAAATTACTTGCAAAAAATAATCCAGCTAAAATTACAGTTGTAGGAGATGATGATCAATCTATTTATTCTTGGCGTGGAGCAGATAGTTCGAAAATGCAGTCTTTTATAAAAGATTATAAAAATGTTTTAACAATTAAATTAGAACAAAATTATCGTTCTTCGAATATTTTACTTGAAGCAGCAAATAGCCTAATTTCAAAGAATTTTTCTAGAATAGGTAAGAATTTATGGTCAGAGAATTTAGAAAACGAGGAAATTGAGTATCATCAATTATTGAATAATCGAGATGAAGCAGTTTGGGTAGCAAATCAGATTTTATCTTTAAAGGAAAAAAATGATCTTTCATTGAATAGTTTTTGTATTCTTTATCGAACAAATCGTCAATCTCGTATTCTAGAAGAAGTTTTGATTCAAAAGAATATACATTATCGAATTTTTGGTGGATTTCGATTCTATGAACGTGCTGAAATCAAAGATATATTAGCTTTTTTGATTTATCTTCTTAATCCAAATAATTATCTTGCTATCAAGAGAATCATTGAGATTTCAAAGATTGGACTTGGAGCTAAAAGTATTGAAAGAATTGATTTGGAGATATTAGAAAATAATCTAGAGCCAAAAAAAGCAATAGAATATTTACTTGAAAAAAATAGTTTAAGAAAAGATATCCAAGAAAAGTTTAAAGAGCTTATCTCTTTATTATCTGATTTAGAAAAGATTTATATAACCCATCAAAATAATTTATTGAAACTACTTGATGAAATCATCTATCGGACAAATTATTTGGAATATTTATCTAAAAAGTATCCAGGAGATACAGATCGAGTTGGGAATATAGAAGAGCTAAGAATTAGTATTGCTAATTTTCAAGCTGATCATCCTGAGCTAACTTTAGAAAATTATCTTCAAGATATTGCTCTTAATTTAAATCAAGAAGAAAAGGAAAGTATGGGAAGTGATTTTGTATCACTTATGACTCTTCATAACTCGAAAGGACTAGAATTTGATTATGTTTTTCTTTGTGGATTAGTTGAACGGATCTTACCTCATTCAATCTCTATTATGGAAGGAAATATTGAGGAAGAGCGGCGATTGCTTTATGTAGGTATCACAAGAACAAGAAAAAAATGTTTTCTAACAGGCTATAAAGAAGGGATCGGTCCTTTAGAAGAGCGAACTCATAATATATCTAGATTTTTAAATGAGATCAATCCAAAATGTTTAAAAATAAATAAATTATTTATAAGTAAAACAACAACGTATGAAAAAGGTACAAACAGATCCGATACCAGTTTCAATATTCGACAATCTTTTTATCAAAAAAGTAACTATATTAAAAAATATTTAGAAAATGCAGATAAAAAAGATCAAGAGAGAAAAAATCAAATTGTAAGTATAAAGGAAATGGAGATTGGGAAATCAATCCGACATGAAACTTATGGGGTATGTAAAATATTAGATATTAAAAAAAGTACTACTGGGCCTGTTATTTTAGTTAAATTAATTAATGGGGAGTCTAAAATTCCTTTATTTTTTAATTATAATAAGTTTTATTTTTTAAATAATCAAAATGGTAAATAATATATGTCAAACAAAAAACTTACAAATCTAATTGACGGAAGTTTTATTTTAAACTCAAAAGATTTTTTGGATACTACATATTCTCGATATGATATTATTCGAAATTGTATAAAAATCGTTAGAAAGCTAGAGAAAGAACAACGCCTTCTTTCTGAACCCATTAATAAACTTGCTTTGAGGATATCTAAACATATACTAGGAGATTTTGATAATTTAGACAACTTCTTAACTGAATATTATCATAATAATTATGATCATAAGAGAGAAAAATCTATAGATATAAAAGAGTCAATAGACGAAAGGCTGATCAGCGAAGAAGAAGAAGAAGATTTGGAGGATTTGGAGGATTTAGAAAGCTTAATAGAAAAGCAAAAAGAAATATAAGATAAGATCTTATAAATTTTGAATTTCTTTCATATTTTCATTAAACAGTAGTAACTTGTAATCAAGAATTTTATAGTGATTCTCTTTCGAGTATAGTTTCTTATTTGGATTTAAAGTAGCATAGTTTAAAAGATCAAGTTGAAATATTAGCGACAAAAGCGACCATTTTGTTTCCCAATATAGGTCCTGATTCTTATCAAAATTAAGTGAAATATCCAATAAGCTATAATATATTTCATTTAATTGTTTAAATGAAATTGCCTTATTTTCAATTCTAATAATTTTTTCTAATTCATCATATTTTCTTTTATAATTATATATAACTTTAAGAAAGTCATCCTTATTAGATAATACATTCTCTATATATAGTTTGCTTGGTAAACTTATTTTTATAGGAATATCTTCCTTAAATTCTAAAATGCTTTTATAACGAATATTGATTTGATAAAAAGTAAAAACAATAACAATCAGATGAAATAGAGAGAAAGCGATCTTAATAGACTGAGTAAATTGAGCTCTTTTTGAAAAGAATAAAATATATAACCATACAATCATACTAAATATTGCAAACAAAAAAATAAATGTAAAAATATAAGCTAAAGCTATTTCCATAAATTATTATAAACCCCAAAAACAAAAATATTTGCAAAATATTGCAAATTTTTACTCATAATATAAGTTGGATAATAAGAATTTGGAATAGATTGATCCATTAGTTTTTTGATTTCTTTTTCAAGAAAATCCTTATCCTTCTGAGGTAAAACAAGAGGATAATGTTGATATTTATGAGAAATAAACAACCATCTTTTTAGATAATCATAAGAAAAATCTGGATTATTTGGAACATTCCAATCAGAAGGACCCATTGAACCTTTCAATCTATTCTCTTTAGGATCAACTGGTATTAACTCATCTAGATCATTTGAAAATTTGATCTTTTGCTCTTTAGACCACTTAAATCCACCATATTGAAAAGCATATGCCCTTGGAATAACATGATCTACATTAATATAGCCTTTATTTCCTTTAATAGAATCTATTTTACCTAAATAAGGAAAAAATAAAGACCCTTTTTCAATAGAGCATTTATTTTTATTATATTCCAAATCATTAAAAGAATAAAGGATCTGAAGCCTATTTCGCGTATTTTCACAATTTCGCCCTATAAATTTCCAATTTTTTGAATTATATTTCACATTTACTGGTATAGCAGCTAAAGATTCTGATTCTCTTCTTTTAAAAAAGGAGGATCCTTGTAAAGTCTCCTCATTTTGATAAACTTTTTCAACAAACATATCCAATTTGAGCTTATAAAATGGAATAACCATTAAAATAATTGAAAAGAGAGTAAAGCTAAATATTTTAATAACAAATATTTTTTTAAATGGATCCATCATATTTCTTATAAAGAAAACTGCCGATTTAAGGCTATTATAAATTTTTTATATTTATTCTTAATATATAATAAAGCAAAGTATTATTTTTGATAAAAAAATACTCAAAAAGGGTAATATATATATTTTTTCAATTGAATAATAAAGTAGGAGAATATGAAAAAACCTATTCCGTATGAGGAAAGATTAATTTTTCCATTAGATTTTTCAAGTATTAAAGAAGTAAAAGACTGGGTCATCAAACTTGACGATGCTGTTCAATTTTATAAAATTGGAATTGAGATCTTAGCTTCTAGTAACTATCTTGAATTAATAGACTTTTTATCGAGTAAAGGAAAAAAGATCTTTGCTGATTTTAAATTTTATGATATTCCAGAAACTGTAAAACGGGCAGTCAAAAATATTGTCAAACAAAATATCTTTTTTATCACCATACATGGTAACTATCATATCCTAAAGGAAGCAGTTACAGTCAAAGAGAATCTAAAAATTCTTGCTATAACAGCACTAACAAGCTTTGATCAAAGTGATCTTTTGAGTATTGGATCAAATCTGACTTTAAAAGAGCTAATCAAACTAAAAAGCCAAGAAGCTTTAGATTTAAAATGTGATGGGATCGTATGTTCAGCAAATGATTTAGATTATTTAAGTCAAGAAGTGAAAGAGAATTTATTTATCGTAACACCAGGGATTCGTAATTTTAATAAACAAGATACAACCTATTCTCAAAATGATCATAAAAGAGTCAGTACCATCGAAGATGCTTTCCTTAATGGATCAGATTATATTGTTATGGGTCGTCCTATTCGAAATGCAGATAATCCTTATTTATATGCTAAAAAGGCTCTTAGAGAGATAGAAAAAGCTATTTCATAGTTTTTTTTAATGCAATATATAACCCTTTTAGAGTAAGATTTGGATCATAAATGATATCTTTTTTTAAGGATTTGCTTTTTATCCCTTTTTGAATTATTTTAGCAATAAATCCAGTAAAGATAATTTTAGAATCTTTTAGGAATTCGTTTTTTCGAATATTTTTAATTAATGCTTGAGTATAATATAAGGTAGACAAATATATTCCGGAGGTCATAGAAGATACAGTATCCTTAGCAAAGAGATCATTAGCAAATTTAAAGTGGATATGAGGGAGTTTTTCGGCTTTTTGAATTAAAGCATTTAAACTTGTCATGACGCCAGGTAAGATAAGCCCTCCTATATATTGATTTTTATGGATATAGTTAAAAGTTGTGGCTGTACCAAAATCAACAATGATCATCCCAGGATATGGATATAATTCTAAGGATGAAATAATATTGAAGATACGATCTGAGCCCATTTTGAAAAAATTATCTCTAGTGATAAAATTTAATAGATGGGAATAATTCTGAACGGTAAAAATGGGGATCTTTTCTTTTGAGATAGCTTTTAAAAAAGCTCCATCAACTGATGGTACTACACTTGAATAAGAAACTACTTTTATATTTTTGATATCTAAATGATGGTATAAAAATATTTTTTTGATTTTTGAGAAATAATTTATTTTTTTTTGCTTATTGAGTCGCAATTGGAATTTCTGAATTAGCTCTATATTTTGTAAAGTTGAATTTTTGAAAAGACCTAATTTTATATTTGAATTTCCAATATCTAAAGTCAGAATCATAATATAAAAAGTAGTGATTTATTTTAATAATTGACTCAAAAAAAAGTGGGTGATTTTCTTAGGATAAAAAATAATATATTCATAAATATCTTCATCTTTTTGGGGATTAGTCAATAAATTATCCAAAATCATCAAAGCGTAAGAGTGATTTTTTCTAATTACACCTCTATCTTCTAAGGATAAAGCTTTGCCACCATTTAGTGTAGCCATTTTTATAATTTCAGAATTTTTTAAATACTTAAATCTTTTTTTAAATACTTGAAGCTCCTGTAAAAAATTGAGACTACTATTACTAGCTAAAGAATCAGTCCCTAAAGCGATATTTATACCAGCATCAAGAAGCTCGTTGATTTTAAATCGTATTGGATGATTGAAAAACTGATAACTTCTAGGACAATGGACAATAGAAATATTCATTCTTTTTAAAAGAGGAATATCCTTCAAAGCAAGATCATTATAGTGAATCAATAGTGATTTATTATTTAAAATATTTAATGTTTTTAGATAAGATAACGGATTAGAAATAGTATCCTCCAAAAAATGAGGATTGATTTTAGTAATTAGTTCAAATAAGGCCCCTTTTTTGAGAGAAAAAAATTCTTTTTCTTCTAGACTTTCTCCAAAATGCATAACTATTGGAAGATTTAAAATCTCATTTTTTGATCTTAAAAACTCAAATCCCTTTTTTGTAATAGTATATAAAGAGTGAGGGGAAAGCCCTAAAGAAATTTTTCTAGATTCACTAAATTGGTCATATATTTTTTTTATCGCCTGCCATTTTTCAAATCTATCTTCATCACGAATACATATATATTCTAAAAATATACGACCACCAATAAGACAATTTTTTTCTTGAAAGAAAAATTTCAAAATCTGATCATTAATACTAATATCTCCAATAGTTAATACTCCAGAATCTTGCAATTCCTGAATAGATTCTGCAATAGAAACTAGAGTTTCCTTTTCAGAAACTCTTTTTAGAGATTCAAGTAATTCTACTATCCATTGAGAAAACGAAAAAGAAGATAGTTTCTTTCCTCGAAGATAACTAAAAATTAGGTGGGTATGTGCATTAACAAATGCCGGCATAATGATTTTATCGCCATAATCTTCTCTTATTTTCAAGTTGGAATATAATTTTTTAAAATCCTTATAGAAACCAAAATTTAAAATATAATTATCATCACAAATAAGATATGCATCTCTTATTATTTTTTTGTGAATAGAAATCAAATATCTAAAAAAAAAAGCCTGCTTTATCTTTTTAACTCCCCTACAATTTCTTGTGTTGTTTTAAAGTTATATTTTACAATCTTTTTTAGAATATCTTCCCCATATTTTTTGGCCATATTTTTAGCAAAATTTTTTGAAGAATTATAATCAATAGGTAATTGATCATATTCCTCTTGCCTAATAGGACATCCTAAAGCTTGATATAAATCAAAAGCCTTTTTAGTTAAAAAATAATTAACGGAAAATTTAGCGAGAATCGAAGCCGCTGCAACTGCTAGATGACTCTCTGCTTTTGTATACTGAAAAAGACTGATCTTTTCACTCAATCTATCTAAATCTTTTTCTAGATAATTCCTAGTACTAAACTTATCTCCAATAACGTATATCTTTTGATCTAGTTTATTTAAAATATATTTTTTTTCTATTTCCTGAATTAAATCTTTTACAGCTCTCGCATGTGCCCAAGATAGTATCTTATTCATATTATGCATCTTATTATATAATTGATTGTATTTTTCAGGATATATAATAATCTCTTTATATAAAACATCTTCATTTTTTAAAAGTTTAGGCCCCAATATATTAATTCTTTTAGTTGTAAAATTTTTACTATCCCCTATCCCCATTTCCTTAAGCTCATTATAAACCTTATGATCTCTAATAAAAAAGGCATATATTGTTAAAGGTGTCAAATATTCTCCTTTACCAGATTCATCTAAACCAATGATTGGATAAATTCCATCTAATTGGTTAGCATAAGATTTTTTTTCTTGCATATCTCTAATTCTCAAAATTTTTCAAATAAATCCATCCAAATAGAATCAATTTTTTTAATTAATATATTCGGCATAACAAGAGGATCAGGATATTCTCGTACTTGATAGCCTTCTTCTTTCCATCTTATAGTTGCATCAAATCCCATTTTTGCTCCACCAAGAGAAAAAGGAGATGAGTGATCTAGTTGATCTAAAGGGCCATCTACAATTAAAATATCTCTTTTAGGATCTACATTATTAGAAAGAGTCCAAAAAACCTCTTCCAAATTATGAACATCTACAGTATCTTCTACAACAACAATAAACTTAGTCAACATCATTTGGCCTAATCCCCAAACTGCAGACATCACCTTTTTAGCCTGAAAAGGATACCTCTTCTTTATAGATATAAAAACAAAATTATGAAAAACTCCAAATTCTGGAAAAGATATATCTTGTATTTCGGGAATAAAAATTTTTAAAAGAGGTAAAAACAATCGCTCAGTAACCTTACCTAAATAAGTATCTTCCATTGGGGGTCTACCTACAAGGATACTTGGATAGATTGGATTTTTACGCATAGTAATTGCTGTAATATGGAAAGCTGGGAAAAAATCTGCTTTTGAGTAATAACCGGTATGATCTCCAAAAGGACCTTCATAAATGAGTTCTTCATTTGGATCTACATAACCTTCCAAAACTATTTCTGATTCAGCAGGGACAAATAAATCAATTGTCTGACACTTTACCATTTCTATAGAAGATTTCATTAAGAAAGAAGAAAAGATTAATTCATCTAAAAATGGGGGTAAAGGAGCTGTTGCACCATAGATTAATGCTGGTGGACCACCTATAGATACCGCTACTTCCATTTTTTTTCCTAGTCTTTTAGCTTGATGATAAGTGGAAGCTCCATCATGATGTTTATGCCAATGCATTCCAGTGGTTTGCCTATCTAAGACTTGAAGCCTATACATTCCAAAATTTAGCCGTTGAGTTTCGAGATCTTTTGTAATTACCTGATTTAAAGTAATAAATTGACCTCCATCATTGGGCCAACACTTCATAATTGGGAATTTATAGAGATCTATATCTTTTTCCTTTAGAACAATTTCTTGACATGGTGCTTTTTTTATATATTTTGGACGATATTTCAAGATTTGGCCGAATTTGGGTAATAACTTAATACCTTCAAAAAAGCTTTTTGGAGGCTGTAACTTAATCATTTCATCAATTTCTTTTACTAAGGAATCGATTGAAGATCCAAAACAATATTCAATTCTTTGTAAAGAACCAAATAAATTAATAACGAGAGGATAAGAAGATCCCTTTAAGTTTTCAAAATATAAGGCTGGATTTTTATATTTTATATTATTTAATACAATATCTTGTCCTTTAGAAATACGATTAACGATTTCAGAAATTTCTAAGGAAGGATCTATTTCTTGTTTTATTTTTAAGATATCATTTTTTTTTATTAAAAAGCGAATAAAATCACCTAATCTGTGAATAGCCATTTTTATTTCAAATGATCCTATTTATCCTCTTTTCTTTTTTTATCCAAAGTTTCTTCTTTTAAGAGGATTTGACGCCACATATCGATTTTTTTTGTTGTTGTTTCAAGCATTTCCCTATCATTGAGAATCATATAAAAGCGCTTTAACTCTTCTTGAAAAGAGATTGCAATTTGCATATCTACTGATTTTTTGGTTACGATGAAGTATTTTTGTCGATATAAATCACTTATATTTTCTAAAAGTTCCTTATACATATTTACAACAACCATAAAAAAAGAATAGTACTTATCATTAATATTATTGATATAGCGAAAATTGATCATATACTTTAAAATAATACAAAATCTTGATTTTAATTCTAAGACATTCCATTTATATTTTTTATCTAAGCTGTAAAAGTCAGTAAGTTTTTTTAATATTCCGTAAATTTTGGTGATAAAATTATAAAGCCTTTTTGTATGAAATTTTTCTATTTTAGAGAAACTTTCAGAATTGATATTATCCATAATACTTAAATTGGAACCATAAATTTTCTCTAAAGCTATAATCATATTGAAGAAGAATGTTCTGGCTTTCCCCAAGAATTTATCAGCATTATTTTTAAATGATGGATCAGAAGATAAAAAATCATAAATATTCAAACTAATATTTACAATATCTAGATTTTTTGAAGCAATAACCAAACTATAATAAGATTCAACATTGGTAGAAGAAGTACTCATAGCCTTATTTAAATTTTTAATATCAGTTTCTAACTGTATTATTTCATTTTTATGGACTTTTGCAACTTCCTTTAATTCGTTACTACGTTCTTCATTCATTTTTTATTAACATCCCATTCTTTTTCTTTTTTTTGAAAAGGATACCTATTGATACACCTTTTAAAGAAAAATACTTTCTTATTTTATTAATCAAATAAGATTGATAATCTTTACTCATTATATCGTTATTTACTACCTTTAAAATAAATAACATTGATCTTTTTTGCTCTATATCCAATATTTTAAAATACGCTTTTCTATGAGTGAAATATTCTTTATGAATATCCTGAATAAAAGCCTTTAATTTATCTTCTGGTAATCTTCTATGACTCTTTTTATATAGCTTTTTAATTTCGGATAAAAGTTCAGAAATCCCTATATTTTTTTCAGAGGAAACTTTAACAGATCGAATATGTGCTGCCATAGGGAATTCATCATAAAAATCTAAAAGATAGTTTTTAAAACGTATACCTTTTACAGTATCTTCTTTAGTAAAGACAAATAAGACCTGCTTAAAACGACTTACACATGTTAATAAGATTTTTTTATCTTGTTTTGAAAGATCTTCCTGGATATCCATTAAAAATAGAACAATATCCACTTTTTCAATAGCTGTTATTACTCTTTTAATAATACTTTTTTCTAGATTATTTTTTACTTTTGATTTTCGATAAAGACCAGCCGTATCTAAAAAAGTATAAATAAAATTTTCATAAATCATTTCTGCTTCTACAGTATCTCTAGTTGTTCCAGCAATTGGTGAAGTCAAACTCACTTTTTTCCCTATAAATCTATTCAACAGAGTCGATTTCCCAACATTTGGTTTTCCTATAATCCCAATATATATTTTTTTCTTAGGCTTTTCCTCTAGATCTCGCTTTGTTATAAGATTTATAGATGAATCCTTTTTTTGAAAATATTGAAAAATCTTTTCTTCTAAATCAGCAATATTTCGTCGATGTAATGCAGAAATTTGAATACAATCTTGAAATTTAAGATCATAAATAATATCCTCTACACGACTGTTTAGATAACCTAAATCACATTTATTAATAATAAAAAATATTTTTTTTCCGTATTTTCTTAATTTATCAATTAAAAGTAAATCATTTTTGAAATCGGAAGATGGATCGATAACAAAAAGTATTAAATCCATTTGAGCTATTATAGAATAAACTTTTTCTTCGATCATAGCAAAAAAAGGATCTTCTACTCTATAATCTCCTATACCCCCAGTATCTACAATCTCACAAAAAAACTGATTCTCAGAAATATAACTATATTTAGATTGAATATCTCGAGTCACACCTTTTTGATTATATACTATCGATGAATTCTCTCTCACTAATACATTAAATAGAGAAGATTTTCCAGTATTAGATTGACCTATTATAATAATTTTTTTTACATTTTCCATAAATTCAACTTTATCACCAAAACTATTTTATCAAAATATAATTTACCCTTTCCTCATTTTTTTTATCTAAATTATTAAGTATTATTAAGAATAGTAATTTGTAATTATATATATCATTTTTTTACGTTTATTCATTCTTTATCACCTTTTAACTTTCCTATGTGAAAGTAAAGAAGGAACAATATTTTTTTTTTACTTAAAATTAAAAAATTATCTTAAATTTGAAATTGATTGCAATAAATACTAATAAATATTAGAAATCATTACAAATATATATATAAATATAAATTATTATAAATAATAACTAGTTATTGATGTTAGTATATCAAATATTATCTAGAGTATATTGGAAAAGTTATCATGTTTTTTAAAAAAAAATTAATGCAATGGATGTCAAACGATATTGGGATAGACCTAGGAACAGCAAATACGTTAATCCATGTAAAAGATCAAGGAATTATCTTAAGGGAACCTAGTGTTGTCGCTGTTAAGGCTGGAACAAAAAAAGTATTAGCTGTTGGTAATGAAGCTAAAAAAATGATCGGAAGAACTCCAAGTGATATTGTCGCAATTAGGCCCATGAAAGATGGTGTTATTGCTGATTTTGATATTGTTCAAGAAATGATCCGACATCTTATAAAAAAAATACAACCTAGGAAATTGGTTCGCCCAAGAATGGTCATTGGAATTCCTTCTGGAATCACTGAAGTAGAAAGAAGAGCTGTAAAAGAAGCTGCTGAAAAAGCTGGAGCAAGAGAAATCTATTTAATAGAAGAATCCTTTTCCGCAGCAATTGGAGCAAATATCCCTATTCACGAACCCATAGGAAATATGATTATTGATATTGGTGGTGGAACAACAGAAGTAAGTATTATTTCTTTAGGAGGCTTGGTATTGAGTCAATCTATACGAATTGGTGGTAATAAATTTGATGAAACTTTAATACAGTATATAAAGAAAAATCATAATATTATTATCGGTGAACGTACTGCTGAGGAAGTAAAAATTCAAATTGGAAATGCTTATATTAAAGATGAAAGTTGGAATAAAACTATTCAAATTCGAGGGCGTGATAATATCAATGGACTACCAAAAGTTATTGATATGGATGGGCATGAAATTCAATTTTGTTTTAAAGATAATCTAAATCAGATTTTGAATTTAATTCGGGAAACTTTAGATAGAACACCTCCAGAGCTTGCTGCTGATATTCATGAACAAGGTATTATTATGACTGGTGGTGGAGCTCTTTTGAAAGGATTACCTCAATTTATCTCTAAAGCTACAGGATTACCTATCATTCTTGCAGAAGCTCCATTAGATTGTGTTGTTTTAGGTACAGCAAAATTTCTTGACCAAATCGATCGATTTAATTATAAGAATATTTCATAGGGCTATTTTATGTTTTATCTATTATTCTATAATAATAGAAATATTATTACATTCATTTTTTTAATGACTATTTCTATATTCAATTTGTTGTCCTATAAAGCAAAATATGATACTAGAAAATATAATTTCTTGCCTTTTTTTATACTGCCTATTTTTTCTTCTATTAATGATCAGATCAATATAAGTAAGGATTATTTTAGAAGAATTTATAGTCTTACAAGCTATAAGCAAAAACTTATGGAGCTTGAATCTAATCTGATTCAAAAACAGATCACTACTCAGGAAAAAGATTTTTTAATAGAAGAAAATTTAAAACTCAAAAAAGAATTACTCTATTATGAATTTTTAAATTCCAAATTACCTTATCCAGCAATTTCAGCTAAAGTTATTTATCGGACGATTAACTATCCTCACTCTCTTCTTATTTTAAATCGTGGATTAGTAGATAGTATTGAAACTGGGATGCCAGTTATCAAATTTCAATTTATTGAGGGAAATAACACAAAAATTCTTGAAAATATTGCTATTGGTCGAATTGGCGAAGTTAATCAATATTTTTCTCAATTGATTCCTATCACTAATATAAACAGTAAAATTTATGCTAAAATCACTAATACTTCATATACAGGATTTGTAACTGGTATGTCTTATGAAAATAACTTACTTAGTTTAGACTATCTAGACAAACTTTTACCTATCTCCAAAGAAGAAGAAAAAAATCTAGAGGTTGTTACAAGTTCAGAAAGTATTTTTCCGGAAGGTATAAAAATTGGGAAAGTGATTAATATACTTACTATTGAGAATAACGTAAAACAATTTATTATTCATCCCTATTTCAATTTTTCTAATTTAGATTATGTTTTTATATTAAGGAAAAACTTAAATTTTTATTTAAAAAATATAATTGAAAAAATTAAAAAGCCTAGTAATTAAATGATATCAAAATTTATTCTAAGTCTAATCATTGTTTGTATCCAGTTTATCTTTTTCGATCAAATAGAAAACAGATATTTAAAAATAAATCTAGTAGTTATCACTATCGTCTATTTCGCTCTTAAAGAAGGACAAATGACAGGACAAATCCTAGGATTCTTTTTCGGTTTTATTCAAGATACTATACAATTTCAATTCTTGGGACTTAATATGCTCTCATTAACTATTATTGGATTTATTATTGGTAATTTTAAAAGTAAAATCAACGTAGAAAATTATTTAGTCAAATTCATGATTATTTTTATTGCTATTCTACTAAGAGAATTTATTAACTATTTCAACTATTTCTTTATTTTAGATACTCCAATAAGTATCTCTCTTGGGATTGTTTTCTCCCTACTTATAAATGCTTTATTTAATGGTATTATTTCCTATATTGTATTTTTTATTTTAAATAAAAAATTTAAGGAAGAAAGTAAATATTAATGGAAAATCAAAATTTTAAGAAACCTAATCAGAACGATAATTTCAGATTAAGATTATTTACTTTATTTGGTATATTTATACTATTTTTTATTATTCTTTTATTTAAAATCATCTTTATTCAAGTTATTCAACGCGATATTTATCGAAAATATTCTCAAGGACAAGTGGAAAAAAAACTATTTCTTCCAACTCAACGAGGAATCATTTATGATCGTAACAACTCTATCTTAGTAGACAATAAACTTTCCTATTCTCTTTCTATTATTCCAGCTTTTATTAAATCTCAAACTTACTATAATCATTTAATTGAATATCTTTCTAATTTGCTTGGTATTTCTATTTCTCAATTAAATGAAGAAATCAATTTTTCAAAAAATAAAAATTCTTATAATCCTATTTTAATCAAAAAGTGGTTATCTCCAAATGAATACGTTCAATTAATAGAAAATAAAAAGTATCTAGAGAGTGTCTTAGTAGAGCATTTGCCTATGAGATATTATTCTTTAAACGATAATTTAGCTCATGTTTTAGGATATGTTGGTATTATCAGTCAAAAGGAATGGGAAAAATATAGGAAAAAATATATAAATATTGATGAACACAATCCTTATGAATCGAAGAATACTATTATTGGTCAATGGGGGATTGAAAAATCATTTGATAGCCGACTTCGTGGAGAAGAAGGAACAGCTATTTTATTAGTTCATTCAAGTGGACAGGAAATCAAACATTCCTTAGAAATACTGAAGAATGGAAAGGCTGGAGAAGATATTTATTTAACAATCGATAAAGATTTACAAGAAACAGCTAAAAAATTAATGTATAATAAACAAGGAGTAATCATCATTTCAAAGCCTTATACTGGAGAGATTTTAACTTTATTTAGTCAGCCATCCTTTAATCCAAATGAGATAAGAAAATCTTCTGAAATTATTAATATTATTGAAGATCCAAATAAATCTTTTTACGATCGAGCTATTCAAGGAAGATATACTCCAGGATCTGTCTTTAAAATTATTGTCGCCCTTGCTGCTTTAGAGGGGAAAAAGATAGATCCCAAAACAAAATATGAATGTAAAGGATTCATACAATTAGGAAATCGGATTTTTAAATGTAATGATAAAAATGGCCACAGTTGGGTCAATATGGATGAAGCTATTACTAAATCTTGTAATATTTACTTTTATAATTTAGGAAAAGAAATAGGCTGGCCAATTATTCATAAATGGGCTGATTTATTTCATCTTGGCCAAGGTCATAAGCTAGAAATATTTGATTCTAAACAGAGTATTTTGCCAGATGAAGAATGGAAAAGAAAAAATTATAATCAAATCTGGACCCATGGGGATACCTTCAATCATTCTATTGGCCAAGGGTATACTTTTCTTTATCCGCTAGAGATTCATAATATTATTTCTATCATTGCGACTGGTGGGACTTTATATAAACCTTTTCTTATCAAAGAAATTGTTGATCCAATCAAAAAGAAAATCTATACTACAAAAAAAAATATTCTTAAAAATATTTCTTTAAAAGCATCTACAATGGAGTTTATTCAAAAATCTCTTCGCTCTGTTGCAATAAAAGGGACGGCGTATTGGGCTAGATTTTCATCTATTCCTATAGCAGGAAAAACGGGGACTTCACAAGCATTTTTAAATAATAAAGAAATATCGAATGCGATTTTTACAGCTTATGCTCCTTATCAAAGTAAAAATCCAAAAGATATCATTGCTATTACAGTTATTATTGAGAATTCTGAACATGGTGGAGGAGCTTCTGCATCTCCGGTTGCGACTGCTCTTTTTAAAAGATATTTTGAAAATAAAAATTTGAAAGATATTTCTAAAGATATAGGTTATATATTTGAAATTAATTCGAAAGAAGATAAAGAAAGCAAAAATGTGCTTACTACTTTACAGGTAAAAAATGATACAGAAAGTGACTTATTACTTAGTAAAAAAGAGCTAGAGCAAAAAATTTTACTTATTAATAATACAAATAGTATTTCAGAAAGAGAATTTCAATTAAATGAAAAAATAAAACATATTTTCGAAAATACATTTTCTAAAGAGAGAAAAAAGAAAAAAGAAGAAGAAGATTATACACCTAAAGTACTTCCTCAAAAAAAGATTTTAACAATCAAAAATTCAAAATCTAAAGAAAATTCTTTCTCTAAACTTGAAATCAAAAATCTTATTCCTAAACATACAAAAAAGGAGAAAAAAGATTATAACATTATTGCCATTCCTAAAAATGAGGAGGATAAAAAAGATATTCTAAAAGAAGATATTTCTAGAAAGGAAGCTGAAAGTGGTTTAGAAAAAGAGGATCTTGAAATCAAAAATCTTATTTCTAAACATATAAAAGAAAGCGAAAAAGAAAATAAGATTATTTCTAGTAAGGAAGAGAGTCAAAAAGAAGATCCTCCTAAAAAGGAAGAGAGAGATCAAAAAGAAGATCCTCCTAAAAAGGAATCTGAAACTCCTCCTACTAAAAAAGAGGATCTTGAAATCAAAAATCTTATTCCTAAACATATAAAAGAAAGCGAAAAAGAAAATAAGATTATTCCTAGTAAGGAAGAGAGTCAAAAAGAAGATCCTCCTAAAAAGGGATCTGAAACTCCTACTACTAAAAAAGAGGATCTTGAAATCAAAAACTTAACTCCTAAAAAGCTAGAAGAAAGTAAAAAAGAGGTTAAAGAAGATGTTCAATAATAAAACAAAAATTCATTATTTTGAAAATATTAGTATTATTATCACTTTATCTATTTTATCCTTAATCACTATAGGAATTATATGTATTTATAGTGCAAGTCTCCAACAGGAAAAAAGTGCTCTATTCGATCTAAGTTATTTTAAGCAAATGTTATTCGCAATTATAGGATTCTTTTTATTCATATTTTTTAGTTTTTATAACTATAGTAAACTAGTTAAATATGCTTGGTTTTTTTATTTCATTGGGCTTCTTTTATTAATTCTTGTCTTAATTTTTGGTAAAGTTATTCATAGCTCAAAAAGTTGGTTACACTTCTGGATATTTTCTATTCAACCTTCAGAATTTACAAAAATATTCCTCATTTTAGCTTTAGCAAAATATCTTTCAAGTCACTCGGAAAAAATAAAACATATTTCTGGATTGTTTTTTTCACTCTTGATCGGATCTGTTTATATTATATTAATAGCTATCCAACCAGATATCGGAACAGCTATGGTTTATATCCCTATCATCTTATCTATGGCCCTAATCCAAGGAGCAAAAGTCAGGCATATCGCATCTATTATTCTAATTGGTGTTTTATCTTTCACTATCACATTTTACTTAAATTATTTGAATATGAAGTATAAAAATCTTTTATATCAAGAAAACATTGAATCTTTTGTTAAAACAACTGGGTTATATTCTTTTGCATTTTCTTCAAATAGCAAAAAGAGTATACAAGAACATATTGATAGTATTGAAAAATCTAAGTCTGAAAAAGGTAAAGCAGAGATAATGAATAATATATTTAAAAAAATAAAAAGTATTTTTTTATATTTCAGCATAAAAATTGGCTTTATTTTCCTATTTCTATTCATTATTTTCTATTTTTTCAACCGATTAATTCCCTCGGCTATTTTAGAAGATATCACTTTATTTTTATTTATCTTAAGTACAGGCTTTTTGATTTCATCAGCCCAGCAAACCGTTTTTAAATCTCATCATATCAATCGTATTATAGGATTTACAGATCTAGAAAAAGATCCTCTTGGAATGAACTATAATCAAAGACAAAGCGTCATTGCTATTGGATCTGGTGGTATTAAAGGACATGGGTTATTCAAAGGTCCGCAAACTCATTTAAATTATATTCCCGAAAAAAAAACCGACTTCATTTTTGCTGTTATTGGTGAGGAACTTGGCTTATTAGGTCTTATATTAATTTTAGCTCTTTATTTTATTATCATTTCGCAGGGATTTATTATCGCTTATCGATCAAAAGATTATGAGGGCTCTCTTATTGCTGTTGGAATCTTGAGTATGTTTTTTTCTCATATTTTTATTAATATAGGAATGGCTATTGGTATTATGCCAGTAATGGGGATTCCTCTTCCATTTATTAGCTCAGGAGGATCTTCACTAATTACAAACTTGATTGGTATTGGAATTCTTATCAGCATTTCAAAAAGAAGATTTATGATTTTATAATTTCTTATTTTGAATCTTATCCCCCATTATTGGGGGATAGGGAATTAAATTATAATATATTTTTTTGAGTAGAATTTTTTATTATTAAAAAATTCATCAGCTTCTAAACTTTTATCTAAAACATAATGGAATTTGGTTTGATAAATATCTCCATTATTATTTGTAGTTTTTTTAATATTCACATCATTTCCATTTTTAACTAAAGAATATTGAACAGCATAACTTTTGCCATTAATGTGATAAGCTGTTGTATATATTGAAGTATAGTTACTAAAATTATTAATCCCTTGAGGATTTAATGCAGTGCCATCTATTATACCATTAAAATGATCAATTTGCTTAAAAAATCGATTTATTTCATTGTTATATAAAAAATTAGCATCTGTATAAAAAATTCTAGCAAATACTTTCTTCACTTTTTCTAACTCAAATAAAAAAGATTGATCATTCTCAAATTCTTTTATAAGAGAATCTTTATGCTTATACACTAATTTTTTGAATCCATTATCTTGATTTTCAATCTTTGATACTTCTTTACTTTTCTCTTTCAAATTAGAAAAAAGAAAATCTTCAAAAATTGAAATCCAACTAGTTTTCTCATTCGCAAAAAGATTAACACTAATCAATGTAAAAGAAAAAATTAGGAAAGAAACAAGAGAATTTTTAAAAATCATAAATTTTTATCTCCTTTTTTTGAAATAATTTGTTTAGCTTCTTTTAATAAATTTAATATTTCATATAAACTTTTCAAAATGAATTTTGTCTTAATATCATCATTTTTGACTATATAGCTTAAGCTTTTATCTTTATTTTTATCTTCATTTTGATCTAATAAAGAAGATAATTTTGCTTCTTGAAAAAAATAGGGATCATTTTTTATCTCATCCGTTAATTGTTTTTTTGCTCCTGAAAGCGTATAACCATTTTCATGAACTAGAGATTGAATCCGTTTTATAATATGAATATCCTTTAATCCGTATTTTCTTCTATTCCCTTTTTTTGAAATAATTGGACTTAACTGCTCAAATTCTTTTTCCCAAAAGCGAATAATATAATCTTTGAGCCCCAATATTTCACTTACTTCTCCTATAGAGTAAAAATCTTGCTTTTTCATTTTCTTTTTCATATTTTTATTCAATTTTTATCTTCCATTTATTATATTCGGATAGGATAAATAATTTTCTTGAATTTGCAATTAATTTGTTAGATGTAAAAAATATTTTTTTTCTAGATAGGTATAAAGAAACTTCAAATTTTTATTTTCCTCTTCTATTAAAAAAGAATCCCTTCTTAAAATTTCTTTTATATCCTCATAAGCCTGATATAAAAATTCTTTATCCTCATTAAAATTGCTAAATTTAAATAATTCTTCTCCAGATTGTTTAAATCCAAAGAACTCTCCAGGACCACGAATCATTAAATCAATTTCAGATAGCTTGAATCCATCTTGATATTTTAAAAGACCTTCTAGTCTTTTAGTTCCGCTTTCTGTCAATGAATCAACAGCAATAAAAACACAATATGAATCATGTATACCACGTCCTATCCTTCCTCTTAATTGATGTAATTGAGCTAATCCAAATCTTTCCGAATTTTCAATGATCATCATATTGGCGTTTTGGACATCGACCCCAACCTCAATAATTGTTGTTGCAATGAGAATATCCAGATTACCTTTCAAAAACTGATCCATAATATCTTTTTTTTCTTCAAGAGGCTGTTCACTATAAAATAATGCTATTCTACAATCTTTCAATAAAAGATTTTCTAGTTCTTCTTTTAAGGTAAAGATAGAAGTTAAATTTAATTTTTCAGAATCTTTAATCAGTGGACAAATAATATATCCCTGACGGCCCTTTTTTATCTCCCCCTTTAATTTTTTATAAGCCTTAATCCTGTCAGATTTAGTAAATACACACTCACTATGAATCTTTACTTTTTCTAAAGGTTTTTTTCGAATAAAACTTAAATCTAAATCGCCATATAAAGTCAAAGCGAATGTTCTGGGGATCGGTGTTGCAGTCATAGCTAAAATATCTACTTCATAATTTTTTTGTATCAAACGTATTCTTTGATCTACTCCAAATCGATGCTGTTCATCAATGATCACCATAGATAGGTTATTATAGACTACTTTTTCTCCAAATAAGCTATGAGTTCCTACAACAATAGAAATTTCACCGGTTTCTAATTTTTTCAATACCTTATCTTTTTCCTTTTTCTTCATAGAAGAAACTAAAATACCTATATTAATAGGTAACTCTTGGAGATATTTTTTTAAAGTTTGATAATGTTGATAAGCTAGAATTTCTGTTGGTACCATAAATCCAACTTGAAAAGAATTGAAAATAGGGATAAGTGTAGATAATAAAGCAACAACAGTTTTTCCTGTTCCTACATCCCCTTGTAGGAGTCTGTACATTGGTTTTATATCTAATAGATCTTTTTCAATTTCTGATAAAGTCTGATTTTGCTCTTCGGTCAAATCAAATGGAAAATTCTTTTTTACCTGATCTATCCATACTTGATATCCAGATTTATATTTTGCCTCATTCTTTTTTTTTATATCTTTTTCAAAAAGGAGTTTTCTATATTGAATAAAAAAAATCAAGCGAAAAAACTCATAATATTTATATTGATTCTTAGCTTTTTTTAAAAATCCGAAATTAGAAGGAAAGTGTAATTGAATGATTAGATCTTTTCTAGGAAAAAAATGATATTTTTCAATAATCCAATTTGGGAAAATATCTTCAATATTTTTTTCTAAAAGCCATTTTAAAGCTAAAGAAATAATTTGCCTAAATTTTTTTTGTATAAAAAACTTAGATAAGGAGTAAATGGGCACTATTTTATTGATCTCTACTGATTCTTTGACTTTCTTTTCAAGCGCTATTTCATCAATATCACTGGCAATCAATTCAAATTGCGACGTTTGTAATTCATTATACTGATATTTAAATTTCCCATAAATATATGCATAGCTATTATCTTGAAGTAAATTTGGAAGATATGATTTCACATAAGAGAAAATAACAATTGCTGCTCGATATTTTTCTTCATGATCTGTAAAATAAATTTTCAAGATATCTTTTTTAGCAATCTTTATAAACTGACGTTTTAGTATTTTTATTTTCAATAAATAAGTTTGATTTTCATCGTCTAAGATTTCTTCAATCTTATGTACTTTTGTTCGATCTTCATATTTTCTTGGAAAATATTTTAATAAATCTGATATAGAATGGAGGTTTAGATCATATAAACTTTGTAAAGTTTTTTCTCCAACACCTGTTAGATCTGATAACTTCATTTTTTTATAAGTAAAATGGGACTTTTATTATCCTTGTGTAATTCTGAAATATACATATATTTTTATAATATAAGGAAAAAATTGAATGATAAAAAAAATTGCTATCCAATCTGAAATATACATATATTTTTATAATATAAGGAAAAAATTGAATGATAAAAAAAATTGCTATCCAAATTGATGGTATTCGATGTTCTAGTTGTATCTCGAAATTAGAAAAGGGATTTAATTCTATTCAAGGAATAAAAAAAAATTTTATTGACCCTATATCCAATCAAGCTTTTTTGCATATGGATAGTTCACAGATAGATTTAAATCAGCTAAAAAATATCATTCATAATTTAGGCTATTCCATCAAAACTGATTTTCTACCTATTTCTATTAATCAGAAAAATTTCAACATTATTCAAGAGCATTTGAATAAAAAATTTGATTTTATAAATATATCCTATAATAGGAAAGTATGTGAAATTGAGTTTCTTTCAACACTGATCTCTAAAGAAGAAATTCAACAAAGTTTAGAAAATCTTTCTATTAAGGTAAATTTTTTTCAAAAAAAGTATTTTAATTATAGCTCTTTTAAAACTTATCTGAGCTTTATCTTACTCTCCTTTTTATTCTTATTCCATTTAAAAATGGATAGCCTTTTTATAAATAAGACCACAAGCTTTTATATTTTAGTTTTCATTACAACTCTAACTCAATTCTTTATTGGATGGCCTTTTATCAAAGGAGCATTTCAAGCTTGGCGTTATAAAAGAAATTCAATGGATACTCTTATCACTATTGGAAGTTTAACTGCTTATTTTTATAGTATTTATCTTTGGTTTCAAGAGGCTTCCGTATCCTATTTTGAAGCTTCTGCTTTAATTATTCTTTTTACTCATATTGGTAAATGGATTGAACAAAAAATTAAAAATAAGCAATTTCTTTCTATTGAAAGATTGAAATCTTTTCAAAAAAATTCAGTCTATCTTTATAAAAATTCTGAAATCTATGAAATATCTAAAAGCCAGGTAAAAAAGGGAGATATCCTTTTCATCAAAACTTTTGAAAGTATCCCTTTTAATGGTAAAATTATTCGTGGGGAATCTTATATCGATGAATCTTCTGTGACAGGAGAATCCTATCCAAAAAAAGTTTTTCCTGGCCAAACAGTTTATCAAGCAACATTTAATCAACATAATCCCATCTTTATTGAAATAACCGATACAAAAAAGGGCCTAGATGAATTATTTAATCAAATTGAAAAATCTAAAGAGACAAAGAGCTCACTTCATAGTAGATTAGACCAAGTAGCTTCTATTTTTGTCCCATTTATTCTTCTCTTATCCTTTTTTTCTTTTCTTTTTCTTTTCTTTTTAGCTAAGTTTCAATGGATTGATATAGGTAATCATCAAAGTCCTTTAGAGTTAGCTCTTCTTCGATCTATCACCCTTTTAGTTATCTCTTGCCCTTGTATCATTGGGCTCACTATTCCAATGACAATAGCTCTTTTAACTAATATTGCAACAAAATCTGGAATATGGGTTAAAAACCCTAGCCAATTTGAATTTTTCAATCTTATTGATCTTATTGTCTTTGATAAAACTGGAACTTTAAGTGAGGGAAAAATGCAAATCCAATCTATCTTAATTTTCGATAAAAAGTTCAAAAAAAAGGATATCCTTTTTCTAGCTTCTCTCTTAGAAAATTATAGTTCTCATCCTATTGCTAATATTTTTTTAGAAGAAAGTAGAAAAGAGAAAATCTCTACTCATCTGGAAGACCTCTCTCAATTTAAAATTATTGATGGGATAGGTATAGAAGGATTCTTTCAAGGGAAACATTTAGCTATTGGAAATAATCACTTATTAGAAAAATATAATATCAGAAATCCTCTTTCAGAAAAGGTATCTGATTTCAACAATCTTTCGCTTTTTCTGATCTACGAACATATTCCAATCGCTTTCTTTGAACTTTATGATCCAATTCGTCCTTATGCACCTTTATTGGTTCAAGAATTAAAAAAAAACTATGAACTAGCTATCCTAAGTGGATCAAATGAAAGGGATCTAAAACAAATTAGCTATGAACTTGGAATCAACAATTTTGAATATGGCATGTTACCAGAAGATAAAAAATTATGGATTGAAAATAAACAAAAAAAAGACCAAAAGAAAATCCTCATGATTGGTGATGGTTTAAATGATATCCCAGCTTTTATTCAAGCTAATATGTCTATTTGTCTTTTTTCAGGGCAAGATAATATTTTAACAAGTAAATCTGATTTTGTTATCCTAAAAAAAGACCCTTATCTACTGCATAAAATTTCCTTTCTACTAAAAGTAGGGAAATTGGGTCTTAAAAAAATTAAAATGAATATCTTTTTGACTTTTTTTTATAATAGTATTGCTATACCTCTAGCAATTTTTGGTATTATTACTCCAACAATTGCAAGCTTTATCATGATCCTTAGTTCTTTATCTATTACTTTAAATTCAACAACCTTATTATTTAAAAAATTTAAAGAAAATGAATAAATATTATTCATCAATTTTCTTTAAAATATCATTTGTTTTTTGAACTAATACCTTCATTTTATCATCAGAATTTCTATTTAAGTATTCGTCTAAAACCTGATCTCTTAATTTTCTATAATGATCATATGGGATTCCCAGTTTAACATAATATTTCCAAATAGCATCCCCTAAGACAGGTTTTGAATCTTTATCAAATTCTTCAACATAAGCAATTTGTCCCTCGAAAGATCCCAAAGTCAATAATCCTGAAACATCTATTTTTGATTTACTCGCACTAATAGATTCTTTTACACTTTTCAAAACTCCACTTTGATTACTTTCATGTAAACTCCAAGCATCAGCAAATTGCGTGTATATTCGAGTTTTAATAGAAGTAGAAATTAAAGATTGTGCTTCGATAGTAGCAGATTGTTTTGCAGCCTTTAAAAATTTTGAAGTACTAATTCCTCTAATCCAAAAATACTTTTCGCCATCTACTTGGTCGAATCCATTATCCGTATCCAACTTAACCCATTCTGGAATATTACCTTTATCCGTATATAACTTGACTTCTTTTCCTTTAACGTAAGCCTGACTTTCATTTACCTTGCCTTGTATATACCTATCTTTTTGATCTCCACAAGAACAATTAATCAAAATTAAACTTATAAGAAATATAATATTCTTTTTCACATGAATATCCTTATTTATCATAATGTATCAACCTATACTCTTAAATATATCTATTCTATCAATAATTTTTTTCATTAGCTTAGAGTAAGTCACATTGATATTGTTTAAACTAATTGCTTTTTCATCAAAAGATTCATTATACTCAATAGCCATATCAAGTATATTAATTTTTTTCCAATTTAGATGGCCAATTAAAGAAAAGTAATTTTCGTCTTCAAATTTTTCCATTGTTAATATAGCATAAACAAGAGATCTTACATTTTGATTTACTAATAAAATTTCATCACATATTTTTTTAACATCAAAATTACCTTGCAAAATGGGGATAGAATTTAAAAACTGCTGAATAACATTATATCCCTGTAAAGTATAAAAACGTTGAATTGCTGCTTGGATTTTTAAATCCTGATAAACAACACCTCTATAATCTAAAACATAAACAACTACTACAATAGGATTTTTTTTTTATTTCTTCTCGCCAAGATTTAAATTTATCTATAGATTTTTTTAAATCTTCCTTTTTAATTCTAAGAAGTGAATAGCATAGAAGCTTATCCCTATGTTTTTCATAAAAATACTCTGTAAATTCAGCACCTTCGACTAATGAATTTGTTTTAATTTGGATTTTATTATATACTTTTTCCGTAAAACTTTGTGAATCATCATTTTTAGTATCCTGATTACTAGCATAAACAGAGTCAAAAACCTGATTTTGATCAATTGAAACATGAACTTTTAAACTCAAAATGGAAAGAGCATCTAATCTAGAAGATTTCATAGCCTCAACCTTATCCTCAGCAGATCCCATTCCTACAAAAAAGTAATGATCTTCTGAAGTAATACGCTTGAATATCCAAGAAGGTTTTTCAGTTACTTCATCAATTTTATTTTTTAAATCATCGATAATAGGATCTTCAAAAGCAAAGACTTGATTTAAGAGAATAAAATTAAAGACAATAAACCTTACTACAAATAACATGAAATTGCCAAACCTCTCCTTGAAAGAATATTTTTAAATAAAAAAATTTACTTCATACTAGACTTAATAATACTTAGAAGCTATAGTTTTTCTTTTAATTTCGAAATTGTCTGTCCATAAGATTTCACTAGTTTCAATACTTACTAGTTGCAAATTGATATTATAGAAAATAAAATTTTGCATAGATTTTTGTTTTCTTATACTAGATAAACGCCCTCTTAAGATAAGCTTTACTCCCAATATTTTACCAAGTTGAGCTATTTTACTTTTATCATAAAAATCTTTTTCCTGTAAAGCAAGCTGCTGGATAATTTCATTTAAAGCCTGATCATCAATGAATCGTATTCCTAAATTTTTGATTAACTTTGTTCTTAATTTTTCCATTAAGACACGTGTATTAATATGTTCATCAGTATCATTTGCGATACCCTTAGTTAAAACCCAAATATCATTTCTATTAAAGCCATTAGAATTTAGATAATAGGAATCCTTTATTGAGTTTACCATGTAGAGCTCAATTTGACTCATATCTTTAGCTGTCCAATTTGAATCTACTACAGTATCTTCTTCACTTAGATTTTGAACTACTCTATCAGCTAAAGAAGAATTCAAACAAGATAACAAAACATAAAAAGTCATTATAATTCTACTTAACATAATTTAAATTTAATTTAACCCATTAAGAAAATAAAATTTTTTTTATAAAAAATTTAAAAAAAATGTACTATATTTCATATAAAATGTGTACATTTCTTTAATTAAAGGATTTTTTATTTAAAAAATAATGATTTACAAATTTAAAAGTATAAACAAAAATAAAATTTTATCTATTCAGAATATTTTAGATAGGGATTTAAGCTTTAAGTGTAATTTTAAATATAAACTTAAAATAAAAAAATTTGCTCCCTTATATTTTATAGAAAAAATTTATATACAGGAAGTGATAAAAAAAAATTCTACACTAACTAATGTAGCAAAAATTTTAAAAATATCAAGAAGTACTCTTTATAAGAAAATTAAAAAGTACAATATTAAGGTTAGTAAGATAAAAAAAAGAACAGATGTATAAAAAAATCAAAATATAGCATTGATATGCAGTTTTTAAATTTCTTTAATCCAAAATTTGATGATTATATAAAAAAGTTTATTTCTAAATATAAAAGTGAACCTACTTTAGTTAATTATAAAATACTATTAAATGTCGTTTCCGATTATATTTATAACTACCCAAGACTCAGATTCAAACTCACTCTAGATGAATGTTCCGATTTCTATTTATATTTTATCAAAAGATTTCCCAAGTTAATTCAAAAATATTCCATTCAAAAACATTTTTTTGTTAACTGGTTCAATACTGTTCTTCGAACCAATCTCATCAATTGGATTAAAAAAACAAATATTAAAAGCAATATCGAATTTTCTACAGTAGATATAAACGACTTCTTCGATTCAAAAATTGAAAATAACCTAGATCCTAAAAAAAAGAATGAAGCTTATTTTATATCCAAAGATGGATCTAAAACTACCTACCTAAATAAAAAGGAAATACAAAAAATATTAGAAAATCTTCCTATCAAACTTCAGTGTATCATTAAATTATTCTTTGCCGAATTACTTTCTTCAAAAGATTTTTTCAAAATCTCCACCGCTTTCAATATTCCTATTGATAAAGTTCTTGTCGGCTATAAATTACTCAAAAAAAGCCATCTGAAAAAAATTATGAAAAAACAAGTACTATATGACAAAACCAATATCATCTATACAAAGCTAAAACAGAAAAGAACAAAATTATTGAATAAAAATGCAATGAGTTTGATCGAAATCAATATACTTGAAAAGTCAATAGAAAAAATGGAAAAAAATCATTCTATCTACTTAGAAAAATTTAAAAAAATAAAAATCAAATCAGATCCAAAAATACTAAATATCATTTTTAATATCAAAGTAGAAAATATTCAAACTACATTTTATCGTGCAATCGTTAAATTAAAAGAGGAAATTATCAAATATATAGAGGAGAAGGAAAAAAAATGAAAAAACATGAAGATTATATATATCTCTTTTTCCTTAGTGAAGGTAAAATTACTCAAAATTCAAAATCTAATCTCAATGAAAGTATTGTAAGCGAAATATTTGAACAAATCAATGATGAATTTTTTTTAAATAAAAATTTTTTTCCGTTGAGAAAAACTCCTTTAAGGTTAATAAATAAAGCTTTTTTTATCCATGAAAAGCAACAAGCAGCTATTTCTAAAAATAAAGCCCTAACTTTTATCAATACTGAAAAACTCTCTCAATTTTTCAAAAACGAGCCTAATATTGCTATCTTATTAAAAGATAAAAAAATTAAAATTTTAAAAGATACCTTCTCTATTAAAAAACATGAAAAAAGATATCTTACTTATCGAGCCTCTAATAAAAATAAAGAAGAATTCATCTTTTTTAATAAAGATATAAAAATTTTTATCCTTCCTAAAATCAATACTAATAAGATTAATTTAAGAATCAAGGTTGAAAAAGATTCTATAAAAAATATCCTCATTTATAATGAAAAAAAATTGATTGCTGCTTCTACAAATCCAAAAAGTATCTTATTAAGAAATATTTCTTTAAGTGGCTATTTAATTAAAGTAGAAGATACTGATATTCTTATTAAATTCATCAAAGAATAAATAAGATAAAATTATTATGAAAACTCAAACTATTCAAATCTTAGTCAATTTAGCTAAAAAGCAGAAAATAGCCTTCTTCTATTCCATCTTATTCATCCTATTTCGAATGCTTATTGGATCTTTTATCCCAAGCCTATTTGGACAAGCTATCGATATTTTGACAAATACTCCTAAAGAAGTTTTTCAAATCGTATTTATTATCCTTATCTTCAGTATTATTAAGTTGATCTTTTTTTTCTATTCCCGATATTTTGTATTAAAAATATGTGAAAAAATCAAAATAAAATTTAAAAACCAATTATTTAAGCATATTCTTCTCTTAAAAAATCCTAATATCGGATCTTCCAACGAAGGAAAAATTATTCAATTACTTAGTATAGAAATCGAAAAAATTATATTCTTAATCTCCAACGGATTTAATTATCTAGTATGTGTATTTTTTCTCTTCTTATTTACCTTTATCCAAATGGCTTTCATCAACTTACAATTAACTCTAATAGTTATTTTCCCTGTCTTAGGTACTTATCTCCTTATAAAAAAAACAGGTAAAAAAATTTATAAAAACTCTCTAACCAATTTAAAAATATTAGATCAATTGATCCTTTTTTCGACAGAAAAAATCCATGCTATCTCTCTTTTTAGAAATATATCTACAAAAAAAAATCTATTGGCCGAATATCGCTCTTTGATTCAAAAAATAACAAAAAAAAACTTGAAATTAGCTCATATTAATACTATATTTCAAGTCCTCTTATTTATCCTTGTCCAAATCTCTATTATCTTACTTATTATTTTAGGATATCAAAAAATTATCCAAAAAGCTATCTCTATAGGAGATCTAGTCGCTTTCTTGAAATATATAGATTTAATAGGCCCTTGGATCCTTTATATAGGTACAATACACCATATCCTACTTGATGGTTATGCTTCTATTCAAAGATTTGAAGATTTAATTCAAGAAAAAAAACTCGCAAAAATTTTAAAAACTCAATTTAAATCTCTCAAACCTTCTATTGAAATCAAAAACTTAAATTTCAAATATAAAAATCAAAATCAATACCTATTTAAAAATTTAAATCTCAAAATAAATCCAAAAGATAAAATTGCTATTTATGGCCCAGTTGGTTCAGGAAAAACAACTCTCATCAAACTTCTATTTAAATCCATAGACATCTATCCTAAAAACACCATCTTTATTCAAAATATACCTATAGAAAACTTGAAAAAGAGAAATCTAACCAGAAATTTCCTCTATATCCCAGAAAACGCTTATATATTTGATCATTCAATTTTAAAAAATATCAGCCTTTTCAAAGAAAAAAGACTATCAAAAAAAATCCAAAAAGCAACAAAAATCGCTTCCATCAATCAAGTTATTCACAAATTACCTAAACAATATTATGAAAAAATAAGCCAATCTCAGAAAAATCTATCCGGTGGACAAAAACAACGTATTCATATTAGCCGTGCTTTTTTCCCTTTGAAAAAAAATCTCTTTATTCTTGATACACCATTTTCTAATATAGATATAAAAACAGAAAAAATTATTATTCAGCAATTTAAAAAATACCTAAAACATAAGACTATCATCATTATTTCCCCTAAATATTTGGATACAAAATTCTTTAATCGCATACTATATTTGAAAAATAATCAATTAATCGAAAAATCATACTAGCTATTGATATTATAAATTCAATTGTACATTTTTTTCAATAATATCTTGTTCCATCTGCTTTCGAAAATTAACCAGTTTTTCCTTAAGAGTAGCATTATTTATCGCTAACATTTGTATAGCATAAATCGCTGCATTCTTCGCTCCAGCTTTCCCTATACTCATCGTACCTACTGGCATACCTGATGGCATTTGTGAAATAGAAAGTAAACTATCTAACCCTTTCAACTCTCCTGAAGCAATAGGAACTCCTATAACAGGACATATACTATGTGCTGTAACTACACCAGGTAGATGTGCAGCCATACCTGCTGCTGCAATAATGACATCTACCTCAATCATTTTCAAATATTGTGTAAGTAAATTAGGAGATCGATGTGCTGATAAGACTTTTAATTCATATAAAATATGAAAATCTTTCAAAACCTCTATAGCCCCATTCATAACCTCTATATCTGAGTGACTTCCTACAATAATAGATACTTGTATCTTTCCCACTTTATTCCACTTCCCCTTGTATTTTTATTTTATTTCGTCTCATCATTTGCTATATCTAAACGATAATTCATATTATCAAAATGAATTTTAGATGCCCAATAATAAGCCTTTTCCTTTGCTAAGATTACTGAAGAAGCTACCCCTACTATATTTAATACTCTACCACCAACAGCATAAAAATTACCATTCTTCTTTTTTGTCCCAGCATGGAAAATATGTAAATCATCTTGATCTTCAACTAAATTTAAGTTTTTGATTAAAAATTCTTCACTTGTCAAATAATTTGGATATCCCTTTTTTGCTAATACTACACAAACAGCAAATTTATCCTTCCATTTTAATTTCAATTCTTTCAACCTATTTTTATCTATACATTCTAAAATATCTACTAAATTGGTTTCTAAAAGAGGTAAAATCACTTGTGCTTCAGGATCGCCAAATCGAACATTAAATTCTAAAACATAAACATTATCATTAAAAATCTTCAAACCTATGTATAGAATTCCCTTATATTGAATAGATAATTCCTTGAATGCTTTGACTAGAGGTTCTAAAATTTCTTTCTTGATTTTTTTTTCTATAACTGGACTAACTGAAACTGGCATATAAGATCCCATTCCACCAGTATTTGGACCTACATCCCCCTCATTTAATTTTTTATAATCTTGTACATAAGCCATAGGGACAAACGAGTTGGAATCGAAGAGAACAAAAGCAGAAAGTTCAGATCCTTCTATATAATCTTCTAAGATAACTAGATTTGCTGCATCATTAAATTTTTTTTCTACCATTAATTTATTAAAGATACCTATCGCCTCTTCCTTACTAACTACAATAAAAACTCCCTTACCAAATGCTAAACCATCTACTTTAATAACCTTGGGAAAAACGACCTTTTCTTTATCAAAAAATTCTAGAATTTGCTCCATAGAAGTAAAAACTTTATAATTAGCTGTTGGAATATTATATCGTTTCATGAGAGATTTCGCAAAGACTTTACTTGTTTCTAGTCTAGAAGCTTGCTTTGAAACTCCAAATGTACATATTGACAATTCATTTAGCTGATCGGATAGACCAAGATGTAAAGGTAATTCTGATCCGATAAAAACGTATTTAATATTATTTTTTTTTACATAATTAACAATAGAAGGAATATCACTCTCTAAAATTTTATCTACTTGAATAATATCATTTCCCATTCCATCATTTCCTGGGATAGCATGAATTCTAGCATCTGGATTATTTGCCATTAAATGGGCAACTAAACTATGCTCTCTACCACCTTTTCCTACTACTAAAATTTCCATAAATACCTCCAAGTTGAATTAAAAAATTATATTTATTTATTACTTTACTAAATTTCAATCAAAATTTGATTTAAATTTCTTTCCGGAAAAATCTCATTATTTGATCTACTTGATTTATGACAAATAAAGTCATTTGAATGTTATAATTAAAAATAGCTTATTTTTTTCATCAGAAAATTTTGAGATAGATTAAAATCATTGAAAAATCTGTGTGGTAAAAATTTTATAAAGCTAAAACCAAGTTATATCACTTTACCAATTTCAATTAAATTTAATTTAAATTTTTCTTCAGCAAATCTTATTATTTCATTTACTTCATCTGCATTAACAAATAAAGTCATTCCAATACCACAATTAAAAATAGATTGCATTTTTTCATCAGAAAATTTTGAGATAGATTGAAACCATCTAAAAATTGATGGCCAAGAATATTCAAATAATTCTATATCCAAACTTTTAGGAAGGATACGCTTAGAATTATCTAAAATCCCACCACCAGTAATATTAGCCAAACCATTAATTTTAAATTTAGCATTTAAGGAATAGATAATTTCTGTATAAATTCTAGTGGGTTCAAGTAAGATATCCTTTAAAATTCTATTATCACACTCTTTAATTTTATCAGTTAATTTAAACCGATATTTTTTAAATAAAATTTCTTGTATAACTGAATATCCATTACTATGAAAACCACTTGATGGAATACCTAAAATAGTATTTCCCCTTTGAATTTTTTTGCCATCTAATATTTCATCTTTTTCGACTATTCCGACTACTGTAGCACATAAATCATAAAGACCCTTTCGATAAAAGCCTGGCATTTTAGCTGTTTCGCCACCAATACAAACCATATTTAACTTTTTAGATATTTTAATAATACTGGATAAAACTTCATTAAAAATATTCAAATTAAATTGAGATGTCGAAAAATAATCTAAAAGAAATAAAGGTTTAGCCATATAAGTTAAAATATCGTTTACAGACATAGCTACAAGATCTATTCCAATTCCACTATGCCTTTTAGCTGCTATAGCAATTTTAATTTTTGTTCCAACACCATCTGTTGAGGTGACCAGTACTGGATTCTTATATTTTTTATAATCTAATTCAAATAATCCAGCAAATTCATTCCCATTTCTAGATAAAACTCCTGGAGTATACGTTTCTGATATATTTAAGTCCTTAAGATAAGAGAAAATTTCCCCCATTGAGATACCAGAACTTAAATTTTTATTTTTATCCATTTTCTTATGTTATATACTAAATAATCAATTACTTAATATTTTATCCTTAATAACCTAAAAAGTAATTAATTAATATTTAGGATAATTATGTACAATTAATTTTTTTGTATTACTTATGCTTATATATTTTTTTTTTTATTATTTTCTAAATAATAATTATTTTTTTTTATTTCGAATTAAATTTTAAATAAGAATTTTTTAAGAATAGGTATGAAAATTATCAATAAGAAAAAACGATCCTTTTTAAATATGCTCCTTATGAATGCTGTATTTGTTTATATTGGCTCCATATTGGTAGTTATTTTGTCTCATATTACTCCAAGAAAAAAAAAGAATACCGTTTTAGAACCTTTAAATTTAGGAAAAATTACAGCATTAGAATCTAATCCAAAATTCGATAAGAAAAGTCAATCTTTGATTTTTTCATTTAATGAAACACCAAGTATCCTTATTAAAATAAACCAAGATGAATATAAAGCTTTTAATGCTGTTTGTACTCATTTAGGCTGTGTTATTAGTTTCAAAAAGGATAAAAATGTTTTTTATTGTAATTGTCATGGTGGTACCTATGATCTAACTGGAAAAAATATTGCTGGCCCTCCTCCTCGTCCTTTGCAAAATTATGACGTTATAAATCAAGAAGGTGATCTTATTATTAAACCAGTTGTTATTACTAAAGAAGAGTAGAGTTTTTAATATAAAATGAGAAAAAAAAACAGAATCTACCAATGGTTAGATGATCGATTCAATATAGAACCTTTAATTAAATACCTATCAAAAAAAACTGTTCCTATTGGTTATGGACATATTTCTGAATTAAGACAAAAAGAGCTATCCTATTTAAGAATCGCTTATCAAGCATCTAAACGCCCTTATATCTGGTATTATTTTGGTGGTATTACTTTATTTTTATTTATGATTCTCGTCATCACTGGAATTTTACTTCTAATGCACTATAAAAATGGTGTAGATACAGCCCATGAAAGTATTATCTTTATCATGGAGGAAGTCCCATTTGGATGGTTAGTTCGATCTCTACATAGCTGGGCTGCAAATATGATGATTGCTTCTGCTTTTATTCATATGTTTAGTGTATTTTTCCAAAAATCTTATAGAAAACCTAGAGAACTTACTTGGGTAACAGGTTTTTTATTACTATTCCTATGTATGTTTGAAGGATTTACTGGTTATGTATTACCTTGGAGTACTTTGAGCTATTTTGGTGTTCAAATTGTTTCTGATTTGATGCTTGCTATCCCATTTTTAGGAGAGGCTTTAAAAAGTATTTTAATTGCAGGAGATAAAATTGGACCAGCTACTTTACATCGATTTTTAGGACTACATGTTACTATTGTCCCTCTTTTAATTTTTGGACTAATTGCTCTACATCTCATGTTTATCCAAAGGCAAGGTATGGCTAGATATATGTTTGAAAGAAATGAAAAAAGATATCTAGAAAAATTAAATTTGGATTTACCTTATCGTACTATGCCATTTTTTCCTAATTTTTTTTTAAGAGACATTGTTGTTTGGATTTTCATATTTAATATTCTCATTTTACTTGCATCATTTTTTCCTTGGGAGATTGGAGAAAAAGCTGATCCTTTGATGTCAGCGCCCCCTAATCTGAAACCAGAATGGTGGTTTTTAGCTATATTTGTTATTTTAGAATTAGTCCCTAAAGAGATTGGATTATTATTTGTTGTTATAGTTGCTGTCATTTGGATTTTAATTCCTTTTATTGATATTAAATCACAAATTAATCAATTTTCTGTATGTATTTTATTATTAGGATTAATGATCTTATTTGGTTTTACTTTTCTAACATTAGTAGGTATAATATTTACTACAGAAGAAATCGCTAAAAACTGGCATAAAATTTTACACTTAATAGGACTATTTTAGGTGAACAAAAAAAAAATTTTCTTTTATTTTTATATATTTTTAATTTTTTTGATTTCTCCAATTTTTGGAAATGAAGAACGTCATCATGAGGAAAAAACTGAGGAGAAAATTGAGGAAAAAATTAAAAAAAAAACCTACTCTATTCGAATGAAAGTTGCAATTATCTCCACTTTAATCAGTAGTTTACTTATCATAGCTTTAGTTTTAAAAATTAGAGATATGGAAAAAGATATAGAAAATATTTATGAATATAAAAAGGAAGAGAGAAAAAAAGAAAAATCTCCATTAAAAAAAATTTAATTAAAACATTTTAGATTCACTTAATAAATCCGATAAACTGAATTAGGAACACTACTTAACAAAGAGCTACACTAATCTTTTTGATTTATAGAGAGTGAAAGTTGAGAAAAAAGTTTTATTCCGTTTTTTTAGTTAAAATTTTGAAGAAAGAATATCGTTTGCTTTTTAAAATTTATAAAGTAGAACGTATAAAAAATAAAGAACTGATTCAAAATAACTCCCCTTTAAATTTAGAAAAATATAACGAAAAATTAACACAAATATTAAAATGTTACTCAGTTATAGAAAAAAAGAGAGAATATTGCATAAAGAAAATATTTAATACTTATTCTATTCAAAATTTGAATTTATTGAAAATTATAGAAAGCAAAAATTTATTAAATAGAAAAGACCTGGAACTTCTAGATAGAATTATTAGGGCTATTAAAAGTATGAAATTAAAAATAGATTTCCTAAATCAGACAAATCAAGATATGATCAAAAATAGCCTAAAGTATATCCAATATTCTTTAGATATGCAATTAAGAAATAATCGAAAAATTATTGATTTTAAAATTTAAATAAATAGGGAGATTTTTAAAAAATGTTATCAACATTTCATTCCATCGAAACTGGGAAAAAAAGTTTAATCACTCAGCAAATAGGTGTTAATGTAGCAGGGCATAATATTGCTAATATGAATAATGAAAAACATAGTCGAGTTAGAGTTAATCTTGCTACCGATCACGAATTATTCCCTATTGGTCCATCAAGTCCAAAGTTAAATGGACAAATTGGTTCTGGAGTAAAAATTCAATCCATCGAGCGAGTTCGTGATATATTTTTAGAAACTCGGATTATTCATCAAATAAGTTCAGAAAATTATTGGTCAAAGTTAACTTCTTTACTAAAAAAAATCGAAAGTTTATATAATGAACCAGGGGATTTAAATTTAAGATCTAGTTTAAGTCGTTTTATTGAATCTTGGGATAAATTGAGTCAATATCCTACGGAATTTGCCCATCGTGAAGTTTTAAAATCTAGAACAGAAGAGTTGACTTTAAATATTCAAAATCTTTTTAGAAATCTTCAAGAAATAAGAAGTAGAGTAGATAATGAAGTGGATACTGTAGTACAAGAAATTAATCTGAAAGCAAAGCAAGTAGCGGATCTAAATCAGCAAATATTAGCCTTTAAGGCAGAAGGAAAATCACCAAATCAATTATTAGATCATCGTGATGACTTAATTAGCGATCTTTCAAAATTAGCCGATATCGAAGTTTCTTATCAGGATCATGATGATCAGGTTATGCTTTTTATAGGTTCTCAAATTCTAGTCCAAGGAAAAGCACATGAGAAAATCGAGGCTATTTCAGATCCCAATAATGAGGGATTGAAAAAACTACTATGGTTAAATAAACAAAGTGAATTCATTGTAAAAAAAGGTGCTTTGTCTAGTTTGTTAGAAACTCGAGATAAAATCATCCCTAATCAAATCAAATCTTTAGATCATTTTTCAATCAATTTGATGGAAACTGTAAATAGATTGCACGAAGATGGCTTTGGTTTAAATGGAGAAAAAGGAAATCCTTTCTTTGAAAAAAAATATATAGGTGGTACTATCACAAGTTCTTTTGATCCAAATCAAACAGGTGAAGCTTCTAATCTAGGCATTTATCGTATCCATGGAAATCAGACTCTAAAAGCTGATGATATTTTAGGTATAAAAGGCACTATCCGATTTAAAAATCCATCAGGTGATTTAGCCGAAATAAATTATTCAGAAACAGATACTGTTAATGATATTATTAAAAAAATTAATCAGTCTAGTGCTTCTATCCTAGCTTATTTAACTTCAGAAGGATATCTTTCTCTTAAGGCTATGCCTAACTTAAATAGTAAAAATCATGATTTTCATATCAATTATATTGAAGATACAAATGTTTTTTTAAGCGAATTTTCAGGAATATTTAATAAAAATTCTCAAAAAGTTTATAATTGGGAAATCAAAGAAACTTTTTCAAATTTAGATGATAAAGTATCTTTTTATACTTCTCCTTATAAGCATCCATCCTCTTGGATTTCTATAGATAAAAAAATATCTAATAATTTAGATTTAATTGCCGCAGCATCTGGAAAAAATTCCAATATCTTAACTGGACAAGGTGATGGAACTATAGCTTTAAAAATCGCAGCAAGTTTAAATAATAGTGAGGAATATTATTCAAAAGAGCTTAGAGAAATTGCTAAATACGGATTTTCTTTAGATAAACAAGCTAATGGTTTTCACCAGTTTTTAAATCAAAATCTACAAAAGGTTGCAGCTTATACTGAACAATCTGATCTTGAAAGTAAAAAATCTAGTAGTATTACAAAACATTTAAATGCAATAAAATCTTCAGTATCAGGAGTTAATCTTAATGAGGAAGTTTCCTCTCTCTTGAAATATCAGCATGCTTATCATGCTTCAGCAAAATTTATCACTTATGTTGATAAAATGTTAGAAACATTAATTTTTAAATTAGGAGCTTAGGTTTATGATCAGAATAAGTGATTCTTACATCAATAACAGTCTTATTCAGCAATTTAATTTAAAACAAATTGAATTGAATAAGATTCAAAATCAGTTAAGTAGTCAAAAGAATATTCAACAAGCACATGAGAATCCTTTTGATACTCATTCATTAAATTTATATCAAGATAAATTATTTAATATTAAGCGTTATCATCAAAATATTGAAGAAGGACAAGGATATTTAAATTTTGTTGAAGTGCAATTAAATGAAGTATTAAAATATCTAAAAGAAGTTAGAGTGAAATCTTTAGAAGGTGCTAATGGTATTATAAATGAATCGGATCGAAAAAATTTGGCTGTAGAGGTGGATCAATATCTAAACCAACTATTAGAAATAGCTAATGCTGATTATAAAGGGCAAAAAATTTTTTCTGGATATCAAACAGATAAAAATCCATTTGTTGTTGAGTTATCTAAAAATTCTATCTCAAATAATGAATATATTTCAAAAGTATCTTATGAAGGAGATATGGGAAAAATATATCGAGAAATTGACAAAGGAAATTTTATAGATATTAATTTATCAGGATCTGAAGTTTTTTGGTCTTCAAAATATCAGATTATTTCTCAAATTCCTTCAAGTGATTATATTGCAATAAGTCGTGATAATAAAGAATACCAAGAAATCAAAATCAATGACACAGTAATACAAATTAATAATGGAGATAGTTTAAATGTCATTGCTGATAAGATTAATCAATCTAATGCGGCAGTAACAG